>JASPKZ010003852.1:600000-1160000 GCA_030220185.1 Diploptera punctata
GTATTGATGCTGTTCTCGAATGTAGTTCATAAAACGACGATTAAATTTGATTCGACCCGCGCCGTAGCCTAGCGGTCTAAGGCATCAAAGCCTTGGTGTTGATTCGAATATCGCCGTAGCATAGTGGTTAAGGCATTATGCTACAAGCAGGAAGGTCGAGGTTTCGAGTCCGGTGGGATCAGGATTTTTAAACTGACCCAAGACTTCTGGTGGCACTATGGTCCTGGGAAAGACTCAGCCTGTAACGAAAAAGAGTATTAGACGCTTGTTCTGGGGGTAAAGGTAGCCGTCATGCAGGGCTTACAACTCTGCTGACATCTTGTGCCGATTGCCTAAACCTCCTACTACCTCAAGTGCCTCTTGAGGCCTGAAGTGGGGCCACTTTATTTTCCACATATTTCAGTGAGTAATTTGTGGTCAGTACATCGCCTCAAATAAACTTCTAATAGGTAACCATGGCATTACTTAAATGAGAAAAGATGGTTAAATTTTGGCTCTGAGGATTTTTCTTGCAAAATATTATATCAGTTTATTATCTTGTTTATTCAAAGTTAATATTTCTGAATAATCATCATAAGCATCATCATCTGCATTCATGGATTAGGTCTGTTGACCCGTTTCGACTTCAGCCCATCTCTTTCTAGGTCTGCCCACATCTCGGTTGCCTTTAGGTTTGTATTTTGTTATTTGTTTTGAATATCTATCTTCATTCATTCTGTCTATGTGTTGCTTCCATTTTTGTCTATATGTTTCTATTTTATTAGTTATTGCAAATATTTCAAGTTCCTGTCTTATTTCTGTGTTCTTGATTCTGTCTTCCTTAGTGCACCCTTTAATAGATCTCAAAAATTTCATTTCTGCCGCCGTTATCCTACTTAGATCTTGATTTTTATGTATCCAGGCTTCTGAACCATAGAGAATAATAGAGAAATAAACATAACATTCAATAATCTAACACCCTGGAAGCTATTGATGTTAAAAATGATAGGAAGGAAACAGAATGTTGTGAACAATTAAGTTTGATGAGATTGGTAAGGGAGGAGGAGTTGGGCTTCCTATTTTCTATTGAAATGCTGATTCAGTTATTGATTATTTAACGTTTGAATTGTTCACTAGGAGAACTAATTGACGTCAGAGCTCTGTGCCATTAAACTCTCCCTCCTTCCATTGTCCTTTTTCCTTTTAAATGATTCCAAAAACTATGGTCCACTTAATCTGTGTCTCCCTATGAAACCCCCACTCTCTTTTAATCCCTTCATTTTAAAGTCGTAATCAAATCCGTATTATTCCTTTTAAAGACTTGAAACCAAATCCCTATGGCTTCATATTGATGTTATTTCGCATAGGGATAAACTGGACTATGACAGAAAAGAGCTTAATCATTGTTTTTACAACCAAACATATCTAATTAAAACTTCTGCATTGAAAACATATACCGTATATTACCGAATGTAAGGCGCACTTTTAACACAATTATTGATCCTCAAAATCGGGGTGCGCCTTTTATTCGCATACAAATAATAATATTTTAGGTTATGGTAAGTCTCCATCGTGAAGAGTAGTAACATGCACTCAGAAACTAAAATAAGGCTCTATGACTTATGTTAGTGAGACATGGAGCCTCACTAAAAGACCAGAGGTCGCCCTAAATAATTTTGAAAATAAAAAAACTCAGGAAAATATTTGGACCGATAAATATTAATGGTCAGTGGAGAATACTATACAATAAAGAATTATGCGACAAATACAATGAACCTAATCTTGTCACTTTTATTACTTTAAATTAAATAAAGTTTAAATAATAATTAAATAAAATAAATAAATATTTGGGTTCAATAATTCAAAAAGATGGATCATCTGAATTAGATATCGAAAAAAGAATAATCGAGATTATATTTTATGGTGTAAGCATATAATCAAGAGGACTAAATTATATATATATATATATATAACACAATTGTGAAGGGTATTTTATTATATAGTGCGGAAACATGGACGTTGAAGCAAAAACACAGAAATAAATTATTAGTTACAAAAATTGACTTTTTAAGAAGATCGGCAAGAACATCAAAATTAGATCAAATAAAAAGTAATACAATAAGAGAAATAATTAATGTAGAAAAGGATATTTTATGAGAGAATGAAGAAATCCAACTAAGATTGTATAGACATATAATGAGAAGAAGGGACACAGAAACAAACAAAGAAGTATTGAAATGGATACCTCCTGGAAAAGGGAAACATAGTAGATCAAAGCAAACGTGGATAGAGGGAATTCAAAACAGCGTGAAGAAGAGAAATATGACAGAAGCAGACACGCAATACCGGGAAGTGTGGAAGAAAAAAATGTACATTTTGGTTGAGGATGCCTGTGTAAATAACAGAAACAATCCTGAAATAATATATATATATATATATATATATATATTGGTCCACCGCTGTGGTCCCGAGGTAGCGTGCTGCCTTGTCACGCAGTGGGCCCGGGTTCGATCCCCGGCCGGGGCAGTTTTTCTGGGTGAGGTTTTTTTCGGGGTTTTTCCTCACCTGTAAGACAAATGTCAGGAAAACTTTAAGACCCAAACGGTCCCCGAAATCGTATGGCCATCATCATCATCCTTATCATTATCATCATCATCACCATCATCCTTCATCGGTGTGGAAAGCAACGGGAAGCTACCACATCTCACAATTCCCTAGTAAAGCTGCAAGCATAGCATGAAAATGCTATGATTGCAGTGAAGGACATGCCTTCGGGCAGAAATACTATGGATGGATATATATATTGGAATGTACTGGCCATGTACAAACGCTCTCAACAAACCGAGTACCAAAAAAAGTTTACAGGGGGGATAGACGAGTTGGAAAACCGAAAAAAAAAACTATGGAAGGATGGTATTAAGGAAAATGCTGCACACCTCCTTAAATGTCGCAACTGGAGGCTTTCCGCGCAAAATAGAAATGATTGGAGGCAGAAGTTAAGGGACGCCAAAGCTCGAATTTGAGCAAATTAATCATTCGATGGATGGTTGGAAGTCTCAATCGTCGGACGTTTGTTTCTTCAACACTGAACGTTGGACTAGCGTGTCGGTTTTCATATTTTTCGGCGTGTAAGATATCTTTTCTTTTAAAACTTGCACCAAAAGACATTCCCAGGGAAAACCAGGTAGGTCCAAAAGCTGACACATACAAGAGAGGTCGATATGTATGTTTTTGCGCGATAGTGCGTTTTGTCGTACTTACCAGCAATGGCGACCATGATTGAAATTTCAACTTCCTATATTTCGGGGTTGCCAACCTAAATAACTATACTGTAATATTACATTTACACCCACATGCTAGAAGTAAAACCAGTGCCCTCTATGTATACTACGTAAAATGTATATACAGAAAATATCCAAAAGATAGTGTTAATAAACATTATACGAAACAAATCACTATATTTTAAATGAACTGAACTGTTTTGAAACAATATGAAACAATTAATATGTACTTGCGGCCATATTATCATTAATAATGGTCTCACGGCCTCCTGTACTTTCAACTGATAAACAATGCCCGCACTCTTAACGGTAGTCAATTGTTTATAACGAACGCAAATATTTCCAAAAAATATGTTATTATTTTACTATTATTTATTATTTTAAAAACACCATCGCACAAAAAGAAATGTACAACGCACGTTTGTGAAATGTTTTACAGAATCTCGAAAATTAAAAACCTCGCTCTCGCTCGGGTTTTTAAACATTTTTCCTCGATTCTGTAAAAACCACTTCCCAAGCTCGCATCATAATATACTATTATTACCAGTGAATTTTCTTCATTTTAGACTTATCCAAAACAAAATAAATCTATTATAGGTAACAATGAAGATTGTCTTATCTTGTTATTACCACGTGAAGCAGCATAAAGGACAGTATCCATTAAGAAAAGTTAAAAAAAAATCGGATACAATTGACCTATCTTGTTTTTCCCGGTGTTTGTCTTTTCTATTATTAGCTAAGGTAACGTAATTATTATTGTTGTTCTCAGGAAGCACATCCAACAATGCACACTTGTAGAGACTAAAAAAACTGTATAGCCAATGGTAAGGTATTTTCGTGATGTTCGTTTTTTTTTTTCTGCTCATACACCTCTGATTTTGATGTTAACCTTTTATTGATTTTTTTTCTTACACCTTGAATTTCGACTGCGCTTTATATCCGCGGTATATTATAATATTTCCAAAAAATATGTTATTATTTTACTATTATTTATTATTTTAAAAACACCATCGCACAAAATGAAATGTACAACGTAATATACTTGGTACTTAATCGAATATTACTCGTAATAAATGTATTCATTTAAATAAAATGCATGTATTTTAAACGTCATTCATTTGTAGAGCATAAAAATGTTATGTGGACAGAGTTCTTGTAAAGCTGTATTCCCTTGTAAGAAATGTTTCTCCATTACTTGGCTTAGCTTACATGGGACATAATAGTACATTACGATGCGAGGTTGGGAAGTGGTTTTTACAGAATCGAAGAAAATGTTTAGAAACAGAGCTATCGCTAGTTCGGTTTTTAAACATTTTCCTCGATTCAGTAAAACACTTCACAAACGTGCGATGTATATACATTATTTTTTGCGCGATAGTGTTTTCAAAATAATAAATAATAGTAAAATAATAACATTTTTGTTGCAAATATTTACGTTCATTATAAACAACAGACTAACATAAGTAGTGTGGGCAATGTTTATTAGTTGAAACAACAGGAGACTGTGAGACCAATTTAGTAATAAAATGGCTGCAAGTACGTATTATTGTTTTATATTGTTTCAAATAAAGTTCGGTTCATTTAAAATGCAGTGATTTGTTTCGTATAATGTATATTAACACTACCTTTTGGATAATTTTTGTATATACATTGTATGTAGTATACATAGAGGGCGGTGGTTTTACTTCCCACACGCGTGTTTGTAATATGTAGTATTACAGTATAGTTATTTTTATTACAGTATAGTTATTTAGGTTGGCAACCCCGAAATGTAGGAAGTTGGACTTTCAACCACTATTTTTTAATTACCATCACAGGTTTTGGTTTACCCAATATACTTAACTCCACACCATAACACCAAATAGGCCACAATTGTAATAAACACGCATAACATTTAGGGTAAAGACACTTATTTTCGTGATACATATGTGCACCGATATATTCTCGTGGTAACGTTGCTGCTTCGCATTCAATGGAAAAGAATTCGATCACCGGTCGGACTTCTTTTTCAGTTTTTTTTTATTTTTCCTCACCTGAAAGACAGATGTTCGGAAATTTAAGACCCAAATAATCCCCGAACATTACTTGGCTATCGTAAACATTTTATTAGTTTCGCCCCGTTTAGTACGGATGTGTGAGTGAATGATGTGTATTGTCTTAAAATGTTTCGGAAGTGGTCCCCAGCAATGAATTGGAAGACCTTGAAGTCCTTGTGTGTCCAAGAGGACCGAGTGGCCTATGGAACATGAACGTACCTAAAGAAGAGATTTTAAACCAAGAATAATAACAAGGAGAAAGTAATTTTAGGTAGTATATTTGAAAGGGTGAAACAGCATTATAGGTAAAAGACAATAAGCCAGATGAAAAAAATTACATTGGATAGAGAGTGACGATATTTCACCATAAAGGTACAACTGTCAAGAAACGCGGACATGGATTCCATAGGGTTATAATTTTCGAGTAAATTAGTCCCCCATTCAGTTCTCCGGGCGGGGACTACTTCAGGGAATTCATGCCAGATGCCCAAACACAGGGACGTGGTTAGTGAAACATCGATATTATTTTCAACGAATTATAGCGCAAAATTCTATTTGAAGCGAAATTGATTAATTGTGCGAAAAAGTGCGAAATTATAACGATTTTCATTAAAAATAAATTTTAAAATGTGTTCTAAGTTTCTGTGTGAAGATAAAATCTTAACTTGAGTTCCAGGAAAGATAGGTCTTTTACGGGTAAAATATAAAAACTAATGCGAATAATTGATTGCTCAATTAATAACTGATACAAAATAATATTGAACAATTCTAGATACCTTGTTTATTTATACAGATTTATATAAACTTTACACGATTTATTGACAATTTAGAAATCATTCTTCATTAAACTATGAAACGAAAAAATGCTAAAACTAATTTACTTTCCGCGATATTAAAAGAAAAAATAATGCGAAAAAAGAGTAGCTCTAATTATAGACATAATCTGAAAAAGAAATTCACCAAATACGAATAAAACAAATTTCGTTTTTTTTGTTTTTTTTTTTACAATTCGTTCACTAATTAAACCTCGTACAGTGAAAAATATTCTGATGTTGGATAATTTTTACCGCCGTGATACGATATCATTAGCACCAAGGTCCCTCAACCCCAATGCCACAATTAGCAAGCTGGATTTCCGGAAACTATATCATGAGGTTTCCGGTTTGGGCTGGCATTGTTCCTGGGCCTCTTGAAAGGGTCTCACCCCTCTAGGAAAACCTGTTAACTGATGGCGTTCGCCTTTTGTCGAGTGAAACCAATTCATGGCACACTCAGGCACCATTAATTCACTCCACTTTCGTGTAATTTATTACTAAAATACACAATCCCTAGTGTTTCTTAATAAATAAATATTTGTAGTGTTAATAACCTAAAGTATTTACATATTTTTAATAGAGTGGAATTTTGGGTCATTAAAATAATATTGATTTTTTATGAAATGTTAATTATCTGTGGTCTCTGTTAATCTTTATTTTTGATAATAATAATAATAATAATAATAATAATAATAATAATAATAATAATATAAATTTTGTAAAAATTGTTAGGACACAAATACGCAATTAACTAACTAACTCACTGGCACTACCGCGCGGACATAAGCTCTCCATACATCTCTATCCTGAGCTAATGTTTTCCAATAATTTCGTGTATAATCTACTTCCCAAATCATGATTGTTATTCTCCTACCTCATTCTTGGTCTACCAACTGGTCGTTTTCCCTCTGGTTTTCCTAAAAGAAGCTTGCATACACCTCTTTCATTCCCCATTCGTGCCACATGTCCTGCCCATAGCAGCCTAAGAGACTTACCTGTTCTTATTATATCTGGTTTCCTATAAAGATAATGTAGTTCAATGTTATGAAGTCTTCTCCATTCACCTGTCTGTCCATCTCTCTTTGGTCCAAAAATGTTCCTAACAATTTCATTCTCAAATACTCATAATGTGTTTTCCTCCCTTAAAGTAGGAGTCCATGTTTCCCATCCATATAAAAACTGGGAGAATAACAGTTTTATATGCTAACACTTTAACGTTTTCTAAAGGATTTGAGACAACAAGGGTTCCTAGGACACATAATTACAACATAAAAATGTCCTTTAATATATAACTTATCCAAGATTGTCACAGGGGATGAAACATGGATTAACCATTTCGAATCTGAGACCAAACAACAATCCATGGAGTGGCTTCACAAAAATTCCCCTAGGGAAAAAAAAAATAGTTAAAATCAGGACCATCAGCCGGCAAGATTATAACCACATTATTTTGGGATTCTGAAGGAGTTATTCTGATTGACACATTGCCAGCTGGTGAAGTAATAAACTAAGAGGTTTACGTCGAGTCTCTGAAGAAGTTGAAGAGGCGATTTAGGCGTGTTCATCCCAATAAAAATGTTAACCAAACTCTCCTTCAATACGGTAACCCTGGGCCACACTACACTGCACACCTGTCGAGAGATCATAACGCTTGGGTGGACAACCCTTTCTCGTCCGCTATACAACCCAGATCTTGCTCCTCCTTACTTTCATTTGTTTGAACTCCTGCAGGATGCTAATAGAGGGAAGCGTTATGACAACGATAAGCAAGACATAATAGGAGACGTCAAGATATGGTTGAGAGAGAGACCTGCTGAATGGTACCGAACTGGAATACCGCTCTGACATCAAGATGGCGTAAGGCCACAGATATAAATGGAGTCTACGCGGAGTAAAATTATTTGCTGTAGCCAATTAATGGGAGAATAATATAGTTTATTTGGAGTTGTAACTTTCACTAATAAAAACATTACTAGTTACTAATTACATTACTAATTAAATGACCTAATAATATACTGATTGGAATCTGCAATCATGTATGCATTTTCATTTCAAATTATGTTTACTCTAGCCGGAAACTCTTTCCTTTCTAATTCCCTGATAATATTCTCTGATGTTCCTATTCATCAAATTCATTTAGGCCTATAGATTACACTGGTCGTCAAAATGAACTTTTTTTCCTTTCACAAGAATAAAAATATGAGATTTTAGAAGTATTTGTCATCCTAAATTTAAATATCATTTCAGTCTTTTCCTACCAGGCAAGAGTTTTCTGTGATATTAATTTACATTTTTTTATAATACTTACTAAAATCCATCTAATCTAACTCATTCTGACTTACCTAGAAAGTGGTACACTGATTTTCGGGCATATTTTGCATCTGGAACATCACTTTTCTTGGTCCAACAGTAGTCAGCCAGCATATTAGAACTCCACTTGCCTTGGTACCTCTTTTCCATTGTGGAAATTTGCTGATGAAAACGCTCGCCGTGCTCATCAGATAGAGCCCGTAAGTACAGCTTGAATAAAATCGCTATATATAAGGTAAAGATTCCTATGACAGGTTAAAGAGAATGCTAAAATCAATTTTTAAAACAAGTAGCTGTCACAAAAAAAAACTGTGCCTGATAGAAAAAATTCTGACTACATATCTAAATTCAGTATGAAAAATGCAACAGATTCACTGATCAGATTTCTTGTGAAGAAAACCTTGTCGACCAGTGTTTTTAATGTTCTTTCCAATTATTCTCCCTTGTTAATCTCTAAAACCAAGAGGTTTCCCATTTGATGTTACCCAAATTTTCTAGATTTACTTCATTTGGCTTATGTACCTGGTTCATTTTTGTTAGCTTTTTCTTTATAATGACAGTACATTCATCATTAAACAATTTATTTTTCGTCTTTTTTAAATAAGCAACGCTTTATGATGTGACATTATTTAATATTATCTCTTATTGTCTTTCATTCTCTATTTATATCACTTTCCCCTTTGGTTGCAAATTATAATTTTAAAATTTCATGGTTTCAAATCTATTTGCAATTTGTACCTCGTATTCTTGTTGCGATTCATATTACTCATTTTTTAATTTAATATTTTTAGACACATTTTTAGCGTTTTGTACCTTTCATAAGTGATACCTGATCTCTAATATTCTTCCTGATCATACCATGATCCGAACTTGTAGTCTATCCGTTACACCGATAATATCAGTGTGCCATCTTAACTACTAAAATATGATCTGGTTTCGAATTTCACCATCTGTAGATGCACAAGTGTATTTGTATAATACAGTATGCCCTTATGCTTGAAATGTGCTTTTAAAATGTGATTCTTTAATGTGGTGAGGGTAACTAATTTAACTCCATAAAGACTGAATTCAGCTTCCCGTTCCACTTTGGAATAAATATCTTAGGACAGTTTTCATATGATACCGCAAAATTCTATCAATACGCTTTCTATTCTTTGTTGAATTCGTCCTTGATCTTGACATCATTATCTTCTATAGGGCCATGCACGTTTCAAATATAAAATAATACCACTTATCCTCTATAATCACATATGAAATCCTATCGCTAACAAATTAAACATCACTTTAGAGGATCATTTTTCGGATTAAAAAAATAGTTCTCACCAGGAAATATGAATGGGGGACTAACTTTTTCTCCGGAGAATTTTACTCAGTGGGAGCCATGCCAACTTTTCTTGACCGTTGTATTTTTCAGTGAAATAATGCCACTCTTTCGAATTACATCTTTCAGTCTAGCTAATCCGTTTCAAATGTCAAGTATGGGTGACGCTTTTGGTAGCAATTCTTCTCCGGGATAACTCGCGGGATCATATAAGTGCGACAGCCCCTCCATCATGAACAAGATAGAGGTACCATCAGAGTGGATATAGTGACGTAATAGAGCCTATTCAATAAAGTTATAATATATTCATTTATAGTTAACCTTAAACCGTTGTCTAATTATTTATCATACAGATTCATTGGAATCTCCAATATCGTTACGCATAATTTAGACAGCCGATCCCACCAGCATTATTCTTCTTTATATCTCTCCCCATCAGATTGCTTACTCTTCTGCTTCTTCTTCGTCTTCTTCTTCTTCTTCACTTCACGGGCTAAGAAAATGCCTGTTCCGCCTTACAGTTGTTCTGTCCATCTTTTCACTGGCCTTCCTTCATTCCTTGAACCTCTTGGCTTGTAGTTAAATGCTGCTTTTGGTAATCTTGTTACGTTCATTCTTTCTACATGTCTAAACCATTTTTCTCTATATTCTTCGATTTTATCATTTAATGGACATATATTCAACTCTGTTCTTATATCTTCGTTCTTTAACCGATCCATTCTTGTTCAGTCTTTTGTTGTTCTAAGGAAGTTAATTTCTGCGCTTTGTATTCTACTTTGATTTTTTTCGTCATTACCCAAGTTTCACTCCAATAAAGTAATGCAGGAACTGCCAATGTTTTGTAAAACTTCAGTCTAATATCTCTTCTTGTTTTGTTCTTTAATGTTCTATGTATCGTTCCACATACATTTGAAATCTTGACAGTTCCACATTTACGTCTCTTTCAGTTTTTGCTTACTACTCATTAGCCATTATATTCTTCAATTTCACTTCCCAGAGCATAGAATCTATGCCTGTCCTGTCCTACATCAGAGATGTCAAACTACATCATTTAAAAACAAATTTAAGAATTACTTAATAACAAACTAACTCAGGCCTATACTACTCAATAATCATACTCTTTATGCTAAAGGTTAAATTAATAGAATATATACCATACCTAAGATCTCAGTTATTCTCTTATTTACAATTGAGAATGGCTGGTATCTGAGGTAGGCCTACACATTTTATTTTTAATATTTTTATTTATTTAAAAACAATAAAACGTGCACCTAAATATCTCAACCGTCCTCAATTAAGTAAGAGGAGGACTGAGATCTTAGGTGCATATTAAATAATTGTATTTAATATTAATGATCTCGGAATAATTGTTAAAGCAGAAATACCACCGAATTATATAAAGGAATTAGAATAGAAAGGAAACGGCTTCAGGTTAGAACAAACATAATTAGGAATAACAATGGGGATATGATTGCAGATTACTGGAGTATATTAAATAGATGGAAATTTTACTTTAATCGGATATTAAATGTCCATACAGAACAGAATGATTTACACTTACAGGCAGAAGAAATATAAGTCACAGAGCCAAGCGCATTAGATGTTTAAACGGTGATAGAAACATTACAGAGGTATAAAACATTAGGTTCATATGGGATTCCAGCTGATAAAATCAGGGGGAGAAAAATTAATGGACAGGAATACATGGGTTACTTGATATGATTTCGAAAAATAGAGGCTCTTCCAAATTAATGGTAATAATCGATTATTTTACCAATATATGGGAAAGGAAATAAAACTAATTGCAACAACTTACTGGGACACTCACTGGTTTCAATTTCGTACAAAATTCTAACGAATATATAGATCCATACTTAATCCCTATTTTACGATGTAATAGGCGATCATAAAAATGGGTGTAGAAGGAATATGTCTACAATAGAAAAGATTTTTTGTATAAGAAAAATTTTAGAAAATAAATAGAAATAAAATGGCACTGTACGTCAACAACAGTATGTAGACATCAAAAGGCAATGTTTTAATTGAGAAGGAGAAATTGTTTACTATCCTGCTGAACTTCGGAATTCCTAAAAAGTTAGTTAAACATATTCGAATATGTCTAATTAGCACAAAAAGTATGGTATACATTTCAAATAGATTTTCGCGGAAATTTTGAATAAGTGGCTGAATTCAAATAACTACAGCAATAATTACAAACAGGAATGAGATGCAAAAAGAAATTAAATATATGTTCATTTTTACAAATGCATGCTATTATGCATTACATGGATTCTTTTTGTCCCGACGTCTTTAAAAAAACATTGAACTGAAAACATTTACAACAGTTATTCTCTCATTTATAACACATGAATACGAAACATAGCTATTTACGTTAGAGGAGGAGCAAATATTGCGAGTATTGAGAATAAAGTTCTTAGGAAAAATTTGGGCCGAAGACAGATGAACAGATAGGCGAATGGAGAAGGCTACATAGCAGTGAACTACATGGTATTTATAGGAAACCAGGTATAATAACAATTAAGACTAGTAGACTGCGTTGGGTAGGACATGCGGCAATCATGAGGAATGAAAAAGGGCATGGATATTACTTGTAGGAAAACCAGAGGGACAGGGCCCAGTAGGTAAGCCTACAATTAAATAGAAGAATAACATGAACCATGTTTTAAAGGGATAATTTACAGAGGGGATAGGAATAAGTTATTCGGGATAGGGATGTATGTAGAACTTATGTTCGTGCGGCCATGAACCTACGGGTTCATAAGTGACAGTTAATATTTTATTTAGTTACGTCAATGGTGGTTTATAATGACTTAAGGTTATTGTATTTTTTTACCAATCAGTTGTTTATTTTTATTAAGTGGTATTAATATTGTTCATTAGTTTTTGCTAATTTATAAATAACCGATAGATTAGTGAATTATTTTCCTTTATTTTGCCTTATATTTTTATATAAGGAGGACTGCAGGACACACATTACTAGATCACAAAAAAAATGAAGACATCTTAGAAGAATCACACATGGAACCTTTAGAAAACAAAATTTCTGATTATAAGTCAAGATGGATGCAACATGTCCATCGAATGGAAGATCACAGGATACATAAACAATTGTTAACATATCAAACCTGCAGGAAGAAGAAGACCAGGACGTCCACTTAAAAGACTTCTGGATGGTGTTTCTCTTGAGGCCGAAACAGGTCAACAAATGGCCTAAATTCGTGAATGTACTATGATGATGATGATTTTTATATATGTATATATGTTAGATAAAGGCTGTCTACTGTATCATTTATCTTGATTTGTTTACTTTTAATTATTAGTATTAATTTTAATTATCATTAGAATTCTTATAATTATTGCTTTTATTATTATCACTTTGAATAGTCTTCATTTGGTATATTTGTTATAATATTATTGTGATTGTTCTATTTTAATGTTATATAGGCTATGGCTTATTTGCTTGAGAGGAAGTGAAAGGCAGGTGGTCTTTACTCCATTAGGCTAAATACCGTAAATATAAATACATATTTTATTCTAATGTAAGAAATGTGTACAATAAAAGCTCCATATCCACGGTTCCGTTATTCGCGTTTTCATTATTCGCAGATTAAAAAATTGTGACGCAGTTCCTGTATTCGAGGATAAAATTTCTTTATTCGCGGATCCAGTCGGTATATTAGAAACATTAGGTACCTTTATTAACGCATCAGTAACTTTTTTACTGCAGGTACGTACCAAGGAGGCGTCTTTTACAAACCAAATGACAAAAAAAATCATGGGTAAAACAAACCCTGTTGTCGCTAAATCTAAAATTGGTTGTTAAAAGTCGCCGCCGCCGTAAATAACGTGCCGCCATGTCCTTTGATAAATGCCGATATGGTCATGATCGGTGTTTTATTATTTTAACTTGTCATTCGTAGCATAATTTTGTTTGAATAACACGTGTATTTTCTATATTGTTCCCAATTTATACTGTCGAGTAAAAGAAAATAAACGTTAATTCGGAAGCGAAAGAAAGTAGTTTTGCTGCATAAAGTAAAAATTGAAATGCATGACTTTTTACGCGTTGCCGAGTCGTTTAAGAGGCAAAACAGGAAAAAAAATACTAAGTTCTTTAAGCCCTTGCATAAGTTTGACAATAATAATAATAATAATAATAATAATAATAATAATAATAATAATAATAATAATAATAACTGTAGTAGATCTCTCATTAAATTGATTTTTTAATAGGAAAATTGTATTTTATTATGGAACCTTGAAACGTATCTCCTATATACCCATACAAATTACCATTCCATATTCATGATTTCTGGGCACGCCGTAGCGTAGTGATTAAGCACTGCGCTACAAGCCGGAAGGTCGAGGGTTCGAGTCCCAACGGGGTCAGGATTTTTAAACTGACCCAAACCTTCTGGTGGCACTATGGTCCTGGGGTCGACTCAGCCTCTAACTGAAATGAGTACCAGAAGCTTGTTCTGGTTGTAAAGACGGCCGTCACGCAGGGGTGACAACCCGGCTGACATCAAGTTCCGATTGTCCAGAAAAGTGGGAGCCTTAACTTCCTACTACCCCAAGGGCCTCCTGTGGTCTGTAGTGGGAACCTTTACTTTATCTTTTATTCATGATTTCTGTATTCGCGGCATATTTACGGAACATATCCTCCGCAAACAAGGAACTTTTACTGTATATTCCTCAATGTACCAGGAATCGTTCAATGGAATGGGCTGGATGTTTAGTGATATTATTGTGCATTCATTTCTCAGTATATACATATACCACTGGTCTTTTATTCTAGAAGTTTAATTATTTCGTACTAAACGTACAGAGTTCACTAAAAATGTTCATTTAATCGTATATGAAAAAAGAATAGCAAAAAAGTTTTTAATTCATTTTGGAATTAAATATAGTAATAGAAGTGATGTTTCTTACTGAATTATATATATTATTTTATAATATCTCCACATTTTAAAGTCATTAGTCAGTATAATGGTTAAGAACAATGCAAATATAATTAACACGTCTTTAATTGTAATGATTTCGGACAGTTTTGTGGAGTACCTAAAATATAGGAAGATTGTATGTTTGTTATGCTATAACACTTTAATTTAATGAGACTTTCTATCTATCAAATTTATACGAGTGGTCCTTTTACAAACCCTATTAATATATTTTTTTTAATCCACACTTCCACAGAATACCTAGAAAGGAATAAATTAATGATTCATGTGATTATAGTCATGTTATAATGGTTAGATAATTGAATACCGAGATATTTAACATATATATGTTTTTGATTTATTATAAAAATCTTGTTTTTGTTGTTGGGGATTAAATTAATACCCTAATTCGTGATTTGGTTGTTAGCGGTAATATTTAGGTGCTTGTACGTTCTAATGGAGTGTTGATTGTCCTATGTTTACAGGTTTCCAATTAATTGTCAGTCCATATAATATGTTTCAGGTCTGAATAACTGTTAGCCTCATTACATACCCCGTTTGTTATTTGTGCGCATATGTAACTTAATACATTTGTTGTTGCGTCACTCCCCGAAGTGGTTAATGCCAAAATATTATGGCTCAATTTGTGTATCTACTTTTGTAGATTTTCATTAAATTAATAACAGTACATTTAACTAATGGAGCTACTTGATATTTACACAGTTCTCTATGAAAATTATAAATAATAGGGTTGTACACCGTGTCCCATTCAAACCTCCCACATTTTAATTAATCATAACTCTCAAAGCATGCGGAATTATGAAATGAGGTTGGTATTAAAGGAAAGAGAAACTTAAAGATTTTTTGTTTTTGTTGTTGCAGTTAATTTATCTGTCACATGTTGGACAATAATGACATAAAACAAAATGGCGACTCCTCAGCAATGAGCACAAACTGTTTTCTGGTATGTGGAGACGAAGTCAATAATTACAGTACAAAGAAATTACCGGAGAGAATATTGAGGATATGCACCTGATGGAAAGACCGTTGAGGCATGGCTTAAGAAGTTTCTGGCGACGGGAAGCGTTAAAAAAGAATCAGGAGGTGCTCGTACACGTGTTTCAGAAAAAAAAATATTGAAGAAATTAGAGCAGAATATAGGTGTTTTTGTGTGTGGCAATGTTTGGTAATGAAAATTCTTTGACTTTCTGTTTCGTGTGATACCGGCCTCATATCATAATTCCTTTACTTTGTTAGTTATGATTAATTAAAATTTGGGAGGTTTGAATGGGACATTCTGTATAGTAGCTGAAATTTGTATACAAACATTGGGAGGACGTACGTATGAAGTTATTCTCGAAAAAATATGGATTTGTTTTTATTTAATTCGAGTCTTCGACACTACCTTTTTACACGCTTTATATTAGCTTGACCTGTATCTATCTATCTATATATCTACGTAACGGAATCTTTCAACGCGATTTTCACCCACTTAAAATCATTGGATCGACTTGAAACTTTGTATACTTGTAGAGGACCCGTGACAATACAATAATTTCATATTTATTTTCTAAAATCCTGGCCATAATCATCAGAAAATAAAAAAAAGTGTTTTTGTATCAATGTAACGGAATCTTTCAACGCGATTTTCACCCACTTAGAAACATTGGATCGACTTGAAACTTTGTATACTTGTAGAGGACCCGTGACAATACAATAATTTCGTATTTATTTTCTAAAATCATGGGTATAATCAACAAGAAAATAAAAAAAAGTGTTTTTGTAGCAATGTAACGGAATCTTTCAACGCGATTTTCACCCACTTAGAAACATTGGATCGACTTGAAACTTTGTATACGTGTAGAGGACCCGTGACAATACAATAATTTCATTATTTTGTTTCTAAAATCCTGGCCAGAATCATCCGAAAATAAAAAAAAATGAAAACTGGTATAATAGGTTGCGGACTTGTCGACTTTTTAGTTAATCGTTGTAAGAGCTCAGTTGGTAGAGCAGTGAACTCTTAGTGGTATATAATTTCTGTAATCCATACGTCGCTGGTTCAAATCCGGCTGGGAGGGTTTTTTTTATAGAAGAGTATTACTTTTAGCTCATACTACAATAGTATCGAATTTAAAGCTAAATACATTTTCATTTTATTCTGTAAAATATTAAAACTAAAAAATAAAAAATAAATAATAGTTTTAAAAAACTAAAAGAACACGCTTTATTAGAAAACTAAAAAATGAAAAATAATTTTAATTTCCAATACGCTTGGGATAAAATAAAGTGGTCAACAAAAAAATCATCTCCAACACATATGTAGAATAAAATTAGAGTTATCAACAAAAAGAAAATAATTTTACCATCAAAAGCGTGGGGTGTTTTTTGTGATTTTTACATTTTTTCTTAGAGAGCTTACTTTTACCAATATCTGTTTATTATCAAATATATTAATTGATATAGAGCACCCCACGCTTTTGATGGTAAAATTATTTTCTTTTTGTTGATAACTCTAGTTTTATTCTATATGTGTTGGAGATGATTTTTTTGTTGACCACTTTAATTTTATCCGAAGCGTATTGGAAATTAAAATTATTTTTCATTTTTTAGTTTTCTAATAAAGCGTGTTCTTTTAGTTTTTTAAAACTATTATTTATTTTATTCCTAGAGTATTAAAAAGGCAGCAAATTATATATATTTAGACTCGGTCTTCATTTTTATGAATTTAAAATCTACCTATGACGTTCGGATTTCAATATCGATACCATTCCATTTAGTGCTATATTTATTATAAGTGAACAATCCAGACCTGCCTAATATGTTTATCTCCTTTCTTTGTCCTAATGGATATCTTCTTTTGTAGGTATTTTTACATGTTTCGCACATTCCACGCCTTAGAGTACCTTCCAGAGGGACTGAGTCACATAGAGCTACATACAGTTTCGACCATACAAGGACATTGAGGCCACTCCTGAGACAACACCAACATTTAAGACAAGACATAGCATTCACTCATACATTCAAACTAGTATATTAATTGACTAACATATGGCTTATGAAATTCATAGGTTTAATATCGTATTCACTAAGGGTATTCCCTGGCCCTTATCCTCAGTGAACTGAATTAAGTTCATATCTGAAAACCAATTGTCTTAAGCGGCCCCTACATGATCAATATTTACGTCAATATATTGTACAATAATATTGAGCGTGTGTAGATCACATTGATAGATTGCGCAATATATTGAGTCAATCAAAAGCAGTTTGATTTTTATTGTTGCAATGTAGTAAATATTGCGTTATTGGCAATATTAAGCAATACCAGTTCAGTTCTTTGTTCTTATTATTCCACATGTTGACTGCACAAGTATCACTCACGAACCAATTTATTTAGCAATAATATTTCACCGTATGGATTGGCCAAGTAATACTATTGTACAAAATACTGTGCAATATATTGGCGTAAATATTGATCGTATAGGGGTCGCTTTTAAGATCCAACCAATTATATTCCCCGTCTACGCGTAGGTCTTCTTAATGGTCTTTTCCCCATTTTTTTAAATTTTGAAACCATTTCTACTGTCACCCAATCGAGCAACATGATCTAAAACAATTTCATACTAAACATATGTGTGATTATGATTATCAGATGTTGTTCGAGGACTATTTTGGTCACATACTTTCCTGATATGTGTCTTTTCAAGTAAAAAAAGTATAAAAAGCTCACTAGAAAACTTATCCCGTCCGGGGATCGAGTCTTGGCTCGCTACTTCTGAGAAAAGACATCATGCATCTGCTATAACTAACTCTATGGTTTATGGAACCTGTAGGATCTACCCAAATTGACTAAGACCCTGTACTGATACCTATCCTCTTGTTTATATACCGAGTTCCCTAAGATAACACCCATCTCTTCTACGCCAAGACTTTTGTAAAGTTATTTTCCAATAACAATGTTCAATGTATTTGTACTGTCGCCCACTAGTGGTGCATGATCTGTTACTTTAATCTTCAATACTTAATAACCATGACAATATTAGAGCAACGATGTAAATATTACGGAGACCTCGTTGTCAAGCTTCCTACATTCTCAATCCTTACGGGACAGAATATATGTCTTATTAGTATCACTTATTCGAATACGTTCAACTTTTTTTCATTCCCTTGATGTAAGAGACCCAGATTTCACACCCATAGAGCACCACAACCGAGGTTATATTTGTATAAATTACTAGCTAATACCCGGCATGTGCTGTTACGCCTAAATAAATTAAATGTGTTTCTATGTTTAGTTGAATAAGTAAAAAGAAAAATAATGATACATTTATATCATAATTATTTTTAGATACCCTGTGCTGATTATCTGGCGTTGCCCGGGAATCTACTTATCCCGATCTTCTTGGCATAAATGAGCGGACCGTCAAAAATGGTTATTGAGAGTTATTCGTAAAAGAATACCCGCCGTGCGCTGCTACGCTTGTCCGGGAATATAATCATCCGATTTCCTTGGCATCAGTGAGCTGAAAAATAAAAATGGTTATTATGAGTTATCAGTAAAAGACATATGCTGTCGCGGACTTTTTTTTTTTTTTTTAGATTTTTTGAAATATTCAATTGTGTGTACATTAATTTGATGTATAAGTTATTATTTAGGCAGCGTTAAGTCATTTAAACATCCAAAATGTTCCAAAAGACACGTTTTGAAGGTAAAGGAAGTTGAGTCTTACAACTCTCTTATAAGCCTAAAACCTTCCCGGGAAACTCATGAATGGTGTATTAATGCATTATGACATACATTCGTTTATATATATAGAAAGAGAGAGAGAGAGAGAGAGAGAGAGAGAGAGAGAGAGAGAGAGAGAGAGAGAGAGAGCGAGGGAGGGAGGGATAATCTTTGGATTGTTGTCAAAAGCTGAGAAGACAAGAGATATTATATTGAATAGCAACATAATTTCCAACTTTAAATCTGTATTTTATTTCCTCAAGTTTATAATCTTCAGCTATAAATATGTTCCTAGATATGTGAATGTCTTCTTTTTTTTAAGAAGTATTGACTATAAATACCCTGGCATAACCTGCAGTATTTTGATTGCTGTATACGTAGTTCTTCCTGTGTTTACGAGTATATCTCCTAGCATGGTTGTGAAGAGACGTGTGCATTTCTTGCTACTTTATTAACATTATTTTCTATTAGATTTACGTAATCACGATAGACCCAAACCAGGCGAACTGTTCGTTTAAAGATCTATATTGCTTTAACTAATTATTTTGTTTATACCAAATTTAAAAAAAT
Source organism: Diploptera punctata (assembly GCA_030220185.1). Classification (NCBI taxonomy): domain Eukaryota; kingdom Metazoa; phylum Arthropoda; class Insecta; order Blattodea; family Blaberidae; genus Diploptera; species Diploptera punctata. The sequence continues at coordinate 620,000 of JASPKZ010003852.1, forward strand.
GTCTCCCAACTCAGTCTTACTTAAGTTTTACCATATTTTTTTTTTCCCCTCTTTTCGTTTACGCTGTTTTCGTTTTTGTTTTACCTTCTTGTTAACTTTCTGTTATTCTCACATATAGACACAAGGACACGACATCCACCCAGACCCAAGGTGGAGATTAAAAATCCCCTATCCCGCCGGGAATCGAACCCGGGTTACCGGAGTGGAAGGTAGGGACTCTACCGACTACACCACGGTGACGGACTCAAATATGTATATAACTGATGCAATATCTCATTTTATTCTTATTTATTTTCTAAAATGTAATGTATATTTTACTCAATAAACTTTATATTATTTTGTAATGAATTACATATTTTAGGACTTTATTTTCAAAACGTCTCTTGTCAATTTTAATGCATTTGTGGGAAGTAATTTAAGGACATTATTGTGCTGTAAACAAGGGTGTGTTTAATTTCAATATGCAAATTTTAACTCAAGTTTGTAGTTAAAAGATATTCTGAAGCCAAATTATGGCATTTATACATGGGCTAAACTAAGAAGAATGCAGACACACAATTATATTTTAGTGTAAGGAGGACAATATACGTTTAGAAATGAACACCTCAAGTAAACATAGGTCTTAGATGACCCTTGCGATAGTAGGACGCTAAGGCTCCCTCCTTCCCAGATAACTGACTCAAGATGTCAGCCCGGGGTCCGAATTTATCCCTAGTACAGTAAATGTTCCTTATTCGCGGGGATATGTTCCGTATATATGCCGTGAATACAGAAACCGTGAATATGTAATGGTAATGTGATAGGTATATAGGGGATGCGTTCCAAGATTCCAAAATGAAATCAAAATATAATAAATTCAATGAGAGATTTTGGACAATTTCTATTAATTATTATTGTCAAACTTAGGCAAGGGCTTAAAAAAACTTCGTAATTTTTCCTGTTTTGCCGTTTTTAAGTCTTTGAATTCAGATTGATATTCAGCTGTAAATTGCAATGGAATTCCGTATTTTTTCTTCGGATTCCTTGATGAATCGTACAGATGATTCATTAACAATGAAACAGCGTGATATAGATGCAAACGATTCTCCAACGCGTAAACGGTCAAGCATTTCCTACGTTAAGCGACAACACTCTTTTTTCTGCTTCGGAACTAATTTTTCTTTCCTTTTACTCGACATTATAAATTGAGAACCAAGCAGAAGAAAAATTATTGCAACGAATGACAAGTTGAAACAATAAAATACCGATCGTGGCGAGGACAGCAATTATCAGCGGACATAACGACACGTGAAATAGGTGGCGGCTGCTTCTAACAGCGAACTTTAGGTTTAGTGACAATAAGGTTTGTTTTACTTTGATATTTATTTGTCCATTTGGTTTGAATCGCTCTTTGTAAAAGCCGCCTTGGCACGTGCCTGCAGTAAAAATAGCTACCGATGCGTTAATAAAGGATACTAATCCTTCTAATATGCCGACTGGATCCAAAAATAAAGAAATTTTTAGCCGCGAATATTGGAACTGTGTCGTATTTTTTAAACCCCACAATAATGAAAACGCGAATAACGAAACCGTGAGTAAGGAGCTTTTACTGTACATGCATCTGGTACTTATAAGCATTAGAGTTAGAGTCGATCCCATGGCCATGGTGTACCAGAGGTTTTGAAGAGTTTAAAACTCCTGACCACCATTGGGATTCGAATCAGCGACCGCTTTATAGCACATTACTTTAAGCAACAACGTTACGGCATGCAATAGCATCACTAGATTAGCTAACATAATTGGTATTATATTTCATTGGTTCAAATTAAAGGAGAGAAGATCTAATCATTTTATTATTCACATGCAATGAAAATTGGCAACGAATTGCAAACAAAGTAAGCCTATTTAGTATTTTTTTCGAAAATTCAAGTAAAATTCCTACACATTTTCTTCTTCTTCTTCCTTCCAAGTATTAGGCCAAGACCTGTTACGATCCTATAGAAAATTTTCTCTCCAGCGTTTCATAGGACGGCCCAGAGATCTTCGTCCTCTTGGTATATAATTATAAACAGCTTTGGGGATCCGATTTGAACTCATTCTTTCAAGATGGTGTTTCCAATTTAATTGGTACTGTTTAATATATTCCAAAATTGGCGTAGTTTTCAATTCTTTTAAGATATCGATGTTCCTCTTCCGATCCCATCTGGTGTAACCTGCTGTTCTGCGCATGAATCTCATTTCACAAGCCGTTATTCTGCTTCCATGTTGTCTTTTTAGTGTTCATGCTTCACTACCATAGGTCAACACTGGTCCTACAAATTTTAATATAATAATTAATAATATTTCAAAGAATGTAGACCTATTCTACATTATCAATCTGGAATATGGTGAACCATTTTTTCTATTATTTTAAAGAATATACATAAGTTCTCGAATAGGCCTATGAAAGTGATAATAAGAACAGATTAGAAGCTTGCTCCAGTTATTGATGATTGAGGGAGAAAAAAGTGGCTTATACATTTGTCATAAATATCCAGGTAATTACCATCATCTGTGATTCTACAGCCATGATATTAAAATAGTCATTATCATCATTTTCCTTCACAGATTAGGTCTCTGCCTGATCCGATCTCACATCTGTTCAGCCCAGCGCTTTCTTGGTCTCCCTACCGATCTTCGTCCTCCAGGATTATACATTAGTGCTATTTTTGGTATCCTATCATCTGTCATTCTTTGCAGATGTTCTATCATATTGTTAATGTGCTCTTCTATTTGTTGAAGAAGTGGTTATGCTTTTAGTTCTTCTCTAATATTCTCATTTGTATTATGTTATTCTCTTATACAACCTTTCACAGCCAATAGGAAGCTCATTTCCGCTTCCTGAATTTTACTTTTTTCTTTTTCATTCAGAACCCAGGCCTCACTTCCAAACATCGCCACTGATAGTGCCATCGTTGGGTAAAATCTTAGCTGCGTATCCTTTCTTATTATGTTTCTCAGTATTCGTCTGATTGTTCCATAAATATGTCGAGATTTCTGCATTTTCTTATTTATATGTTGTTCTTCTTCATGTTATATCGCAGCCCAAATACTGGCAGTGTGATGTATTAAAATAGTTTAAATTATAATTAAGAGTTGTTAAGTATTTTTAGAGGTTACAGTATTTTCTTCCCTTTAAAAAGCGATGACCCTTCCGAAAATACATTTTTTCTTGAAACCGTCTATAATCATTTAATATAATTGTAATCCAAGTAAATATCATATTTTGCCAAGGATTTTTATTGCATTCATGCATTTTAGCAGCCCTTAAATTGACAAAGCAGTAAATTCCCGAGACAGTTATCTGAATGTGGGGGACCGCACTGAAAAACTACATCACACATAACTATTATTGGGTATATCACATTTAAGAGATTTCCACTCCTTCGTTCTCTTCAGTTTTATTAAAAATATAAAATAAAATAAACCAATTGATATATCTTATAGAATACATTGCTGATTTAAGGGTTAACATTCTTAGTTTTAATGTCTATATGCAATAGCAGAAAGGCAATAATAAAAAAAACAAACTACAGAATTATTCAAACAATATACACAAGATTAGAGGTTATAAATAATTTGTTTGTCAGATACGTTTATTAATTTTTGTCTTGTAAAAATAAATAACTATTCATTTTTAATAAAAATTATTAAACTATTTGGTAGTTTTATGAGAAAATAAATATTTTCATTTATAGAGCACGAAAATAATGTTACGTAATAAATTTTAATATTATTTTAATATTTATTAAACTTAATTACTCACTTCCTTTTATATTTTGTTTGTAAATGTCTAATTTTATTTCTGTTATTAACTCTTTATAAAAACATGTTCATATGAGAACAAAAAGAACTTATGAAAAATATTTTAATAAATATAAAACATGTGATTTAGTGAATCATCCATCTTTGTACAGTACACATGTATTATTTCGATACCAAATAAATGAATATTTTAAGATAATACATTTTCATTGTAGTGCTCAACAAACAGCAATACAATATTAGCGGTCTCGCTCTAAAATATAATCAACATTTAATAATAATAATAATAATAATAATAATAATAATAATAATAATAATAATAATAATAATAATAATAATGATAATAATAATAATAAGAAGAAGAAGAAAAACAAGAAGAATAACAACTTTTATATCAGTGATATTTCACACTATACTGATGGTTCTCCTTCAACCCAAAGTGATTTGTTAGTCAAGAGGCCTCTGTCTAATAACTCCTTCTTCCCTAAGACGCGCCCCTTGCTCCCAAAAATTCCTTCTTACTTACATTAAACCATTCACCGTACAGTCTCTACTTGGTCGGCTTCTTTCAATCCGTTCCTATAAACTTCCTATTTAAGAACCGTCTTTGGTATTCTATCTTCTTTCATTCGTATGAGGTGTTCATGCCACCTCAAATTCTTTTCTTCTATTTTGTATTATGTTCCTTCGATCTGCGTACTACTATTTTTGATTTTATCAAATCTTTAAATTCGTCTCGATCGTCTTCAAAACTCAATTTCCACTGCTAATAGTTTCTTGGCCTGTTGTTTGCAAGCTGTCCATGTTCCGAATCCATATAATAAAATACTTTGTAACAAAGCTTGAAATATTAGTTTCTTGATTCTTTGTAATATATTTCCATTCCAGAGTATATTATTTTTATTTTGTTTATTCAAAAGTATAACAGTACGATGTACTACAATACGAGTAATTGAATGGGTGAGAGTATGAAATGAAAAAAAAAGATGCCACATTTTAGCAATTTTATAATTAAATATTTAAATTATTATATACCATTAATGTCCACCGCTGTGGTCTCGAGGTAGCGTGCTGCCATGCCACGCAGTGGGCCCGGGTTCGATTCCCGATCGGGGCAATTTTTCTGGGTGAGGTTTTTATCGGGGTTTTTCCTCACCTGTAAGACAAATGTCAGGAAAACTCTAAGGCCCAAACGGTCCCTGAAATCATATGGCCACCACCATCATCATCATCCTTATCATCATCATCATCATCCTTCACCGGTTTGGAAAGCAACGGGTAACTACCACACCTACAATTCCTAGTAAAGCTGCAAGCATAGCATGAAAATGCTATGATTGCAGTGAAGGACCTGCCTTCGGGCAGAATTACTAAGGATGGATGGATACCATTAATTTATCGTATTATGAATGAACACTGTACTTTATAATTATTCACAGAGGGTAGTAGTATAACTTCACACTAATGAATTCTTCTTGATAAAATGATTACTTTATACTGGTCAATGTTGTTTTTAATTTTATCCAAAGCGTACACCGTAGAATGTTTTTCGTCTCATTATTACCCATTCAACTATTGAAGACATTCTGAAAAGTTTAATGAAAACATACACATATCTAGAATGAACTTCCAATCATTAAAACAGTGTTGTCCAATTCTGTTAGCTATGGAATACTTTTTGTTTTAGCGAACATATATCTATTTAATGCAGAGATACACAAGGAAATTAAACATGGGTTCAATTCTGCAAATGCATGCTATTATGCATTGCGGAGACTCTTGATGTCCCAACTCCTTTCAAAAAACGTTAAACTGAAAATATATAAAACTGTTATTCTACCAGTTATATTATATGAGTGCGAAACATGGACTCTTACTTTAAGGGAGGAAAGGAGATTACAAGTATTTGAGAATAAAGTACTTAGGAACATTTTTGGACCAAAGAGAGATGAACAGACAGGTGAATGGAGAAGACTACATAACAATGAACTACATGGCCTTTATAGGAAGCCAAATATAATAAGAACAGTTAAGTCTCGTAGACTGCGTTGGGCAGGACATGTTGCACTTATGGGAAATGAAAGACGTGCATGGAAGCTTCTTGTAGGAAAGCCAGAGGGAAAACGCCCAGTTGGTAGACCAAGAATGAGGTGGGAGAATAACATTAACTATGATTTGAGGGAAGTAGATTATACAGGGAATGATTGGAAAGCGTTAGCTCAGGATAGGGATGTATGGAGAGCTTATGTCCGTGAGGCCATGAACCTACGGGTTCGATAGTGCCAGTGAGTAAGTAAGTAATGCAGGGCACTTGAAATACAGATCATGTGCAAATATATATAATTACTATCATCATTAGATTCCTGTATTGGACCATTTAATTTGTTCCACCTTCAGAATTTAGATATTTTCTCGCCAACGCATTTTATGTCTTCCAATTCAGTTCATGTTACTACTGATGGTACAACACAAGAATTTGAAGTTCTCCACTTGCTCAATGGACTCATCTTTAATCCTCATGTTTATCTTCATTGGTTTCCTTCCTGTAATCATGGGCTTCGTCTTATTTATATTTATCTTGATCCCATAAACCTCGCACTTATTATTTACCTCCATCAGCATGTTCCTCAGTGTCATTGCATCTTCTGCTAGCAAAGCCATATCATTAGCAAATCTAATGCACTTTATTCTTTTCCCTCCCATGTTTACGCCTCCCGTATTGCTGAAGCAGTTCTTCATTAGGTCTTCCAGGTAGATGTTCGAAAGAGTAGGTGATAGAGGACATCCTTGCCTTACCCCCGTTCCAATTTCTCTTCCCTCTGACATTTCTTCTCCTATCATTACTTTTATTCACTGTTTCATATAAAGACTACTTATGAGCTTCCTCTCCTTCCAGTTCACGCCAATTTTCTTCAAGATCTTCAGGTGTTTATTCTAATTTACTCTGTCAAAGGCCTTGTCCAGGTCAACAAATACTGCATGTCTTTATCTTTTTCTATATATCTTTCTCTAGTCTATAAATAAATATTTCAACCCAGTTGAAACTTTACCCATAAAATATGTCCTTGTACTCTCTGTATTCATGGACGCCTAATGATAATATGTAAATCTGTATTCAATTGCATATTTATTCAAACAAACGACAAAGGAATCGTAAAACTGTCACATCAGAAGAAGGTCATTATTTAGGCATCATCTGAGACAATAATTTACAACTTCTTTTAATGTTGTAACAAAAAATACTTTAAAATAATTTTAATTGATTTTAAATGAAGAAAACTACATAATAGTGAGCTACATAATATATAGGAAGCCAGATATAATAAGTCGAGTCTCTTAGACTGCGATGGGCAGGACATGTGACACTATGGGGGATGAAAGAGGTGCATGGAAGATTCTTGTAGGAAAACCAGAGGGAAAACGCCCAGTTGGTAGACCAAGAATGATGTGGGAGAATAGCACTATCCATGATTGATGGAGGTAGATTATAAAGGGGATGATTGGAAAACATTAGCTCAGGATAGGATTGTATGGAGAGCTTATAACCGCGCGGCTATGAATCCACGGATTCGAAAGAGCCAGTAAGTTTTTAGCAAGTTAGAATTATTCATGATAACATATTTTATCCTTTGAATAAAAAAATCTTAATACCTATTTTCGTAAAATATAAATTAATTTATTTCCAATTGTTATTATTAAATTTTAGAATATTTTCCATTTTCATTCTACATTCGTTCATCTGTTTATAAGGAATCGTACTCATAATAATTGTACACGAATTATTAGTTTGTCCCCTTTAAATGACTTACTTCAATCAGCAGCAGTCGATCAAAGAAACATATGAAAATGAGGAATAAAGGAAGAGGTATACAACTGTGAATTATTGCTGGAGTCGAAATACCAGAACAGACAAACACTCATCTCCTTCGGCTGCCTTCTCTCTCTCCCTCTCTCTGCACAATACCACTTGTCTATAATACCAGCTTTGTTATTGGTTTCATAGTGACTACAAGACACAGTTTCAATATCATTGAAACCAAACTTAGAGAGCTGCAGGATACGTAACAGGATATTATACCACATGTATCCATGTGTTTATCCTGCTTCCAAACCTCTCTAGAATTCAATCCATTATATTTAGTCTATTGCAACCTATTCAATAGTATCGTTCACTAAATTGGTGTATATACCATGGAGAAACTATAAAATACCTTATAATAAATTACACAAAGATATGACTTTTATAGGAAAATATGAAATAACAAGAAGTGATCCCACGACCCTTGGAGTAGTAGGAGGTTAAGGCTCCTACTTTTTCTAGACAATCGGCACTTGATGTCAGCTGGGTTGCCAGCCCTGTGTGACGGCAGCCTTTACCCCTGAACAAGTATCTGGTACTTATTTCAGTTAGAGGCTGAGTCGACCCCAGGGCCATAGTGCCACCACAAGGTGTCAGTTTAAAAATCCTGATTCCACCGGGGCTCGAGCCCTCGACCTTCCGGTTTGTAGCGTACTGCCTTAACCACATAATTCAAATCAACTATCGAACTTCAGATATTTAGGATGACAAATATCACTGATAAGTAAACAAGATGGCATTGAAGAAATCCAAGATTTTCTGTATATGTGTGGGACTACCAAAATGTCTTTATGCCGACAAACGAGAAGGGGCGGATATTTTACAAGAGGTTTGCTTTATCTTGTATAATGATTGGATATGAAACTTGGCCCCTTAAAAGTATGTCGAAAGAAGAATTGAAGCAACCAAAAATATTTTTTAATATATGTAATAGGCCACTAGATAATAAAACTCAAAGTTGCTGGGATGCATGACCAGACAAAAAAAAAAAAAAAAAAAAAAAAAAAAAAAAAACAGGGTGTATAACTGTCATTATCACGTAATGAGTACATCACTGCAAATAATCACATCCACTTCTTCTTCCTTTCCAGGATTAGGTGAATGTGACCTGTTCCGGTCTCAACTCCATCGTTTTCTTGGCCGTCCCAAATATATTTTTCCATGTGATTTGTAGGTGTTGATCTTTTTGGGTAATTTTGTATTGTCCATTATTTCTAAATGTTCTTTCCATTGGTATTTATGCTCTTCTAGTTTATCGACTATTGAAAACATTTCCAATAATCACAATCATCTTATAGAAGGACAGAGTGATTCAGAAATATGGTTATATGTTTGATCGCATTTTGTGACGAAAATATTATTATTAAAGGAAATATGATGTTATAATTGGAAAGGGAATCCTTCAAATTACAACAATAGAACAAAATAAAACAAATCACTGCTCACGTGCAGCTTGGCGGGTTGATTTTTGTGGGCTAGCGTCAAACGCCTCCACAATTCTCTTCGTTGTTTCTGCATCCGTGCTAAAGCGAGGTCATCCAGGAATTTGTGATTTTCTGCATCCTTCCCGTTCCCAGCAGTCGTTTTCTCCACTTCCCCACAGTCGACGGCTGCAATGCTACGTTAAACTCACGTCTTGCCCGTCTTGCGGCCTCACGATCATTAGCATACGTTATTGCTCATGCAGCAATTGTAATTTGATGTTGCATATTCAATGCCATTTTGACTAATGACGTAAGTTCTACACTGTTTTGTTTTATTCCATTGTTGTAATTTGAATAATTTCCTTTCCAACGGTAATTTCAAATTTCCTGTAATGGTAATATTTGCATCACACAACGCGATCAAACATATAGCCATATTTATGATTCACCCCATACAAGAGTTAGGACCAGATGAGAGGATTTTCTTTGAGGACGAATTGGGCTACCAGCCTAAATCTCTACATCTCTGCAGCTGTTTTGTTGATGATGATTATTAAAACTATCACATTGTTTTCAAGTTACTCTAACAACATTTCCCATCCCGAATTTCGATATCAAGAGATGGTGTAATTATTACTGTTATTTTGTATTGTCATGCGTCTTATGCAGTATCACTGATTATAATTTTCGATTAAATTTGAATTTAATACTTGTGAAAAACTGGTTATAAAAATGCAATCCTGTATTTAGCTTGACAGCTAGGAAAAAGTGAACCCCGTTTTTATATATGCTTCATAATGTTATGAAAGTAAAACAAGTTCCCACATTTTAATTTCACAAAAAAAATATTGTTTCTTAATATTTTCCTAGTCAACGGTCGGTTATAACATAAACCTAAATAAAACCATACAATGTTGAAATATTTCATTTTAAAATTTGTCTTGAATATTACGCAAGGGGAATAGGTACATAAAATTACCAGCCGCGCATTAACTTATATGCTTAATTGAAAAAAAAAATCAGAAGAAAACATTAGTTCCATTTAAGGTTTTCTATTAACTGCATTAAAAAGAGGCCTTTTTTTACGGCCATTGCAATACTTGCACAGTGATAAGCTTATAGATTTTTTCGAGAAAACTGTATTTTATTACCGGTATCAGATTTTTTATTATATTTGTTTCAAGGAAGACGTACTTATAATCTGTCAACTTGTACTACTTGTTCTCAGCACACAGGCCTAGTCCTGACACTAGTGTTATGTTATTGTTTTTACAAGGTATTTACACTTATTACGTACTTTTCTTCAAACCAAATTCACCTCTAACTAAACAGCGACCTGACAACCATTGCATGCCGAAACCTACCATGAAATTTCTTCCAGTGAAGCGTTGTGATGCACAAAGGCCGTATCCAAAAAAAAAAAAAACAAAAACAAAAAACAAAACCTGTCATTTTAACTGCAAAGCGCTAAAATCCAGCGCCAAATATTTTATTTAAACTATAGGGAAATAAACAACCCTTGTATTGGTAGACTGGATAACTCTGACTACCCGCCGTACGCGCTCCGTCCCGCCTCACTTTACTCCGCTCTTAACTCATACAGGGATATATATCTGCTCTGTACAGTGGGTTGCCATTAATGGTATCTGGTTTCTATTTCTGTCCCTTGTAGTTAAAAACGGCAGATAAATATTTTTGGACACAGTCTTGGTATATCACAGCACTTCCCTGAGAGAATTTTCAAGGTAGGTTTTGACATGCAGTGGTTGACTGTTTCCTTGTCAGTATAACATAAGTTTTCAAGGGAATCAAAGTTTCATACAATAAAAATAGAACGTCGTAAGCTTTATTATGCTCTGCTCTATTTGATTTTGCTACAACTGTACAAGGTCTTCTTCTACTACAAGGTTTAGGCAATGCAGCCTGTTCCGACGAAGTTAAAAGTGGAGTCCATCTTCTACGTGGTCGGCCAACATCTCTTGTTCCTCTGGGATTATACAGGAAGGTTCTTTCATTGTTCATTCTCATTAAGTGTTCTGTCCGTTTCTTATTATTTTCGCTGATTTTATCTTCAATTTTATATATATTTAATTCTTCTCGTATAGTTTCATTCCTTATTCTATCCGCTCTTGTGCATCCTTTCACATTACGTAAAAACAGCATTTCCGCAGTCTGTATCCTGATTTTATCCCTTGATTTCATGATCCAATTTTCACTTCCATACAACACCAAAGGAACAGCCATTGTTTTATATAATTTAAGTTTCATATCTTTCCTTGTTTTCCGACCTAAGGTTCTTTTTATGGTTCCACAAATAGCATGAAATTTATTTATCTTTATTTTCTCTATAAGTTATATCACATCCTAAATATTGGAAATGTGATACTTGTTCTATTATTTTGTTTTCCAGTACAATTTTTTATCTAATTCCATATTTACCAATAAATGCCATTACTTTTGACTTATTTATTGATATTTCACAATTATATCTGTTGGCTGTTAATTTAAACTTATATGCTAACATTTGGAGCTCATTTTCAGATTCTGCTAAAAGTACAACATCGTCAGCGAATAATAAAGCATTATTTTATCTTTATTATCAATTAATATTCCTTCATTAGTTAAAACCTTCTTCCATTCTTTTAGGATATCGTCCATATAAATATTAAATAATATAGGTGAGAGTGAACACCCTTGTCGTACTCCTTGGTTTATTTGAAAAAAATGTCTTATTTTTAGTCAACTGAGGGTCATACTTTTCTTGCCTGGTCCATCATCAGTGTTTCCGTCCGGCTTTCTCCTTCGCTTTTTAGTAATAGAAAATTCTTCTGGCCGCCTTACAAGGGCTGCGCAGATATAGTTGGGTGGTGGGATTGCCACCTTACAGCCTCCCAACTTGCTTCAGTTTTGTTTTTAGGGTGCATTCCCTTAGGTAGATTGCCTTCTCTTCGGCTCTGAGCTCTACCTGCCCATTATAGCCGTCCAATCTGGAGAAGACGCTATGCTGATTTTGTTTCACTCCGGGGATTTCATTTCCCCAGTACCACCTATGTTTAGGAGGCATTCCCCTATCCACCACCTGGAGAGGCGCCCGATGGGGATCACTCACGGGAACTGTACAAGCTATTCTAATTAATTCTGTATCTACTAATAATGGATTATCATCTATTTTTCGGGAATATGTATTCGGTTGCTAATAGCTAGTACTTAGACTACATTCTAATATTAAATTTTACATAATTTGTAAGTAAAGTAAATGATAAAGTGACATTTTATTTAAAACTTTTTATTTTTGCGCGAGTCGACAAATAAAACTGTTTTAATAAACGTCATGCGCCGAGTTAAAATGCTGAAAACAATGATACAATGAGAAGTTTTAGTACGAAATGAGTTGAATCAAGAGTTGGTATCTGTGACAGCGACAGAATCCTAGTTGTGGCGATATTAGAGCTACTATCTCTCAAGTGGCCTCTTCTCAGAACAAACATGGAAGCTTATACCACGGATATTGAAAGATATTCGCTACAGAATTGCAGCTTTAGAGCTTACAGTTAGTACCGACCTCTCGAAAGGGATGAACTCCTCTGATTGCTATATTATCGTTCCAAGAGCTAGTTCCACCGTTATTATGTCCTCATCATTTGTTCTTATTTATTTCCAATACAGAATATACCTCATCTAAACGGCTTTCCACTTTGGAAACATGTTACGTTATCTGATATATGGCACACAGAAACAAGATTTATTTATAAAACCATTCATAAATAGTGAATATTAATAAACAAATAAACAGATGATAGTATTTTTAACGTATACTGATCATTTAATACAGGAGGTATTAAATCTATTGATTTTCCAGGAAAATTTAGGCAAGAAATGCGATACACAGTAAAAAGTAGATAATGAAATGCCCATAAAATATTCAAACAGCAAACATTTAAGCAGCTTCAGCTAATTCTGAATAAATGACAAATTAATGCATACCATTTTTTTAATTATCCTAAGTAGATGATAATTTTTTGTGTGCGCAGTCCCAGTAATTTTAGTAATATGAAAATTATTATAATTTTATTTTACACTAGCAGGATCCGCGAAGTTTTTCGCGCGGACAAATTAATTTAAACAGGATATGTATAAACTAACATATTTAATCTGATAAAAATTAACATTGTATTATTGGAAAAGTCTTTATAATTTAATTATCGCCGTTGCCCGGGAATTTATTTATCCCGTTCTTCTTGGCAGCAATGAGCTGAAAGCCAAAAATAGTTATTGTGAGTTATCCGTAAAAGACAGACGTAAATATGCTGTTGCGGATTTTTTGTAGAATTTTTCTTAGACATTCAATTCCGTGTACATGAATTTGGTGTATTTGTTATGGTTTGGGCTGCGTAAACCAGTAAGCGTCCAAAAAGCTATCTTTTTAGGACATCGATGAACTTTTTTTTTTTTAGCTCCGGCCCTGTAGTAAGTACGGTAATATATTGGTACGTTGATTGTCCCAGAAAAAAATCTCTAAATGATGGTGAAAACCCCACTCAAATCGTTCAAGCAGTTTCAAGTCCATAAAGGACAGACGAATTCACACGCATTTTTGTAAATAAAGATTACGTTAAACGAGCTGAAGTTATTTATTATAGACTAGCTAGTACCCGGCGTGCGCTGCTACACTTAAATAATTATGTTTAGTTGAATAAATAAAAGAAAAAATAATTATAAATTTGTTCTCTTCATTATTGCAGCTAAAACAACCAAGCATTATTAATTATATTTCCAAACTACCTTTCATACAATCCAAATACCCAATTTTATCTTTCAAAATTTTATAATCAAGCAATCACTATAAGTAAAGCCATATCGTAATTATTTTTAGATATTCCGTGCTAATTATCCGGCGTTGCCCAGGAATCCCAATGTCTTCTTCTTCTTCTTCTTCACGGTTTAGGCTTATTTACTAGCCTGTTCCGGTTCCAAATTGCTGCTCTTTCCATCTTTTCCTTGGTCTTCCCAAGCTTCTTCTTCCTCGTGGTGAATAGTTGTATGCTGCTTTTGGTATTCTATTCTCAGTCATCATTGCCAAGTGTTCTTTCCAGTTTGTTCTCCCGATGTACTTGGCCTAAATGAGCTGAAAGGCAAAATTCGTTATTTTTAGTTATCCGTAAAAGAATACCCGCCATGAGCTGCTATGCTTACCCGGGAATATACTTATCCCGATCTTCTTTGCATCAATGAAAGACAAAATATGATTATTGTGAGTTATCCGTAAAAATAAACATATGCTGTCGCGGAATTTTTTGTAGACTTTTTTTAGATATTCAATTCTGTGTACAATAATTTGGTGTATTTGTTATGGTTTAGACAGCGTAAGCCAGTTAAGCGTCAAAAGAAGGGACTTTTTCTTTCACTTTTTCACTATAAAGGGTGATTTTAAGAGTGTTGGAGTTGAGTATCACAACTCTCTTATAGCCTATGTTCATCCCGGGGATTTTCCTGAACATTTTGCAAAAAGCCCCATCGCAATCGGATGAACGGTATGACAGCGCATAAAATACGAACAAACATTAATTTATATATGTTAGATTAACCTAGATGGCGTTAGTATATATTACGAGTAGATCTGATTATGTTAGGTTAGTATAAAGGAGATTTGTGCCAGCCACGCGTATGCTAATGCATTCAATAGAATTAGTTGTATCCAAAGTTGAGGTCAGTATTCTCGCTAAAGGAGTGAATGCGTAGTTCGCTCTGTCACTTTTAATGCGTACCTTTCAGATTTGTACATTACAAAAAAAAAGCATTAAGATAAATTTAAATTAATTAATTTCAGTTATACACATTTTCAGTGTTGTATAAAATGAAATTGTTTGCGAGTTTTATTAATCAATAATTTATTAATTACGGTTATTTTCCTTGTTTTACCACTCACTAAATAATATTAGTTCATTCTGCTAATGTGCTTTTCAAAATGTTTTTCAATTGAATTCATAATTTTTGTAATAGGCCCTAAGTTAAATAAATAAATATTTTTCATCGGGAGTCTAAAAAGAACATAACATTCCAAAAGTTTGTTAAATCTTTATTATACCCGAGTAAAATCTATTATAACTTAAAATATTTTTTTGTGGGTTTATCTATTTCATGCATTTAGAGTTTTCTGAATTCAGAAAATAGCATTTATACTAATCTTTAATATGAAACCTCGAAATATTCTACATTTTGTTTAAAATTAAGCCCCCCATGGGCTAGACCTTGTCGTGGTGGAGGGGCTCAGGACCTAATGACCCAGACGACTAGATAGGGAAGTCTGGTTTTTAACTAGCTTGATATCTAGTAAGAGGAGAAGGGAAGCGAACTAGTTCCAACGCGGGAATCTCAACGGCTTCAGAAGCGGAAGAAGAATATTGTTCTCAACGATAAAGAAGGCGGAAGAGGAAACTTGCAAGACAAGGGGTAGATGGGACTCCAAAGCTTTGGTTAGTAACCCGTCTAGGAGAAGGAAACTCCGAAATAAATCCCCGATCCACTAGGGAATGTAGTTGTGCTTCTGGGCTGGTAACCCGACCATGTAAAAAAATTCCAAACTCATCTCTCTCTCATAGTGTTCAGCCGGACGGATGAACGTAACAAGATTACCAAAAGCAGCATTTAACTACAAGCCAAGAGGTTCAAGGAATGTAGCAATGCCAGTGAAAAGATGGACAGAACAACTGTGAGGCGGAACATGCATTTTGACTAGCCCGTGAAGTGAAGAAGAAGAAGAACAAAATGTAGTTTAAATATATTTAATATTTAACTAAGTGTGTAAACCTGCTGTATTTTTAAGAAATTTACATAACATGTGGATTATCACAGTTATATTACCAGCCGTAGTCTACTATTAATGATGTTTATATAAATACATTCAAAACCCAAAAAAATAATTGCATAATTATTAATTACCAAATAACATTATTAACATAACAAATATAAGACACCATATTTCAATTTTAAATAATTATCAAAATAATGTTTTATTTTTCATACATTTTTATTTTATTATGTAATGTATAATACAGTTTACTATCTTATGTAAACTATCCATATCCCTTGAAGAATCAATACGTAGGCTTTACAGAATAGCTATAACATATTAAACATGTTTGAATGAAAAATGGAATGAATTAAGATCATTATCAAGTTTTAAATAATTTGATATAGGGGCATAGCTTATATGGACTTCTTTTTTATCCCACGGACGGCGAAGTTTGTATCAGCATTTGGACAATTGGCACACTATATAGAAATCACAAATGGAACTTTACAAATTGAACACGTGGATATCTAGTATAAATGGACCTATAGATATTATTTACTTTTTTAATAAATTCACACACGCACACACACACACACATATATATATATATATATATATATATATATATGCACCGTGTCCACAAATATAGTACAGAAACTAAACTAAATTTAATCATGTTTAATCATATTTTTTGTGGTCGATATGGGTTCATTGTTGGATATTTAGCAGACAGGTTAATTCTGAATGTTTGCAGCGTCACTCGTGGGGGCCACATTCAATGTATATGAGGTATAGCAAAATCTTTTTGAGTTTCTCTTTTGATTGTCACCAATTTCATTTAGATACGATTATCCAAAGCGACGTAGTAGTAGTTTAAAATGGACACGGTGGTGTGTGTGTGTGTGTATGTGTGTGTGTATGTGTGTGTGTGTGTGTATATATATATATATATATATATATATAAAGGATGAGTTTTAATTACACCGACAAAGTGCAGGGTCTGATTCCTGACTGTAAATGGGGGAAAAATGTCCTATGAATAAGTGTCCATAAATGCATCGTTGCCACGGTAGATGACACTAACGAAATGCATTATTCTCTCGGCCCTGTTGCTTGGTCTGCTAGACAAACGGGATCAACGGACTTAAACCCCATGGATATTTACCTCTGGGGGCATCTGAAACTATTGTGTATGCTGAACCACTTCCTGATGTGCATATCCTTCAACACGTCCACGTCGCCTGTGACGCTATTCGGAGAGAGGCCGGAACATGCAAAAAAGTGATACGATGTGTGAACGCATGCATTGCATCCCATGGAGGCTACGTTGAACACCTGTTGTGACGTGGATGCGATTATGCTATGTACTGTGTGCCGGGACGATTTGTTGTCGTTGCACGCACATCTTTCATTTCCGGACACATATTTATGGGACCTTTTTTCCTTCATTTCCAGTCAGGAATCAGTCCCTGAAGTTTGTCGGTGTAATTACCGTCCACCCTGTTTATATTGATTCAACTGAGGTTGAAATTGTCTGTATTGTGAATATTTTTTGGAACGTTCCCTAATTTTATTGAAATATAATTTAAAGTCATCAATGATCTTCGAATTAATATGTATCGTCCAATTATAATAATATAATGGGAATGGAATCGGTATATGTGTACATGTGACATGCGCCGCCAAGACTTTAATCACCTTATAATGTTTTTGAGAGGTTAGTATATATATATATATATATATATATATATAGGCCTATATAATTTATTTATTTTGTATTGGCAATTTAAAAAATATATAATAAAAATTTCAGAATGAATAATTGCTACTAGACTCAAAAGAAATAAGAGTATATACACGGAGTAAAATCAGAAACGTTAGCGGATTACTTCGAATATTGTACAAGCTTGCGGTCCCCTTAAATATCTGCGGTCGTATATTCAATTCATACGAAATCCAAATGGTTTTAAGCCGCTTAAAAAGAGGCTGTGAATTTTTAATTCAACGGCTTTACGATAAAAAGGTAAGAAAACTTTAAATGTTAATGTTTCATTCAGTTTACCAACTGTTAGTCTCGTGCATTTAAACATGACACATTTTATCGATAATTGATAAATTATCTGCGTTATCTGTATTGAAGCTTTATTTCTCGAGAGATTTCCTGAAAAGTATTCTGCTCATTAAATTTTTCAGAATTCTTCATAATTGGAGGCTAACATTATTTGTTGAATGTACTCTATTTTCCTTATATGTGTATATTTATATATAATTATTTTCAAATTCTTCTGAAAAATCTATTCGATGCTAGCTTACTACCGGAATCCTATATTCAACATTATCAGGCCTACAGCTGAACTAAGAGAATCGATTTCATATTGATTTATTACTAATGTTCTTAAATAAAAATGGTTAACGACAGAAAACATATTTATCTGCAGGAGTTCGTATTAAACATATTTCATATAATTTTTATTGCTTTTATGCAGTTTGTTAAACACTGTATTTCGGGAACTCTCGTTTTAAAATGTATACAAATTAATATGATATAACTAAACTAATTACATATCCATCCATCCATATTAATTCTGCCTGAGGGCAGGTCTTTCACTGCAATCATAGCATTTTCATGCTATGCTTTGCAGCTTTACTAGGGAATTATAGGTGTGGTAGCTTCCGTTGCTCCACACTGGTGAAGGATGATGATGATAATGATAAGAATGATGATGATGGCCGGATGATTTAAAAAGACCGTTGGGCCCTAAGCTTCCTCATATTTGTCTTACAGGCGAGGAAAAACCCCGAGAAAACCTCACCCAGGAGCCTGTCCCGACCGGGAATCGAACCCAGGCCCGCTGCGTGACAAGGCAGCACGCTACCTCGAGACCACAGCTGTGGACAATCTCATATATCTAACATAAGAATGGAGAAGCCAGAGATGTTATTTCAAATCTCTAGATATAAATGCATTATTTATTAATTTTCTATATAAAAATATTTTTATAAAATATTTAATTTAAAATGCAAGAAATATACAAGTTTCCATGAATTAAAAGCCTTTTAAAAATGGAATAAAAATGTAATACACATGGTCTTAAAATTAAATTTCGGCTTAATTAATTATTTTAATTCAGGTTTATTTCCCAAAATTAGGTCCACTAACAAAAACAGCTATAGTTGAATAAGAAACTAGAATATATAGTGGACAACACTATTGTTTAAGATAGTCTGTACTTTTCTAATAATTTAGTTCAAATATATTTTTCATGCATAAACGTATAAAGTTCTTAACTAACAATGTAATGTAATAGCATCATTATCCATACATGTTTTAAATACTTATTTAGTATTTAGTATGACAAATAATAAATGTATTACAAAATTGAGTTTAAATTTCCCCAATGGTTTTTGAAATATCTAAAAAATTAAATAACGCATTGTAAACTCACTCCCAATTCTATTCAAAAGGATTAAAACTCATTTTTACTTATTTTGAATTTAGTTTTTTAGAAAAAAAAGATAAACTATACAAATATTTCCCGTATCAGTGGCATTCATAAATTTTCATACATTGAATATAATAAGATTGTATCTTATCTTCTTCCAAAACGTAAGCCTATACATATTTGTTCTCTTTTAAAACATACGAACAGTTTTAAAAACTATTTTATTTAATGACTTCCCAAGAATTGTTCTTCTGGAGATTTTTTGTAAAAACAAAGCGGGAAAGAAGGAAAAGTTCGTCAAACGTAAAGTTCGTGTAAAACAGTTGTTGTAGAAAGAGTGAAACTAGTCGTGTAACTTGGGTAATCGCTCTCCATTCACTCCTCTGTCTCACTCGCACTAACACGTAAATAAAGTACAAGCCACTAGTCACAAAGTCAGTGGCCACCGGCTACTGCCCAGTTCTATTTCACTCCTTCTTTGTGTGTAAACGCTGGTGTATCTGACAAAGATACTAGTAGAAACTTCACAATGAAGTGAAGTTGGGTTAAGTTTTCTAGCTTGAGGGCATAGAATGTGAAGTCTACTTGAAATATAGTGCGACATCATAGACACAACTTCTGCATCCTTCAACGTCTCGGTTCTCCAAATTGCTTTGCAGACGATATTTGTTCTTCAAGCTCACACAAGCTATTTAGATAAAAAAGCACGTTAAATTGATATATATATATATATTTATGAAGTGAAAAATCCCATGAATATTTTAAAATTAAGTGTTAGGCTTAAATAAAGAAAACACTCAATTAAAATGTATAAGGAAAATGCAGATATTAACACTTCAATTTATTTTGGCCTTGCTGATTAAGAAAAAACTTATTGTAATTGGGGCTGAAACTCAATGCTCATGATCACTCGTAGCAGATGTCGACAAGCCTGCAATCGGTCTACCTTACACATTTCATCCATTCGCAATTTGAAAATTTAGTCCATTTCAGTCCATGATTTTCAAAATATATCTAGGTCATTGGTTTTAAACTTAATTTAGAATATCTTAAGTGGTCTTTTAATGTTTGTAAATAAATTTACTGTTTTTCATTTACTTATTAAAGTTTCAAATTTTCAAATATTTAGTTTAATGTTCTTATCAGAGGTACAAGATAATTTTTAAAACAACATATCCAGTATAAAATACATATATTATTTTATTTGCGTAACATTTTAATTCTTCACTTGATGAATTTTGAAAAAGAAAAATCATAAATTGCATTTAAAATAAACCTGAAAAACAAACCTATTAATATGACTACAGTTCCTATAGGGTAATTTCATTTATTTAATTGAATCTTAAAAAGTACATTAAAGCAAGGAGTTAAAAGTTTAGTAGAGATCAGCAGAATAAATGGCTTAACCTACTTACATATCTTCATCAGATAGTTAAGTAGCCGGTTTCCATTTCCACAACTCTAGCAGTTTTAAAAACATTAGGAGGAAATTCTCATTTACTACCTCAAAATTTACCTAATTTATCTTGTAAATAGCACCGGGAAAGAGTAATTTCAAGCGAAATCGAAATTGATGTCGTCGAGGATTTACGCTAATCGATAGTTAGTTGGAAATGTTCCATTTCAGGCGTGTAAATGTTTGTGAGAGAAAGAGAGGAAGAAAAAGAAAAGTAGTAAAGTCAATGAGTCATCTCTACAACGTAAATCTTTCTGATTTTCGATTCGGATTCTTAAGACGGAAAAAGAATGGCCAAAGGAGGAATGAAATCGAAAGAAAAAGAGAGAAAAATATAAAATGGTGGGGGAAAGTGTTTGTTTCTTCCCGGTTCTCGCGTCCGCATTCCCAAGTGCTTGTGTTACAGCTACCATCGACTTCTATAAATCATGGAGTCTCCCTCGGGAAAGTCTCCTTCCTCATCCTCCGCCATCAACTAACCTTCTCCGTTTCGTCTTTTACATCTTCCATTTTGCTCTTTTGCCTTACACTGTTTCACATGTCCCTTCCTTCCACTTGGGACATAAAAAAAATCCCTTGACTATTTTCCAAATCTTAGTTGTATAACAATATGCAACACAATTTCCTCTCGCCAAAACTTCAACTGCTTTTGTATTTATGTTTCTGTACTCAACTTCATGCTGAGTCATCCACGTGTAGCCATACGCAAAAATCTTTCAACATTTGGTGGGCAAAACTTAATTTTTGGATGTTTTGTAACGATTTTCCATTTTATGTAGCATTACATTAAGAGTTTACAAATTTCCCCATCCAAATTTCAATTAATTCACCTTTGCTAATTTATTTTTAATTTATACAATTTAACTTTTGTCTTTCGGGAGACCTAGGCATAAAAGTCAATGCATGTGGGAAACAGGATCACTCCTTTGATGTGTGATGTCTACTATTACTTTCATTTTTCTGTTAATAATTAATTGCAAAATCTAAATGTGTAAATATTACACTGCTAATAATAGTACCTCATATTTGTAGTTCCTAAATGTCACTTATTTTTAATTACTTAGAATAAATATAGGCTACGTGCATACATTTAGGTCTTACTGTTTGTCTGCACACATCTATTTATACCTGTTCTTTTTGTTGCATCTGCGTTATTTAATGTACTTCATTCCTTCCTCTTCTAATACAGTCTTTGGAAATCGTTATTTAAACAAAATGACGGTCGGATTTTCATTCGATGTTTATCAATAAATAGTGCGGTTCCAAATATATAGTCGCGTTTATAATTTAAGAAAATATGATTTCGCTATAACATAAATTGATGCATTACTTTTCTTCCCTCCTAAATAGGCTATAGTAAAACGATTTATTTTTTAATATTGTCAGTAGTAGAATTCTCAGCCGAATATGTTGTAATATTTTTTATTATTCACCTAATACACCGTCCAGTGATTTCATTCTCGGTTAATTAACGTATTTCGTTTCCGGTTGTTCTGAACAACTCTGTTTATACGGTTCACGATACATTTAACTTCGTATGTTTTGTGTACATGCTAACCACATGTCACCCCTACACTGGCTGTTGATCATCTACCTCTGTGATTGACACATGTGGATGTGAAGGGCCAGCAGCCGGCTGGTAAAAGGGCAACCGCTGAAAAGTGGAAAGACCCTCAATCGGATGTTTTGTGTTCAAATATCCAGTCCTATTTGTAAGACTTATTTTTATGTTAGTGAGAATACTGCCCAATATAATTTAGCCATTTGAAATTAAATGTTCAGCTTAGGACAAAACAATAGAAAGTCTTATGCACTTACTAATGAAATGTTCCCTTTTTTTGTCTCAAATTTAACAGGAGAGTGATTTAAAGTTAGAACTGAAATAGGATAAGACGTGTACAGTAATGATTGACCTGCAAAATACTCAGAGATTATGAAAATTATGGATAAAATACGATTGTTAGTTATAGAAATGTCTCTTAAGAACCATTTAATGTAAAAAAGGAGAAAATAATTGTAGAACTCTCTGGTTCTACCCCGCGATTTACAAAAAAAAAAAAGTGTCATCTTGATAGAATTACTACTTGACCAGAACATGATTTCTCATGACGGAAATTAGAATTCATCAGTATCATCACAATTCTCGTTTGTTATAAGTACAGATGAGAAGAAGGAAAAGTGAACACAGCCTATAAATTAAGCAGCACCAATCTTCACTGCCAACCAATACTCTAAGCCCGCAGTAACAGTTCTCTAATCTTCTCACCAGCGAAAACAAAGAGAGAGAGATAACCTGGCGTCGTCTTGCATGAAGGATTTTTCAACTATTCCAATGACGTTTATAAAGATTAGTAAGTGTAAAGTGATCCCACAACAGGCCCGGAGGCCCTTGGGGTAGTAGGAGGTTAAGGCTCCCACTTTTTCTAGACAATCGGCACTTTATGTCAGCCGGGTTGTCAGCCCTGCGTGACGGTCGCCTTTACCCTCAGAACAAGCGCCTGGTACTCATTTCCGTTAGAGGCTGAGTCGACCCCAGGGCCATAGTGCCACCAGAGGGTTTGGGTCAGTTTAAAAAGCCTGACCCCAACGGAACTTGAACCCTCGACCCTCCGGCTTGTAGCTCAGTGCCTTAACCACTACGCTACGGCGTGCCCCCTAAAGATTAGTACCATTTTAATGAATGATTGACTATACACGCATTACTCTCTCTTCCCTCAACAACCCATGGTTGCCTACTGATGAAATATAACGTAGCAATAAACAGCAACCTCATGGTCAGGCGTAACTCGTGTTGAATTGTATTCTTTGCAAACTAGATTTATCATAAGTAATGTCACGAGTGATTTCCAATTTATCTAGAGAATTTGGAAATCAAGAGTGGCATTTGTTAGGAATATTTAACGAAAAAATTAAGCTGTTTACTCACAAATCATTATTTAACTATAGTTATTTTTAAAGTATTTATATATTTAATGTAAACGGCGATGTTTGAAAACAAATGAGAAACGATTGGAACGCTTCATTTCCTTCCTTTGTTCATCACTGCAACGATATCATACTATTATTTATTGCCAAAGGATCGCAATATTGTAAGAATGCACCCTAGTGGAGAAATTTATAACCAACGTTATATGTATTAATTATTTTGATGTCCTATGATGTAAATATGTCAAGTATATTTTTCTGCAACGTCATTTCCTGGAAAATAATTCGTTTAAGAAAGTGCAAACAGTGTTTTCTTTTGTATTCACATATTCAAGATCATCATAGTGTTTTCTTTATTTTTTGTGGTATATTCAATCGGTACAAAGGTTTTATATTACCTATCGCATGCGCTTTCTGCTGACATTCATGCACTATATATACAATCTGGTAGCCGTATTTCTTGGGGGGTCAATCACTGCAAAACATATTCATAATGACATATTCACATGTTAAAAAGGAGGTGCTTTGATTATTATGATAAACTTTAGTTGGTAAATTTTAGGCGAAACACGACTGTGTTTGGTTGTAAATAAAAAATCATTGAAATGTGATTGGTTATTCACTCCCATTTGGGGCATGAGTTAAATAGTCAGCATAATACATTTAATTCTAAACACAAAAATCAGGTACGCTCTTGATATGTGACTAATCTGGCATTCGCTTAGCAAATTTGGAAATCCCATAAAAAGTCTTGCTACGACAGGCCTTAATGTTTCTTGGACTATCTTTCATATGCTGGCCTCACAACCGCTAATGTTAATAACATAAAGTTTGATTAATCAGACAATATAGAGGCGATATTTGGTCAGGCTATTAGATCACACAGCTAGTTTTCTCAACTTGGAGCTGCTATTTGTCCTAGTGCTGTGCATCGAAACATATTAACTAGGTAACAACCCCATGATGGTCCCAACAATAACATGATGAGAGCTTGCCTTGGACAGACTGGCTCACTCCGTACCTATCGATTTGAATACTAGCTCGTCGGTAGTGCGGTTTATAATGTCCTGTTCCTGGGATGGTCTCACCTAGTCTATGACATCACACATATACCGTCAAATGGGTTTGTGTTAAACGATTAAACGCCATCCTAATACCCGCTAAGGAATTAGCTGCCAAGGAATCGCACCTGGTTCCAAAGCGCAGCTCTTGTATGATGCTAGTCGTCATCTAACAGCAGTAGCAGTAGCCTAATTGTATTTTAAAAACTCTATGGCGCGACAGGCCTATAAGGCCCTTGGCATACCAGTCGGCTACTGGCCTCACATCCGCATATGTTAATCACTGGCTGTGAAGGGTTAAC
Organism: Diploptera punctata; assembly: GCA_030220185.1. NCBI lineage: Eukaryota > Metazoa > Arthropoda > Insecta > Blattodea > Blaberidae > Diploptera > Diploptera punctata. Next base: position 645,046 of record JASPKZ010003852.1, read on the forward strand.
ATGTGGTCAGCATGTCGGGTCCCCCTGCCGTTATAGCTGGTTTTTCAACCTGAAGCCACTACTTATTGTAGCTACCTAAATGCATCACGATGCTGGGTTGGCACCGGTACCACACTGGCCGAAATTTCATGAGAAAATGGCTTCCCCCTTGGAGACTCGAACCAGCGCCAGGCATCTTGCCTTAAACACTCGGCTACGGCGCGGGACAGTAATTGTATTAGCCATTCACAATTCTTCATAATACTGCAGCACTGGCCCCATTCATTGGCCGAAGTTCCAGAGGAAATTTATTTTCCCATGATATAAGTTTACACCATGTATTTCCCCATGATGACTGGAGCCATCTGCGCCACGTTTCTGTATGCCAAGTCAGGATAAAATATCTAGACTAAGATGCGGGATCCTGAAAAATAAAACAGGAAAAAAACTTCCTATTATGATCTTCGCATTTTACCAATCGGGCAATTTTTTAAACTTGGTATTAACAATGAAGTAATGCGAGTGCTAAAAATTTGACTATAAAATTCTGAAATGAATCTTTCAAATGTGAAGACAGTGTTTATGTTGTTTTGTGAAAAAAAGGGCGTAATTCTTGGAGGACATAACAAATAGCTGGGGTTTAAGACAGGGTGGTGGGCGTATCGTTGCTTTCCGCCCCATCAACTCTCTCACTTCCATTCACGGATGGCTGGACGCGCAGATTGCCCCCTCCCCAGGTCGTGCTCTTGGCGACAAAACCCTTCCGCTACTTTTAGTTCCTTCCTGATCTTTAATTGACAAAACTATAGGAACAACCAGTCATGCAACAGTGACCTGAATCTAAATCTACTCTAATGAAACAATAACTGATATTTTTTATATGGCAAAACAATAGTAGACAAAACCAAATGACCCATTTAGTGAATAGCCTTCATTGTCTTGTTTTTAGAAAATCACTTATAAAAACGAAATATTTTACGAAAATGAGAGGATGAGTGGGAAAGTTAGCAGAAAGAAAGGGAAAAAAAGTAGATGGAATGAGAATTGAGAAGTTACAATGAAAATAATAAAAAATCATTGGTTACTATTATATTTTTATAACGTTTATATTTATTATTATTGCTATTATTATTATTGTTATTATTATTATTGTTATTATTATTGTTATTATTACTATTATTATTATTATTATTATTATTATTATTATTATTATTATTATTATTATTATTATTATTATTATTATTATCTGGTCTGTTACTTATTTTCTGCAACTTAAACACTTCATCTGTCCACCGCTATAATCTAGGGAAAAATTCGTGTCTCGAACGCAGCGGGAATGGATTCGATCCCCAGTCGGGAGAAGATTCTTGGAGATGTCTTTTTCGGAATTTTTCTCATCTCCAAGACAAATACCAGGAAACTTAAAGGCACAAATAGTTCTCGAACTCTATCCGGTCATCATAATATTCCGTACTATATTAGCTTTTATGAACGCATTCCAAATGCACTATAGAAGCACGTTCTAATGGCTACATATAAAGATCTTAAGTCGCGTTAGGACCTTATTGTTAAAGAGTCTGCGAATAAGATAAAAAAAAATCTTCACTAGATTCAAATTGATAATACACCTTTATTCAACCCTAAAAAAGGAAATAACTACTTAATATTAGTTCCATGGTTAATATTATTATTATTTTAAATTAATTTTCTTTTCTAAAATTTCGTAATATACAGGGCAGTCAAAAGTCGCTCCAGGGTTTCGTGGGTCTGCAGAACCGTAATTATAACAGACATGGCGAAAACATCTGTATCAGAGAAAATTGTATATTTCCAACTTTTTATACGCACTTACTGACAAAGCGTAACTTGTACATTTTACCGCTAGAGGGTAGTCATACTGTATAAGTTAATGAAACATAGCGTTCACTGGTGCAGAAATGGCTTTTTGTCTGCTTCTCAAGATGACTTCCCTTTTCTTCCATGGCCCCCAAGGTCACCTGACCTAACTCCCCATGTGATTTTTTCTTATGACTCTCAATTTAGCAAATCTGCGACGAAGGATTGAGCATGCAATCGCTGGTATTGACTATGAGATGTTGCTACGGGTATAGCAGGAGTTGGATTGTAGGTTCGATGTCGACCAAATCACCAACGGTGGGCATATGAAACACATATAATCTTGGAAGTGGACTCTTTCCACAATACAAGTGTTTTCGCCATGTATTTTATGGATACTGTTCTACAGACCCCCGAAACCCCGGAGGGACTTTTGACTTTCTCTATATATTGCTAAATTTCGTCCACAATATTTTCTTTTGTCGTGTGGGCTGTATCTATCGTGAAGGTTGTGTGTTTATTGTAGATGTTTATTGGTTCAGTTTTAGTATTGTTATAAATTGGCGACTGATGATATGAAACATGGAAATGAAATTTCAGCATAAAATTTAACTTCATGACTGAAAAAAAAAATCCTCAGATTGGTTAACATTGGAGATGACATTGTAAACATGAAATATTTTATAAAAAAAACTTCGTTTTATTCTTCAACTTTATTTGGTGGCAGTTTTAGAAAAATTCTCAATTGGTATCATATCATCTTATCTACGATTTTCATTATTAGCAGATCAATATCTCCTAATATATATTTTAATATATGTATTTCTCATTCTTTATTTTTTTTATTAAATTAGTTTTGTTTGTTATAGTCATATTTTATTTCTCTTACATTAAAATATATATGTAGTCAATATGCCCATTTCACCAATTAATGTTTAAAATGGTCAACAAGTTTCTACAGCCAAGCTGTCATTCTCAAGACCAGATATTGACTACATATTTACATATTTATGTAAGGCATTTTTATTCACCCTGCATCAGTTGAGACTAGTAAAGGACAATTTGACTTCCTGACTCTTGTATATTTCTGTATTTCTTAAAATTTAATGAGAAATTACTGAATAGATTTTACTCTTATAATTCCCATTTAATTGTATTTATTGTAGTCAAGAAATTGAAAAAAGAATCTAATTAGAAACCTTTCTTCATAAACCATCTGTGAAGAATAAAATGTAGCACAGAGGAAAATATTTTCTTACTTAATTCTGCTCCACAAACTGGAAAAAAATATTTTTTGTCGCTGTGGATTTAATTATACTAAAGCTAGCAACCACGTTTTAAATTCCATGTGAAATTGCCAACCTTTTGAAAATAACTGCACTTGCAGACAGAGTAAAAATATAAGATGAATTGTACAATTTAAAGCAACTTGCAGGGCATGCTGAAAATCTAATTTATAAGCTAAGACATTTTTCACGTGTTTCCGGAATTGAAAAGCATCTTATATGAGATGAGCATGAATTAGTCGAAAATCGTTTATATTTATTTAATTCCTATTTATAGACGCTTTATCATCTATGGTCATAACGCTTCTCGTATATTTGGATTACTTAATACGCTGTGTGTTTCTGTCATGTTTGTCATGTGTTTCCTGAAGAGGTTAATTTATTTATTTTAAATTTATGAAATAGTCCCTGGTTACAGCCCTAACATATATTTGTAAAATAGGGCTCAAATTGTTGGAGATTTAATAAATAAATAGTCCCTGGTAATGAAAAAGATGTCACAATCTACCTTCACGTCTGAAGGAAAATCAGGATAATGCCTCAATCAGGTCATTCGGAACCGGGCGGGATTTGAAACTGAAACTACCGAATACAACTCTTCACACACTGCCCCTGATCATACCCATCCGGTTATTCCATTTGAGGGAATTCGATAAGGTAAAAGTTAAATAATAATCTTTAGAGATCTGGATGAAGGTTCAACACGTATTATCCATTACGTTGGTCATTTTATTTAAAGACTTTTTTCATAGCTCAGGCCTTTAACGTCACAATTAAAATCTGATTTTGAAGGAGTCTGTAAATTTGCTCAGTCATCTTACTGGAGGGTTAAATAGTGTGATCCCACTACTGGCATCTCCGAGATCCTTGGGATAGTAAGAGGTTAAGGGTTCCACCTTCGTAGACGATTAATACTAGAGGTCAGCCGGGTTGTCAGCCCTAGACATGACGGCCGCCTTTGCTCCCTGAACAAGCTTCTTGTGATCTTCTCCGTATTTTAAACTTGAGGTTCTATTAAGTGCTATAAAATCTATGATATGATACTCATCGTTTTTATTTCCCTCCTGAAGGAATCCATGTTCAGGATTTTGACTCCCTATGAAATCCAGTAAGTGTAGGCACTATGATAGTTAAAACAATATGCTACAAGCCAGAAGGTCACAGGTTCGAGTCCCGATGACATATTGATTTTTAAACTGGCCGGAATATTCAGGCTGCGCCATGATCTTGGGGTCGAATTCAGCCTCTAACTAAAAAAGAGTAATAGACCAACATTCTGATGGTAAAAGCGGCAGTCAAGCAGGATAACAACCTCCTGACGTCTCTTGTCGATTTTAGTTAGGTGTGGGAGACTTAACCTCCTCTTACCCCAAGGGCCACCTAAGCTCTGTAGTGGGATCACTGTACTTTTTTGTAAAATCCACTTCCCCGTTGAGATTTCGAACCTCGGAACCAGAGCGAGCGTACTAATCACTAAGCCATCGGGTCCTATTTATCGATTATGGGAATAGATTCCACGAAATGGACTAAAGTACCATCAAATCCATTCAGTTTCAAGAGAATAACTAACATTATTCCAGTTTAAATGCACAGTGAAGTAAACTTTTGTCCTGAAATGAATAACCTCGACCCTATGAACTGCATTTTTAAAAGCATACTAATTTGCATATTGTAAACACTCTTCTTAAAATTCTTCTTTTAAGTCGTAACAGAAAGTTTCATCTCTCTTTCTTATTCTTAAGAAGAGAAACTCAATGTAATAAATACTAAAGTTTTGAAAGTCATGGTGCGCCTGTTTAATTTTAATTCTTATTCTAATTCTTTATTATGAATGGAGTCTCTATATCTTTTGAGCCTGAGAAACAAGACAAGGAGTAGAATTACAATATATTCATGAATATTGTTTTAAGGAATTATATAGACAATTATAAACTCCATTTTCAAAGAAAAATAAAGAATGACGCTGCAGTTAAATTATAGGATCTCATACTGGCATTTATCTTCATGGTCCAGAACAGCATTTTATCAAACTATCATCGCGACCCTCATCCAGAATATAGTGGGTCGTGAATTACAAAATTAAATCGATTAAAAAAAAAGAATCATCATTACTGTTATTATTATCGCCGCTGCCACCTCCATTCCTTTATTATTATTATTATTATTATTATTATTAATATTATTATTATTATTATTATTATTATTATTATTATTATTATTATTATTATTATTATTATTATGTCCACTGCTGTGGTCTCGAGGTAGCGTGCTGCCTTGTCACGCAGCGGGCCCGGGTTCGATCCCCGGTCGGGGCAGTTTTTCTGGGTGAGGTTTTTATCGGGGTTTTTCCTCACCTGTATGACAAATGTCAGGAAACCTTTAAGGCCCAAACGGTCCCCAAAATCATATGGCCATCATCATCCTTAGCATTATCATCATCATCATCATCATCCTTGTGGAAAGCAACGGGGAAGCTACCACACTTATAATTCCCTAGTAAAGCTGCAAACATAACATGAAAATGCTATGATTGCAGTGAAGGACCTGCCTTCGGGCAGAATTACTATGGATGGATTATCATTATTATTCGGTAGACATATAATATTGAATTTAATTACGCGTCATAACAATTCGGGACATTTGCGTTGTTATTGAAAACTGGGTATAAAGCGACGAGATATTTTGCTCAGCCTTCCTATTTCTCACCTGAAATTATTTTAAATTCCCCAAATCTAAATCTATCCTTATTTTCTAACAGAACTGATACTCATAAAGGAACTATCAACCAATCAATGTCGAAATTTACCTTATTCCAGAGAAGTGTTGTGATGTACAAAGACCGTGCCAAAAAAAAAAAAAATATATATATATATATATATATATCTGCCGTTTTCAACTGGAAGGCACTAAAATCCAGCGCCAAATATCTCATTTAAATTGTAGGGAAGTAATACAATTCCTGTATTCGCTGACTTGGATTGCCCTCACTGCCCGCCGTCCGCGCCGCGATCCACCTCACTCCACTCAATTCATAACTCATGCAGGGTTGTACATGTGCTCCGTACAGTGGGTTTGCATTGCTGAATCCTGGCTTCGACTTCTGTGCCTTCCAGTTAAAAACGGCAGATATTTTTTTTTTTGGACACGACCTTGGTACATCACAACACTTCTCTAAGAGAAATTTCAAGATATGTTTCGGCGTGCGATGGTTGACAGTTTCCTTGTCAGGATTTTTGTGTCTTGAATAATCCATCGATTTCGGATGGATTTTTTCAGTTTCTCAAAATTGTTTTCCTACTATTAGGTGATAATTGGGCTGCAAATTTAAGAAAACTATTCCAAGGGCATAGTATCTGTCTCTAAATTCCAGGTTCGTGGAATATATTGCAGACAAGTGTGATCTATATATAAATTGTTTCTACTATGGAATACTGTATTGAGTATTGAATGCTTATGTGCTACGTATTCTAGGAAATCTAATATTAGGGATTAGTGTTGGAATGAGGATACAATATTAACAGAGAGCACAGTGGCATGACTAACCAAGAGTCATAATACATGTCTGACACATCAATATCAAATTACTGGGTAATAATTACCAGAGATCATTAACTAACTAACTCACTGGCACTATCGAACCCGTAGGTTCATGGCCGCGCGGACATAAGCTGTCCAAATATCCCTATTCTGAGCTAATGTTTTCCAATCATTCCCTGTATAATCTACTTCCCTCAAACCATAGTTAATGTTATTCTCCCACCTCATTCTTGGTCTACCAACTGGGCGTTTTCCTTCTAGTTTTCCTACAAGAAGCCTCCATGCACGTCTTTAATTCCGCATTGGTGTTACATGTCCTGCCCATCGCAGTCTACGAGACATAACTGTTCTTATTACATCTGGCTTCCTATAAAGACCATGTACTTCACTGCTATGTAGCCTTTTCCATTAACCTGTCTGTTCATCTCTCTTTGGTCCAAACATTTTCCTAAGAACTTTATTCTCAAATACTCGTAATCTCCTTTCCTCCCTTAAAGTAAGAGTCCTTGTTTCGTATCGATATAATATAACCGGTAGGATAATAGTTTCATATATTTTCCGTTTAACGTTTTTTGAAAAGAGTTGGAACATCAAAAGTCTCTGTAATGCATGATAGCATGCATTTCCAGAATTGAGCCTATATTTAATTTCTTTGTACATCTCATTCCTGTTCGTCATTATTGTACCTGGGTATTTGAATTCGGCTACTTCCTCAAAATTTCCCTCATTAGTCATTAGCTGTCCATTTCCATTATATAATGTATTTCTATGTGTGACCATATATTTAGTTGTATTGATATTTACTTCCAGTCCCAGTTTCTAAGTGTTACTCAATACCAGAGATCATTGGTTTATTAAATTATCATTCATAAAATTTTCCTTAGTTTTCGTTTACATCCGCCATAACATTTTATACCATGCAAATACAAGAAATTATAATTGGGAGATTTTATATTTTCTGAGAATTTTAAGTATTATTCGGTCCTCCGCAGCCGAGTGGTTTAAGGCATGATGTATTGGTGCAGAGCTACGGTACTTGTGCTTGTACGAGTCATTATGTGGATACAAATATTCTCATAGAATTTCGGCCAGTGTGGGAATGGTGCCCACCCAGTCTATCGTGAGGTAGGAAGATAAATCAGTAGCGGATCCAGGTTGAGAAAAGCCAGCTATAACGGCTGGAGGACATGACAGACTGGCCACATTCAGCCCAGTACTGATTATATGATCTCCACCTTTATAATTACCACATGTGGATGTGAGGCCAGCAGCCGGAGGGTAGGCTAAGGACCTACTATGTCGCGTCATGGAGATTTCATTTTTTTACCGTTGTGAATTCGGAATTATGTCGTTGCCTCAAACCTAGCTGTTTCGGTCCCGGTCGAGACAAGTTTTCTGGGTGAAGGTTAGGTCATTTAGTTCTTTTTTGTAATATAAATGTCGGGAAACTTTTAAAGGTTCAAATAGTCCCCGAACTTAATTTAGACACAAGCCTAATAATATCCATAGTGCGACAGGCATAGAAGGCACTTGACCTGCCAGTCGTCTGCTGGTCTCACATCCACAAGGTGTAATTTAAGAAGCTGCACGAGCATCCAGCAAATATATGGATAAGATGTTGTCAGCATGTCGATTCCTCCAGCAGTTATAGTTGGTTTTCTCACCTAGAGATATTACCTACTTAAGGTACTTTCCTTACGATTGTGAGTGAAGTACAATGAGATAATGTCTTCCCCCATGGGGACTCAAACCAGCGTAGGTCTCGGCAACTGTGAGCCAAGCCCTGAAGCCTTAGCTACGGGGACGGCGTTCATAATCATCTACCCTATCATATTCGCCTTGTTCATTATTAACTACTTAATACCCGGCGTGCACTGCTACGCCTAAATAAATTTAATGCTTTTATGTATAGTTGAATAAGTAAAAATAAAAATAATTATACATTTATATCGTAATTGCACTGGTCAACATGATTTTTGTCTCATGATTACCAATAATTGTACTTAATGCAGTTTTTTTATCGTGTTTTCAAACACATATTCGGAATTTCTCCATCACCCACTGTTCTTTTATTTTAATTTCAATTGATGGATTCAAATAATTATTGTTTTAATAACAAACATTAAAGGGGTTACCTCAAAATCGAAACATACAGTGGTGTACCCTGACTTGCAATCTGCAATGAGACCAGTTCCACACTGCGAAGAACTGCCCATACCAAAGTCTCCAGAACATGTGGCGTTAGATGAAGAGAATTCATATTCTGATAGAAATGAGGAAGAAGAAGAAACGGATTTTGGTGATACAACTTTTGAACAAAGCTGTTGATCTGAGCCTCATTTATTGACTCAAGAAGATCTTAACGATATCATACGAGATTTAAAGTTATCCAAAAATCAATCTGAAATGCTTGGTTCCCGGCTAAAAGGATGGAATCTTTCGGAAACCTTGCGTGATGGAGAAAAACCGATATCATATTATTTGAATTCAGGAGAAAAACTTCTATCAGAATCACATATTTTTCTTTATAAGACAAAAAAGTTTATTTTTGTTGCTCAGTGTTATTTTTCAATACACCGTACTGATCACACGGCGTTATCCGTGAATCTACTTATCCCAATTTTCTTGGCATCAATGAGTTGAAAGACAAAAATGGTTGTGAGTAGAAGATAGACATGTGCTGTCGCGAACTTTTTGTATAATTTTTTAATATATTCAATTCTGCATGCATTCATTTGGTGTATTTGTTATGGTTTAGCCAGCGTAAGCCATTTAAGTATCCAAAAAGCTACTTTTTTAGTGTATCTATGCAACCCTATAATACGAACAGTAATATGTTATATACATTAATTGTCTCAGAAAAAATTTCTAAATGATGATGAAAACCCGTTCAAATCGGTCAAATAGTTTTTGAATCCATAAAGGACAGACAAGCGGACATACTCACACTTATTTGTATAGGCTAGATATAGATGTATGAGTTGAAGGTGTGTCTTGTCATAAATATGCATGTTGTCTCTTAGGGGCCCTGGCATCGAGCTGAACATATGATCTAGAGTTTGAAAATATCCTCTCTTGATACGCCTGGACGGCGACGATATGTAAAAGCTGGAAAAAGTGAAAGCTACATACATAAAAAGAGCAATAGGAGTATCAAAAACGACAAGAAGCCGTCTAGTGTACCTACTGGCAATAGAGGCTTTCCTTATCGAGGACTTGAAAACAGCGTACCTACTACCAACCACAGAACCCTATGAACGCGCTACAAAGACTACACTGAAAAAGAGAGGAAGTATGGTCGGAATTCTTCAGCACCGGAGCGATGATAGACAGGAACTGGACAGAAGCAAATTTCCAGATACGACACGTCATTACAAGACTTAGCGTGCATGCATTCCACCACCTAATGTGTAGAGATAAAACATTCTATGACCCGAAGATGTCACGCATATGCGAAGTATGTGAACAGAAATGCGAAAGATATCTCTTCTAAACATGTACACAAAGAACAAAAACAATTACGCAAGACAAAGTTAAAGTATTACTTATTGTTAGCTGTGTTATCACCTTTGCAAATTTGTGCGCAATCCATTTATATATATGTAAAATTATTTAAAAAATGAGAAGTTAACCTACGGGAAAAAGAAAATTAGGAATCTTTAATATTATGAAAATAATAATAATAATAATAATAATAATAATAATGATTTATTTTAGCTGGCAGAGTTAAGGCCATAAGGCCTTCTCTTCCACTCAACCAGCGAATAGTAAAATTATACAAAAATTACGTACATATTACAATTTTAACATATTAAAATACAGACTAAACAAAATACAATGATGATGGATCTAATACTAGCTAATGCTAACAAAAACATAGAATATATTAAAATTAAAATGATATAAAATAAAGTAAGTAGCTTGTCAATTTCCTGTAAATTTATTTTAATCATATACATTTCAGGAGTTTGACTAAGTTCGTAACATATTGCTCAAAATATACGATTAAAACAAGTTTGTGTATTGTTAATACAACATTACATTGAGGTCGTCTTTCACAATGAGTTGCAAAACAACCCATACCATAAAGTAGAGCTGAGTTTAGTGCAACGATCTGCGGTTACAGCTGGTCATCATCATCATCATCATCACTCCAAGGATTAGGCAATTGCCCGTTCCGACTTCATATTGCATCAGCCCAACGTCTTCTAGGTCTTCCAACATCACGTCTTCCTCTTGCTTGATAATTTCTTGCTAACAATGGATATCTCTCCTTACTCATTCCATCCATGTGATCAATCCATTTCTGTCTGTAATTCGTGACTTTATCCAATAAAGGCTGTACTTTCAATTCTTCTCTTATATCCTCATTTCTTATTCTATCAAGTCTTGTGCATCCTTTTACTTGCCTTAGGAACCTCATCTCCGCCGTCTGTACTCTATCATTCTGTTTTTTCACTGGAGCCCAAGTTTGACATCCATACAATATTGTGGGAACCGCCATAACATTATACATTTTTATCTTGGTTTCTTTTCTAATTTTATTTTTGAATGTTCTCTGTATTGTTCCATACACCGTCTGAAATTTATTTATTTTGGAGTCAATATCTCTTTCCACATTGTAGCCAACATCACAGCCCAAATATTTGAAACTAGACACCTGTTCTATACTTTGATTTTATAAAATAATTTTGGATCTCACTGGATCTCTTCCTCTATAAGCCATGGTCTTCGTTTTCCTTACAGAAATCTTTAGATCGTATAATTTACATATTTCATTTAATGCATGCATTGATTTCTGTAAGTCGTCTTCATTTTTCTGTATTATGATTACATCGTCAGCAAATAGAAGATTATTTATGCACACTTTATTATCCATTCTTATTCCTGGATTAACTAAAACTTTCCATTTATTTAAAATATCGTCTATATATATATATATATATATATATATATATATTAAACAAAGTGGATGATAAACTACATCCTTGTCGTAATCCAGTATTTGTTTTGATTGTATCTGTTCTTTTGAATCCGGTATCTATAATTATATTTATGTCTTCATATAATTTCTTTATTGTTTCAACAAGGCACAGCGGGTATCCTTTCATTCGTAATGTTTCCCATAATTTTTGTCTGTTTACTCGATCGAAGGCCTTATCCAAATCTATAAATCCTATGTGAGTTTCTAAGTTATGTTCTCTTCTCTTTTCTATGAGTTGTTTCAGTGTAAAGACATTGTCTATACATGACCTTCCCTTTCTGAATCCACTTTGATTTTCATTTATTATTACTTCTGTTATGTTTCTCAATCTATTATTTATTATTTTCGTATATATCTTGTAGCCAGTATTCATTAAGCTAATCCCTCTGTAATTCTCTCAATTTCTCCGGTCTCCTCTTTTGAATATATTCTTCACAATTGCTGTTTTCCAAGTGGTTGGAATCCCATAGGTCTGCCAACATATATTAATTAGATGAAGTAATCGTAGTTTACACAATATTCCACTATATTTGACTAACTCCATATTTATATTATCTAATCCTGTTGCTTTCCTATTCTTAGCAGTTTTCAAAGCCATTTCTAATTCATTTATGTCTATTACATCAATATTTTCCACTTTTATTTCTTCCTCATTGTTCTCTTTTCCTTCAATTTCCTCCTTTTTCCAAAGTTTTTCATAATGTTGGATCCATTCTTGTTCTGGGATTATATTCAATCTGGCAGAATCTTTCTCAGTCTAATTTAGATGTTTCACTAATTTATAACCTATTTCTTGTCTTCCGTACATATCATGTTCTACTGAGCTTATAAATTTATCACATAACTCCTGATGGGCTTTTCTTATAATGCTTTTAGCAATTCTCCTTTTCATTTTATATTCTTCATAAGATTCTTCTGTTTTCAGTCGTAAGTATGTATGATATGCTTTTTGTTTTTCATTCACTGCGTTTTGTATATTCACATTCCAAGTTCTCAAGCCCTTCCTATTTCTTATTCTATTTTTCTTTCCTAATATCTTATTTGCTGTTTTATGTATTACATTTGATATATTTTCCCATTCAATATTTATATCTTCTGACGTCGCTATCTCTGATATATATTTATTCATTCTGCTTTCATAATGTTGTCTAATACTTTGATCTTGTAATAAATATACTTTATATACTTCTTCTTGGTTTCTTTTGTTCTTTATGTTATTTTTCCGCCATTTAGCTATTATGTTTATTTTACTTATCACGAGATAGTGATCAGAGTATATATCGCTGCCTCTATGTACTCTCACATCTTTTACCAAAGCTCCTAGCTTATTGTTTACGATTAAATAGTCAATTATTGATCTTGAGTTATATCCACGTCTTGTATATTTATGTATGTCTTTTTTTCGGAAATAGGTATTCATTATTTTTAATTGATTATAGGTTGAAAACTGTCTCAGATCCTGTCCATTATCATTTATTGTTATTTCTCCATTATTTCCTATTACATTAGGTATAGGGGCATTGCCTACGCTGGCATTTAAGTCTCCACTTATTATTAAATGATGATCTTTTGTATATTTATCAACTAATGTTTGTAATGTTTTATAATTTTTTTTTTGTTTCTTCTTTCTTTTCTTCCTCTGGGGCAAACACAGCAATTATCATCATATATCCTCTTTCAATTTTAAATCTGGCTATCAGGATTATTTCATTTATAAACTCATAGCTATTCAATTTGTTCTTCCATTATTCATCTATTAAAATTGCTACTCCACACTGCGCTCTTGTTGTCTGTTCTACTCCGCTATACAACATAGTATAGTGTTTTAAGTCCTTTTGTTCCTTTTAATTTCTTCTTTGTTTCTGTTATTGTTGCTATATTTATTTCTTTTTTCTTTAATTCTCTTTCTAATTCTTCTTCTTTTGTATTTATTCCCCTTACGTTCCAATTTCCTAATTTCAAAATGTCCTTTATTCCAAATCGTATCCTTCTATCTTGCTTGGGTCGGTTCCTTTTATGACAATCCGGCTGATTTCCACGAAGCTTCTCAGTAAGATAAATGTCTCCTGGAAGCATTACGAGCGCTTCGCAGGACAAGGATGGTGGAAGGGCTGCTTCCTCTGAGCCTCCAAACATGCTCCTCTGGGTATCCACCCCCCAAGAGAGGGCTGCTTCTTCCGCTCTTCAAGCCCTACAAGTTTAGCTGTGCTATTCCTTGTCGCCCTGTTGACCGTTGAAGACTTGACTTGACGAAGATGTGGCCGCCCAATATGGATACAGACGCCATTCCTTCGTTGTGAGCTATACTTAGTTCCCCTCGCCTCTTACCCACCAGCAAGATTAACCTAAGTCAATCTTCCCCAGTAGAGTCGTCTGGTTCATCGGGTACTAAGCCCCCCCACCACGTCAAGGTGATAGCTCCTGGGGGGGGGTTACAGCTGGTACTACATTAAATCCTAGTTATTTGAGCTATTCCTTTAATAATGTTTATAGTGCTGTTACATATATTTCCTAACATCAAACTGTCACTGCAGTGGGTTAAGTGACGTAATTATTTCTCCCAAAATATTTTATACTTATAAATATTATTAATTCCAATACAATGTACGGAAATACACTGTATGTATTATAACGTGACAAAACGTAGAATAACGTGACATAATAAATATTTGATCCGATGTTACGTGAAATGTCATGGGATAGTATTATATTGCCAATGTAACATTATGTTTAGTTTACACGGATCACACTAGGGTTCGTACTTAAATTTCACAAATGTTTTTCTTTATTATTCCGATGTATATTTGTAAAATCTAGTGGCGACACAAATATGACACGTGGTAAGGTCGGTTGTTTTCAACGTTTCTTTAAATAAAATGATATATTTTTTGTTTTTGTTTTTAAAAGTCCTAGATCCGTTATATAGTTTACGTAATGGGCCTCTTGCTCACAAAATGTCACTAGTTGCATGTTTTAACCACTACGATCGTCTTATATGCAATGCTTACTTATGACACCAAGATGTCGCGTGTAACGGTGACTTGGGAATAAGAGAATATTTATTTAATTTATGTTCACATCAGTTTACATAAATATGCCAAATATTCTTTATTTATTTCACACTTATTCACTATATAAGCACGTGTAATTATTCGGTTTTGAGTCTCTCTGAAACAAAATTATTTTTATAGTTCACTTATTCATATTCGCAGTAAAACCGCGAGACGGCGATTTTTCCAGATGCCTCTTTACATAGCTTTCGGACACATCCACGCATCCCTTTCTAGAATAACCGGCGTCACGAGTTTCGATTCGAGAGAGGTAAACACTGTTATAAATAGCAAACGTAAATAAAAAATGACAGTTATCACTAAAAATTCCATATTTTCCATGCTAGTGCTATTAATCCAGCAATTATAATCCCCATATTAGCAACATATGAACCAATGATAGCCTATTTTTCAACTTCTAAAGAAGTAGTAGGAATCAGGGTAAGATAACCAATGAATCTGAAATATTTGTCATGAGTAATGACACGAGTGATTCCCAAATTATCGATAAATTCACGAATCACGATGTGACAAGTGAAATTATCTACAGGATTTGGAAATCAAGAGTGACATTTGTCAGAACTATTTAACGAATAAAATTAAGCTGTTTACTCAAAATCATTATTTAAATATAGTTACCGATATTTTAAAATATTTATATATTTAATGTATACTGTGATGTTTGAAAACAAATAAGAAATGTAAGGTTATGTTACTATTCACTGCAACTTGATCATTAGAGCCCGGATTTGTACGCAAAATAAAGTACTAAATATGCATGGAAAATGTAGAAAATATGCACCCTAAATATGTAAAAACAAATAGTAATAAAATCAAATAAATTATTTGCTTTGTGGGTAATCTTACCTTATTCCTGCCTGTTACAGTAGATAAGAAAGATTTTCATGAGGTTTTCTTGTGTGAAGCTCCTTCATCTGTCAGTGAAAAAGGTTTATACAATGAAAATATCCTTTATACATCACGTGATGTCACAGGTGCGTGTGAAAAACACCACAGTACTTGTTCAAGTGAATTTCTCTTCGGTTACAGTTTTTTCACTATCACTAGAGATAATTTTGCAAATTTGACAAATTCTATTGTAGCCAGGATTTTTATTTAATACTTCACTAAGCTTATGAAATGCGATTTTAGCAATACCGTAATATTATTTCTCAAGGCCCTCTTACACAGATGTGCATATGCACGTTACGCTTATATCCAATTGATTGCAGAGACTGTATTAATTTAAAAAATAAATTCATAATTAATTAATGAATAGTAATTAATTGATGGACAAGATACACGCTGGTTGCTTAGTACGATTTGGGAATCAATTATCGTACCAATTTATAAGAAAGGAGATAAAACTAACTGCAACAACTACAGGGGCATCTCATTACTTTCAACTTCGTACAAAATTCTTACAAATATATTAGTAAGCAGACTTACTCCCTATATTGATGACATTCTAGGAGATCATCAATGTGCATTTAGAAGAAACAGGTCTACAACAGATCAGATTTTTAGTATAAGACAGATTTTAGAAAAGAAATGGGAATATAATGGTACTGTACATCAACTATATGTAGACTTCAAAAAAGCATATGATTCAATTAAAAGGGATAAGTTATATAGTATCCTGCTGGAGTTCGGAATTCATAAAAAGTTAGTTAGACTTATACGAATGTGTCTAAATAGCACAAACAGTAGGGTGCGTGTAGGTAAACAGTTTTCGGACACTTTTGAAATCCAGAATGGGTTGAAGCAAGGAGATGCACTGTCTCCTCTACTATTTAATTTTGTACTAGAGCATGCCATTAAATCTTTAGAGAATGTGGAAGGCTTACAACTCAATGGTATTAATAAGCTGTTAGTTTATGCTGATGATGTAATATTATTGGCCGATAGCGAGGAGATACTAAAGGACAACACGCACACACTATTGAGTAACACTAAGAAATTAGGACTGGAAGAAAATATCAATAAAACTAAATATATGGTCACACGTAGAAATGCATTATATAATGGAAATGGACAGCTAATGACAAATGAGGGAAATTTTGAGGAAGTGGCTGAATTCAAATACCTAGGAACAAATAATCACAAATAGGAATGAGATGTACAAAAAAATTAAACATAGGCTCAATTCTGGAAATGCGTGCTATTATGCATTGCAGAGACTCATGATGACCCAACTCCTTTCAAAAAACGTTAAACTGAAAATATATAAAAATATTATTCTACCAGTTATATTATATGGGTGCGAAACAAGGACTCTTACTTTAAGGGAGGAAAGGAGATTACAAGTATTTGAGAATAAAGTACTTAGGAACATTTTTGGACCAAAGAGAGATGAACAGACATGTGAATGGAGAAGACTACATAACAATGAAATACATGATCTTTATAGGAAGCCAGGTATAATAAGAACAGTTAAGTCTCGGAGACTGCGATGGGCAGGACATGTTGCACGTATTGCGAATGAAAGACGTGCATGGAAGCTTCTTGTAGGAAAGCCAGAGGGAAAACGTCCAGGTGGGAGAATAACATTAACTATGATTTGAGGGAAGTAGATTATACAGGGAATGATTGGAAAACATTACCTCAGGATAAGGATGTATGGAGAGCTTATGTCCACGCGGCCATGAACCTACGGGTTTGACAGTGCCAGTGAGTAAGTAAGCAATTAGCTGAAGGGAAAATTATAATTTAATATCACATTTAGGATTAAAATATGCATTTATGCATTCCATCCATAGTAAGTCTGCCCAAAGGCAGGTCCTTCACTTCAATCATAGCATTTCCATGCTATACTTGCAGCTTTACTAGGGAACTGTAGGTGTGGTAGCTTCCCGTTGCTTTCCACACCGGTGAAGGATGATGAAGATGATGATGATAAGGATGATGATTATGATGATGGCCATATGATTTCGGGGACCGTTTGCCTTAAAGTTTACCTGAAATTTGTATTTATGTATTAAAAATCTAAACTAAGCTTTTTCACCCGGAATATGCATTTGTATGCATTATCAAATAGCGCTCAAATTGCCTGTGAAGGACTACGTAAATCATTTCCGCATAATTTTTAATGCGTAAAACAAAACATGCATTTCGCATACAAATCCGGGCTCTATTGATCATATTATTCATTGCCAAATAGGATCGCAATATTGTAAGAATGCACCCTAGTAGAGGAAAACTGAAACTCATCAAACTGTATATTATAACCAACATTATAGGTTATTAATTCTTTTAGTAAAAAAAACTCAGTAAAATCAAGGAATCTGTTCATTATTTGCTATATTCAATGTATTTGTTCGAGAGTCAGTCCTGCAAAAATAATGCTCTGACCTGTTCAGAATATTAAAAAGGAGGAGCTTTCTTTATCACAAAATCAGGAGCTGATAAAGAGAAATCGATAAATAGCGAGGTGAAACATGACTGTCATTTATTGAAATGTGATTGGTCTGAAATCTGATTGAAATTTGACTACAATCTGGGGCATGAGTTAAATAGTCTCATTAAATTATAGTTGTGTGAATTAATTTCATGCATATTCCTTGAGTCACATTTAAATATATGTATAATCTAATCGTTTGCATTTAGATGTCTTTATATGACGCGTATGTGTCATTCATTATATATTCAGACAGGATCCAAGTAGGGCGTGATTTCAAATCTGAGTTGGATACAATAGATCCAACATCCCTATCAGTGCAAATGGGAAACACATCCCTGATGTCTAGACTGCCTGCAGCACAAATCTCTATACATCCGAGACCCGTCAATAAAATATATATTAATAGCACAGAATCCAAGCTAACCAGGTGCGACGTTTTCCATATAGTGACACTTTCGGTAAACGTTCAATTTAATTGATTACGGTATAATTAATTCTCCTTTAATGGCTTCGTGCTTAATTACATAAATGATTGATGGGCTTCAAAATGTTATATTTTCTTTCTATCTGTAATTTATAGATTAACTTCGTAAAAAATTCCAAGAAATCACTTCATGATCCTGATTAATCAATCATATTAATTAATTATATAAGTTACACTTTGAGTAATCGGTTATTT
Source organism: Diploptera punctata (assembly GCA_030220185.1). NCBI lineage: Eukaryota > Metazoa > Arthropoda > Insecta > Blattodea > Blaberidae > Diploptera > Diploptera punctata. The sequence continues at coordinate 663,797 of JASPKZ010003852.1, forward strand.
TAACATATCCCCTTCTCTCTATCTATATCTATGTGTATTGGATTAACCTTTTTTATAAGTATTTTTACTTGACCACGCCTCCCGAGCGATACATCTAAATAAAAAATTACTATACGAACACTGTCACTGATAACATATTGAGTTTTCTCCTCATTTATCATAAAATTTACCACGATTTTTATATTTAATATTTAATTATATATGCTGCATCATATCTAGAAGGCCCTTGGTTAACTAACCTACTGCTATTCATACAGTCCCTTGCCTCACTAGTTTGCTGTTATTCTCACATGCATATGTGTCAATTCCATAGGTGGATGATTATCTATCCAGTGTACGTGTCACATGTGGTCAGCATTTCGGGTCACCCAGCTTTACAGCATCACAAGCGTCGCCTTAATACCCAAAAATATATTTGTAACAACATATCCAAGTAGTTAGCCATTATGGTAGATCACTCATTGACCGTAGAAAGCTCCCCTTCGCCAAAGGTAAAGGCATGTAAATCTACAAAAAGAATAAGACAAAAAATAGAATTATCAGGAATTATGAGATGATGATTAATGATAAATGGGTTGCGGTAATGAAATTCTCAAGCAAAAATATTGCCTCCACAATCGAATAAAGATAGAAAAGAAAGTCAGGTAGGTTTGTATCAGGAAGAGCTGTACACTCCTGAAGTAGCATTAGTGTCATAGAAAAAGTAGACTACATTACAACCCATTAAATAAAAACATTTTAAACTTATCTGCTTTATATAAAGTTTTCAGTATTCATTTTTAATAATATATTAATTTATAACTTTCCAATCTTAAATAATCTGTTCATATTTACCCAATCATTGAAGATGTCTTTCGAAATAGGTGTAACTATTAATTTGTTTCATAAGCGATTTTTTTTATTTAGGAATATTCTACAATATAGTGTTTCTCCTTCAACCCAAAGTGATTTGTCGCCAGAGGTTCCTGTCTAAAGCACCGTCTTCCCTCAAATCTCTAGCTTCCATACTTCTCTTCACTCCATCCATCCATTCATCGTTCTCTAGGCCTGCCTCTTCCACTTCTTCCGTTAGATTTTCAATTAAGGATCTTCTTTGGCATTCTCTCTTCTTCCATTCTTATGAGGTGTCAATACCATTTCATACGTTTTTCTTCTGTTTTTCCTAATAAGGAGTTAAAATATATGAAATATTTATTGTTATTAATGTAATCTCTCACAACTTAGTAGATGGTTAAAAGAATCGTATTTAATCAATCCCCAAAAGAAGAACTAAATCCGATCAAGTTGCATACGACGAAGTACGTGACATCGTTCACCACTGTACTGAGCTTGGTTATAGTTCATCTAAAACAAATATTGCCGTATAAAATTGATGGTTACTTCCTTATTCGGGGAATGTGTTTAATCGTTTCGTCTGTTATCTCGTATCTGTATATAGTCACATGCAGAAGCAAATGACACTAAAAACAAAGGAAATACTTTACAACATTGTGACGTGAAACATTGTTCTAAGTTCCAATCATACACCATGCGCATGCGCCAACGAACGCGAAGCGGTTTATACTACGGAATCACGTGATGCAGTCAACATATAGACGATATTTAACGAACCTAAAAGCTAACCTAATGCAATTTAAGTAATCAAAATTGTGAAAGACCAACCTTAAAGCTAACCTAACGCAATTTAAATATTCCAACCTGTGAAAGAATGCAACGCCCAAAAACAAATAGCAAGTTCTGAAATTCTGAAGTTTATATGTACAGTTAATTAGTACATACTCCATGTTGGCTGCACTTGAACACGTCTTTGTCGTTGCATAAAATATTCATTAAAATCAATATGGCTGCCACTTCTTCAGGTATGTAGTTAAATAAAGCATAGAAAAATATATTGAAATAGTCGTTAGAAAAATGTAAAAATCAGTTTAAATTGTGGGAAGTATTTTTAAAAATGAAACTCAAAGAATACAATTTGACAGGAGTTTATGAAGGAATTAAAAATGTCGCGTCACAGGTACTAAAGTTGAGCCAAAAAATATTACATTTAACAAAAAATGAGTAATGAATTTGTATTATTCAAGAATACATCGGTGTAAAATAATAAATTATTTTTATTTAATTTGGAGCATATTTTAGTATTTGCTGCATAGAGTACAATTTACAGAACAAGGTAACATGTGTTGTTTTCTAGCGATACTTTGAAACAAGTAGAAATGTGCCACTTCTCCCACTTGGCATTACACACCAATTAATCTCCTTTCGGGTTTGTTTGGCACGGGACTGATCGCTCTCACAGAGAAGAATAACTGCAGTTCCCACAAATCGATACTTAGCTGGCTACACTTACCGTTGCAGTCTACAGTATACCCATTATCTGCAGACAATTACACACCATTATAAACTAGTTCATACTTCGTGCTTATTTATTTTTAACACTTATCACATTTACAGTTTTCTAATAACAATATAAATATAACAAATACCGAACCAATTGAGCCAGTCAGAGGTTATAATTTATTAAAATGTATAAGCAAAAATAAACAATTATTTATGTCTTTTCATCATCATCATGCGTAACGAATTAGGCCTTTGTAGATCTGTTTCGGCCCCATCTAGCAGTCTTTTAAGCTGTCTTCCTGGTCGACGATGTCTTTTGGATAATATTGCATCATAATTTTTGGGATTCTTGAATTATCCATTCTTTTTTTACATGGTCTAACTAACTAACTCACTGGTACTATCGAACCCGTAGGTTCATGGCCGCGTGGACATAGGCTCTCCATACATCCCTATCGTGAGCTAATGTTTTCCAATCATTCCCTGTATTATCTACTTCCCTCAAAGCATTAATGTTATTCTCCCACCTCATTCTTGGTCTACCAACTGGGCGTTTTCCCTCTGGTTTTCCTACAAGAAGCTTCCATGCACGTCTTTCATTCCCCATTCGTGCCACATGTCCTGCCCATCGGAGTCTACGAGAATTCTTTTTATATGATATAGTCAGTTTAATTTATATGTATCGAGTTTTCATTCTACTGATTCTACTTCTAATTGTTCTAAAATTTATTCATTATTTTTTTCCATCTAAAAGAGTGTATCCTGCTGTACTGAGAAATTTCATTTCCATCGCTTTGATTCTGCTCATCATTTTCGTAAGTCGAAATCTCACTTCCGTATAAAAGCGAGAGGAATGCCAAAGTATCATATTTTTAATCTCGTGATTTTTGTACTAATTTAGCTTTTATGTATTATTTATTATTGCTAAGACTTGTGTATATTTGGTAATTTTCTTGTTAATGTCTTTTCTTATTTTGATAAGATATTTCACAACTTAAATAGCTGAAATTATTTACTTGTTCTAGGCACCGGTTATCTTTATTTTCTTACTTCTGATATGTCTTATAGAAACAGATTTTTCAATGTCCCATTCATTAACTCTTATATTGGCGAAACAATAATTTCTCATCATCGTCATCTTCAAGGTGTGGGCCTCCCCGCTGCACAATATGCTACAGGTCGTCCTTCCGACGTCGTTTCGGTCTTCCTACATTTCTTCGGCCTTCAGGTCTATAATGAAGTATCTGTTTTGATAAACAATTATTTGGCACTCTTTGTACATGTTCAAACCATTGATACAATACATACTACTAACAATAACTTCTCGTGGCAGTTATTTAGTTGTTCCGGACCGCAGAGAAAACAAAATCATGTAAAATGAAATTATTATTGTGCATTATTGTGTAATTTGACATACATTTAAGTAATTTCTACTCGTATGTTTTTATGTTATCTTAAAAACAATATTAAATAAATTAAATCAATGTATCTTATGATACATTGCCAATTTAAGAGTTAATGTCTTCCACTTATCCCTGTCCTCTGACAACAAAACATATCGATCCCTAAGATTCATATTCGTATCTTCTCATATGCCTATGCATTCCTAATGGTATTTTTCCCAATAATTTACCAATAAATATTAAAACTATTTCACTGAAACATATTCGAACTACATAACCTGGCCATTTCTATCTCCTTAACTTAATAACCTAGTCATTAATTATTAGTATAACTTTGTGAGAGTGAAACTTGGGTAATGACCAAACAATTTCAAAATAGCATACAAAGCACAGAACTGAACTTCCTCAGAAGAACAAAAGGCTGCACAAGAATGGATCGGTTAAAGAATGAAGATATAAAAACAGAGTTAAATATATATCCATTAAATTATATAATCAAAGGGTATAGAGAAAAATGATTTAGACATGTAGAAAGAATGAACGAAACAAGATTACCAAAAGCAGCATTTAACTGCAAGCCATGAGATTCAGGGAATGTAGGAAGGCCAGTGAAAAGATGGACAGAACAACTATGAGGCGGAACAGGCATTTTGCCTAGCCCGTGAAGTGAAGAACAAGAAGAAAAAGAAGAAGATATAAATTGTTGAGTTAATCTATAAATTAGCTATAAATTCACAGTAATAGGAGACGGACCTACAAGGTAACTATATTATAGTTTTTAACCGTACATTATATTACTGTGAACTAATATCTCAACGGAAAATCACCATGAATTTTACTAGTATCGATAGCTATAAATTGCCTCTAACACTACGGTATTCTGAGAATATCCTGCGATTCTCTTATTCTTTCTCCTTCGAAAGAATAGTTTTGCGCATCAAAAGCACTATATAACATTATGTAAACATAATTAAATAATTTCTATTACAAAATTCCTATCATTCAACAAGAAGTTGAAGGTAACTGAAAAGATAGATTTCCTATTAAACAAGTGTAATTATACAATAAAGTGTCCGTGCATCCTGAGCTAATATTTTCCAGTTACCTCCATATAATTCTGTTCAATGGTGCGACAGGCCTAGAATATCCTTGGCGTAGCACCCGCTTCTGATCTCACATATACTTGTCATTTACAGAGGTGAATGATAATCTAACGACTATATTCTAGCTAATATAGGGTTACTTGTGGTCAGCATGTCGAATCCGTCAGCCGTTACAGCGGGTTATCTTAATTTTCAGCCGCTACTTATTGTTCCTGCATAATTTACCTGCCTCAAATCATGGTTAATGCTAATATTACGTTCATTACTAAAGAATATTCGTCCATTGAGTGTAAGGTCGTGTTCGGAGCTATTTAAAAAAACAGTAAATTAAACAGTTTATTAGTGGAGTTTATTTACTTTCAAAGTTTTGGCATAGAGGTAAAGAAGGTAAAGATACAAGGATATTCAGGGACTTTCCGGATACCTAGGCCACTTCCGTGACAACACGAATACATATTTGAAGTTCTTTAAATAAGTGCATTATAAAATGGAACGCTACAAATTATACACTTTGAGAAAGTGTTACATAATACATGTGTAGACCCATATTACAATATTATCAGTACTTCTATATGTATATTTTAATTATAAAATTTCATCAGATAAATAATACTTTAGCAGATTACAATATTTTAATGGTGCTCGCAGTAGTAGGTAAAATGCTACAAGCCGGAAGGTTGCAGGTTCGATTCCCGATTTGATCAAGATTTTTAAACTTGCTAAAACTGCTGGCAGTAAAAAACTTATTCTCAGTCTCCAACGAAAATGAGTAGCAGTTTATGTTGTGAGGTAAAGGCGGCGTCACACAGGGCTACCAACCCGGCTGATATCTCGTGCCTATTCTCTAGAAAGGATAGAGTCTTAACCTCATATTTCCCTCAAGGGTATTTTAATTAATTTTAGTTTATTTTAGAACATTTTGATAATACAACTTGATCAAAATAGTTATCAAATATAAAATGCGTAGATTGAACATTTTAAAACTGAAACACGCCATAAAACAATATAAATGAGTACTACAAATTATTTAATTAATAGACAAAGTTTCCATCTGAAATTGAGGAGATAGAAACGTGAGATGGTTGCAAGAAAATCAATCCATTATTGTGCGTCTTTAATCACCTCCTCCTGTGTTTCCCTTGTCTGTTCAATCACTGCTAACTCCAGAGGAGCTCTGTTCACATCCAGTTGTCACAGTTATCATAATAGTTAACTTGAACATACAGTATAATAATTTTACATATGTTACTAGCTAATACCCGGCGTGCGCTGCTACTCCTAAATAAATGTTAATGCCCGGCCGTGGCTTCTTTTGTGGTACTTATGGTACCGACAATAAAACAGTAGGTGTGATCAAGAATTATATCTCCTCTCCAGATAGGAGAGTCCCTGCAAGGTCCGGATGGGGTGGGGCTTGTAAAAAACCTACAAAGAGAGAGTTAAACTAAAGTAAAGACAGAGAAACAGAGCAATGAGTATTTAAATGTTATTAAATGCCTAATAAGATTCAACGTCATATATCGTTCCTAACTCCTGTTTGTGTTAATCTACAAAGGTCGGAATAGTATCGACGTGTTTCGGAACTTCATTCTATGACATCAAGTAGGCCTATACATCACAATTACTTTAGTTTGTTTCTACAATAGACCTAGTTCGGTATTTTACATGGTGGCGTTTATTGCAACTATCATGCCGGAGTTAAGGGGAAGTACTGCGTAGTCAAGCTAGGTAGATTATATACAAATGATTCCGTTTTATGAAATAAAAGCGTTAAATTCATTTCACATATAGTGCTACATTTTCATGTTTTGCGAACCTTGTGCTCTAAATCTGGCTTTATGTTTTCCGGCTCTCTATACTGCAATACCTTTCTTTCCTCTCCCAGCCTTCGTAGACTAATAATAATAATAATAATAATAATAATAATAATAATAATAATAATAATAATAGATTGAGTAATAAATATAAACAACTTTAGTAACTAATGGCCAGCCTTATGAGCTAGTGGTCAACGTTTCTGACTAATGTTCGTGAGATCCCGAGTTCGATTCCCGGTCAAACCAGAGGAATTTTTCCTTAAAGGGGATTATTCCTGTGGTTGCCCATGGTCTTGAATTTAGATTAAGTTTTGTTAAGAACTCTCCTGGAGCATTATTATCATTTATCACCCATCATATCATCGCGGTAACGTAACTCCGTCTTCTAGGCGCCCCAACTTCAGAAGTGGGTTACAATTATGCCAATGCCAGGAGAGAAACCAGAAATGTTGAAATGACAACCTGGGGCATTGAATAAAAGAAAACTTTGATAACTAATCACTCAGATATATTTTGTCTAAGATCTTAAGATCCGTGTATATGTAACTCCTCTAAAAATGCTCGGTTTAACTCATGTGTACCTTGTATATAAAACATTGTAATTAACAAAATTCGTTAATCGAAAATTAACTTCTTAAGTGAATCATGAGATCAGCCGCATACTCTTGCTAAACGGGTTAAGGAGGAAGTTTATTGTGAACAGAGCTTGATCAATTTGAGGAAGATTTACGAGACGTTACAAGAGGTTTACAGAACAATGATCACCTTAACGCCAATGATTTCATTGGGGACCGATAGAGAGGTAGAGGGTGGGGCTAATGGAGTGTAGTAGAGTGTGTTCTTGCTTTATTAAACCGGTACATGGCTAACATTTAATAGCTATGAGAAATTACTGGATCGTCTTCTCTGCAATCTGAAACTTAAGTTTTCTTTCCTGGAAAATAAACCTATATCCAATGTTCACAAGTAATATAGGCCTATACAAATTTATGTCAGCATTGGTGGTCTGGTTATGTTCCTGCCTCTAGTCTCGGGGCTCGTGTGTTCAAATCCGGTCGAGGTTGATGGATTTTTAGGATGTAAAATCCAAGGAATTAGTCTTTCGGGAGGGACTTTAAGCTGTAGGTCCCAATCTAAATATTTTCGGACTCATAAAATAATCTCAAACTCTAATTAGTGCCTCTGAGCAAAATTTAACCGATCTTCCCATCCAAGTAACACCTTAGTTGCCTACTAGGTGTCTCTTTGAATCGGTTTGCTGATCGCACGTTACTCACTAATTTCTGCAGGCAAATAAACTCAAAATCACTGTCACAATAAAACCCTTAGGTTCATCGCCACGCGAACATAAGCTCTTCATACATCCATATCCTGAGTTAATGTTTTTCAATCATTCCCTGTATAATCTACTTCCCTCAAATCATGGTTAATGTTATTCTCCCACGTTATTCTTGATCTACCAACTGGGCGTTATCCCTCTGGTTTTCCTACAAGAAGCTTTCATGCACATCTTTCATTCCCAATTCGTGCCACATGTCCTGTCCATTGCAGTCCAAGAGACTCTAGTTTTATTCTAGATGTGTTGGGATAAAATTAGTGGTCAACAAAAAAATCATCTCCAAGCGTGTTGGAAATTAAAATTATTTTTCATTTTTTAGTTCGGTTTTCTAATAAAGCGTGTTGTTTTAGTTTTTTAAAGCTATTATTTATTTTTTTATTTTTAGTTTAATTGATTGTCATAAACCGGAATCCCGTGAAAATTTAATTGCTTAATACTCTTCTAAAAAACTCCGGGCCGGATTTGAACCAGCGACCTATGGATTACTGAAATTATATACCACTACAGTCCACCGCTCTACCAACTGAGCTCTTACAACGATTGACTAAAAAGTCGATAAGTCCGCAACCTAGTATACCGGTTTTTATTTTTTTGATTTTCTGATGATTCTGATCAGGATTTTAGAAAAAAATGAAATGATTATATTGTCATGGGTTCTTTACAAGTATACAAAGTTTCAAGTCGATCCAATGTTTTTAAGTGGGTGAAAATCGTGTTCAAAGATTCCGTTACATAGATAGAGAGATACAGGTCAAGCTAATATAAAGCGTGTAAAAATAGATAAAAATTTCCGGATGTACGGAGTAAAATAGAATAGAATAAATACATGTTGTACACAGTATGGACACCCGAATGAGCAAGTGCTCGAGCTCGGGTGCAGTTCAGTTACAGAAGTAATACATAATAAATATGAAATTATTGTATTGTCACGGGTCCTCTACAAGTATACAAAGTTTCAAGCCAATCCAATGGTTTTAAGTGGGTGAAATTCGCGTTGAAAGATTCCGTTACATAGATAGATAGATAGATAGATAGATATATAGATAGATAGATAGATAGATAGATAGATAGATAGATATATATATATATATATATATATATATATATATAGATAGATATATATATATATATATATATATATAGATATATAGATATATATATAGATAGATATATATATATATATATAGATAGATAGATAGATAGATAGATAGATAGATAGATAGATAGATATATATAGATAGATAGATAGATAGATAGATAGATAGATAGATAGATAGATAGATAGATAGATAGATAGATAGATAGATAGATAGATAGATAGATACAGGCCAAGCTAATATAAAGCGTGTAAAAAATATACATTACAAAATTTTAGATGAAGGGAGAAGGACAACAAAGTATTTAAATTTAGGAACCAGTTTCAAGACATAAAACATACTATGGCACATAAAAAATAAGAAATAATACAAGGAAAGTAAAGAATAGACCTATAGAATAGATTAATACCAGGCTGAAGAAGGTTATTAAAGGCATTAGGAAATAATATAAAACAAAACAAATATAAGATAAAGTTCTGAAAATAGTCCCACGTTCGGTCCTATGGGCTGGGACTACTTCAGGGAATCCATGCCAAAGATTCAAACGCAAGCGAAATATAGGCGAATGAAGAAGATTATATAACAGTGAGCTACATGATCTTTATGGAAATCATATAATAAGAAGAATTATGTCTCGTAGACTGCGATGGGCAGGACATGTGGACGAATTGGGAATGAAAGAGGGAAATCGAAACTACTTGTAGGAAAACCGGAATGAAAGTGCCCAGTAAGTAAGCCAAGAATGAGGTGGGAGAAAAACAGTAACCATGATTAAGGGAAGTAGGTTATACTGGGGATCAGTGGAAAACATTAGCTCAGGACAGGGATGTATGGAGAATTTTTGACCGCGAGGCCATGAACCTTTGGGTTCGATATTGCTAATAAGGTAATTTTTAGTTAATTATTATGATTAAATCAGCCCTGTAAATAAATTCCAACCTAGTATTTGGCTTGAGGTTTTCTTAAGATTGCATGTCTTCAGATTATCTTTTGTTTTTCTTTAGCTATGGGATTTATTCATAAGATTTAATTTGCAATGACAAGTCTCGAAGACTTTCTTAAATATATTTATGTATATAGGAAGAGAGATTGTTATCATTTCACACGATTTACGTATTGCATGTATTGATAATTATCATTATCATGTCCACCGCTGCGGTCTCGAGGTAGCATGCTGCCTTGTCACGCAGCGGGCCCGGGTTCGATTTCCGGTCTGGACAGGCTTCTGGGTGAGGTTTTTTCGGAGTTTTTCCTCACGTGTAAGACAATTGTCTAGAAGCTTAGGGCCCAAAGGTCCCCGAAAATTATCCGGTCATTATTCATTATCCTTAGCATTATCATCTTCATCCTTCACCGGTGTGGAAAGCAACGGGAAGCCACACCTGTAATAAATTTCCTAGTAAAGCTGCAAAGCATAGCATGAAAATGCTATGATTGCAGTGAAAGACCTGCCCTCGGGCAGAATTACTTTGGATGGATGGATCATTACCATTTATCAGTTATCATTATTTATCGATCTTGGTCTTAGGGTATCTTGTACCCCTTAAGGGTGAATATCGCGGGAATTTAATTTCAATGCTCGGTGGTTTTGCTGGAGGATGTTGTTATTTTCAGAGAGTAAATTAAAAATCGCTATATCTCTGTCATTTCTCCGATGGTACCTTCATCTTGTCGTAGTAGGGTGGCTTGCGTTATAAATGAACTCCAGTTCTATACCGGCGGTGTATTGCTGCCGAAAGGATCACCCAGGCCAGACAGGCAATGGCGATAAGCCAGACATAAAGGGTCCCTTGTTAGAAAGAGTAACAATATTACGTCTTAAAAATACACCGTCAAAAAACACGGACGTGGAATAAATTACAGTAAAATTATACTGTGATAAAATAGTCGCCCATTCGCATCTATGGTAGGGACTATTTCAGGACTTCTTGGCAAAGGCTTAAACATAGGGACATGTTCTTAGGAATATTGAATTTTAGAAAATTATAGTAGTGGGGCACTAGAAATATTAACACGCAAAATGTATAAATGTTCCTTCGTATTAATTTAGACAAGAGATTGAAATGACGATAGAAAAATTAAAGATTTTGCATTACGCTCAGATGAGATCCCAGCAGAACTCAGGGGGAGAAAAATTAATGGACAAGATACACAAGTTGCTTAGTATTATTTTGGGGAAAAGAGCCTCTTTCAAATGCATTGGAAGATTAGATAACCATACTAATCTTAAGGAAATGAGATAAATTTGGTTGAAAAAAACTACTGGGTATTTTATTACTTTCAAAATTGCACAAAATTATAATCAATATATTATTGTTGAGACTTACGCACAATATTGACGATATAATAGGTGAATATCAACGTGGATATAAGGAAATACGTTACAATAAATCATACTTTAATGTAAGGTAGATTTTAGAAAACAAATGGGAATATGACTGCACTATATATATAACTCTTCAAAAAGGCATACGAGTATGTTAAGAGGAAGAGGTTGTATAGAATTCTACAGGAAATCGGAATTCCTAAAATATTAGAATGGGTCTAAACGACACAAATAGTAAAATGCGAATAGGCAAATGTTTTCATACGCTTTTCAAATCCACAATGGGTTAAAGCAAGCAGATGAATACCTCCTCTGCCATTCAGGTTTGCACTAGAGCATGCCCTCAAATCATTAGAGGTTAAAGAAGACGTACAACTCAATGATATCTATAAGCTGATGGTATAATCTGTTGATGTAGTATTATTAGGAAATAGAAAAGGAAATAATGAATATCAACATACGAATTATATTAAACAACAGTAAGATACTGAGACTGGAAGTAAATATAAGTAAAATGAACTATATGGCCATACGTACAAATCTAATACATAAAATGAATGTTTGTTTATTTGTTCGTACTTTATGCGCCGCCATACCGTTGATCCGATTGCGAAGGGGCTTTTTTAAAAATGTTCAGGAGATTCCCGGGATGAACATAGGCTATAAGAAAGTTGTGATACTCAACTCCTACACCCTTAGAAATTGCCCTTTGTAGTGGGAAACGTGAAAAAGTAGCTATCTGGACGCTTATATGGCGTACGCTGCCTAAATCATAACAAATATACAATATTAATGCGCATATAATTGAATATCTCAAAAGCTCTACAAAAAAGTCCGCGACAGCATATGTTTATCTCTTACGGATAACTCACAATAACCATTTTTGTCTTTCATTGATTTCAAGAATATCCAGACAAGTATGTAAATTCCTGTGCAAGCAAAGCAGCACATGGCGGGTATTATTTTACGGATAACTCACAATAACGAACTTTGTCTTTTAACTCATTTATGCCAAGCAGATTGAGATAAGTAGATTCGCGGTCAACACCGGGTAATCAGCACGGGGAATCTTAAAATAATTATGATATACATTTATAATTATTTTTCATTTTTATCTTTTCAACTAATCATAAGAAGTGCATTAATGTTCGTCTTTCAGCTCATTTATACCAAGAAGATGGGGATGCGTAGATTCCCGGACAACGCCGGATAAACAGCACGGGGTATCTAAAAATAATTACGATATAAATGTTTCCTCTTACTTATTTAACTAAACATAAAACATATTAATTTTCGTATTTCAGCTCATTTGTGTAAAGAACATCGGCGTAAGTAGATTCCCGGGCAACGCCGGGCAATCAGCACAGGGTATCTAAAAATATAAATGTATAATTATTTTTCCTTTTACTTATTCAACTAAACATAAAAGCACATTAATTTTCATTATTTAGGCATAGCAGCGCACGCCGGGTATTAGCTAGTTAGGCTATTATATAATGGAAGTGGTCAATTAATGAAAAATGAGGAAAACTTTTGAAGAAATGATTACAAATTTTAGGAAGAATAATTAATTACAAACAGGAATGAGATCCAGACTAAAATAAAACATTTAATAAGCTCTGGAAAACTCATGGTGTTATAACATTACAAGATCCCTTATCATCCCAACTTCTCTCTAAAATATTAAACTAAAAAATATATATAAAATAGCTATTCTTCCAGTTATAGGCATGCAAACATAGTTTATTACTAAGGGAGGAGAAAATATTACGAGTATTTGAGAATAATGTTATTATATAGGATTTTCGAAAAAAGAGAGTCGAACAGACAAATGAATGGAGACAAGACTATATAACAAAGAGCAACATGATTATTATATAAGAAGAACATTAAGTCTCATCGCAGGAATGAACTTCCTTAGAAGAACAAAAGGGTGCACAAGATTGGATCGGATAAAGAATGAAGATATAAGAACAGAGTTAAATATATATCCATTGGATGAGAAAATCAGAGAATATAGAGAGAAATGGTTTACACATGTGGAAAGAATGAATGTATCAAGATTACCAAGAGCAGCATTCAACTACAAGCCAAGAGGTTCAAGGAATGTAGAAAGGCCAGTGAAAAGATGGACAGAACAATTGTGAGGCGGAACAGGCAATTTGCCTAGCCCGTGAAGTGAAGAAGAAGAATATTAAGTCTCGTATACTGCTATGGGTAGGACATGTGGCATGCAAGGGAATGAAAGAAGGGCACAGAAACTTTAATTTTTAACCAGACGTGGAAAATTTCAGGCATATTTATACAAATTTAAAATATCATCAAATGCAGCTTGTAAATGTGGATAAAATATTCAAACAGTGAAACATATTATATTTAATTGTCCAATGCTGTGGTTTGAACGTTATAAACTAGAAACATGTTTGGATTTTAATGAAAAAAAATATTAGAGTCTTCTTTGTCATATTCTTAACGACAAAAATGTTATAATTACTTCTTTTCTTTTGTAAATAGTATTTATTTTGAACTATAATTTAATACTGAGTTCATCTTTGTTATAATATTGTTAAATAATTGTCTTTTGTTCTACTGTTTTATGTTAATTTACTTGTTAGTATTATATAATTACAAACATTATATACCGTAAGGTAAACATGGGTTTTAATATACGGTAATGGATATAATAAAAAAAACTTCTTGTAGGAAAATTAGGAAGAAAGTTTCCTGTTGGTAAGCTAAGAATGGGATGGGTGTATAATGTCAACCATGATTTATGGGAGGCGAATTAAACAGGGAATGATTGTAAAACATAATTAGATGTTAAAGAGCTTTCGGGTCTGAATCGTGATCCTATCAAAATAATTATCAGAAGTTGTTTCTATTGGCCTCATAGCAAAATCAGTAGATATTAAACGTACTAATACAAATCACCTACCGACACTACAATATTTGGCTTAACAATCCAAAGCGTGTCACCTTCTGTCTTAAAATTCTTTACTAATCTTCTCTATTCCTGGTAATCATCAACTTTTATTTATTTATTTTTTTTTTGAAGTTTTTAATATATTCTTGTCTCTCGTCCATCTATCGCAGATTTCACCTTTCGTTATTCCTTCTACCTTTATCATTAATACTATTTTGTTTACCATTAATAATATTTTTGACACATTCGCTACTGTTTATTTTCTACCAACCTTAATCTGGACACTTAGATATCAGTTATTTACGAGATGTAATGGATCCCATTCTATCCTGAACGCTGGTCTCCGTTATGTTAATACGCTCATAATTTTCTCTTAAAATATTTTTCAATAATTAAGGTTTAGGTTCACCATGTTCTTATTACAAAACAAACAATTTTACCAATATTTTCCCAAAAATTCTAAACTTTTTTCACATAGGCCTATAGCTCTTCGGCATAATGCGATAATATCGCTTTTAGTATATTTGGTTGTGTGCGTATTTCTGTCGTATTTGCTAAGGTGTTTGTAGATCGCTTATAATTTCAATGATACAAATTTGAGATTATGATGAAATGGACTCAGTTAATGAAATTAAAACCTAGAATGTTTGTCTAAACAGCTGATCTTCTTTTTCTTCTTCTTCGTCACGGTTTAGGTTTATTTACTAGCCTGTTCCGGCTCCAAATTGCTGCTGTTTCCATCTTTTCTTCGGTCTTCCCAAACTCCTTCTTCCTCGTGGTGAATAGTTGTATGCTGCTTTTGGTAATCTATTCTCAGTCATCCTTGCTAAGTGTTCTTTCCAGTTTGTTCTGTATATCACTATTGTTGTGTTTAATTCCTATACGTTTAGTTGTCTTATTTCTAGACAGCTGATATAATCATAATGACTTGTCGCAAAGACTGCAGTGTGTTCATAATGCTTGCGTTCGATTCATTTTCAATATCCGCGTTATGACCATATTTCGGAACACTTAATAACCTCTCTTGGCTCCGTCTTACTGACAGACGTAAATTGCACTGTCTTTCACTACTTTTCAAGCTTCTGAATTCCTATATTCCTTACTTACCCGGCGTCCAGATTTGAGAAGTTATCCTCTTACCACAATATTGACACTAGGACACAAGATAACAGTCTGATAACAACTCCTCTTCATAGCACTTCCTCTTATTCTACTTCCTTCACAGCAACCTCTGCCCGCTCCTGGAATTTCCTTCCTCAAGATATCAGGGGTTGCCGCACACTTGGCACCTTTAAGTCACGCTTATACAGTTATCTGTTGTCTAATAATTAATTTTTCTCTATTTATTTAAATTTTATACTAAGTCATTAATAATTTTTTCCTCGTTTTTTATATATCTTGTACATATTATATATTTAATTCGTTAAACTTAGAGTAAATCAAAATACATTATAAATATTAATTGTATTGTATTTATAACATGTAATAGTTTATATATATTGTAACTTAGATGTAAGACTATCTTTTTTTTGTATTTTTTAAAACCTGGTTAAGTGGCAGACAAGGCCTTAACTCTGCCAGGTAAAATAAAGCTATTATTATTATTATTATTATTATTATTATTATTATTATTATTATTATTATTATTATTATTATTATTAATCATAAGATAAACCACAGTCTGTGCGGCACCGGGGCTTAAACCCAAGACATCCCAAGTATGGGCCTTAAACGATTTGGTTTCCTAGATTTATTGTTAGTAGTTATCAAAACTTTTATATGCATGATCAAAATGTATGAATATGAACTTATAATACTTCATAATTAGTTTTCTTCTTTGAATATAAAATGTTCTACTTAAAAGTTAAGTATATACTTAATATGAAAAGGAAACAAGGAGTAATATGGTGGAATTTAATATATTTTCCAAGAAACTTTTACTATACATAATAAATTAGATGAGTGCATATTTGAATGTTAAAATATAATTACATTATTCAATCTCCATTTTCTGTTTGGCTTTTTTTTTCGTTTTTATCCTATTTGTATAATTCTACTTAGTTAAGTTAAAGTTGGTATAATTATAATACCTGGGGAATAAGATGAAAGAATTTAAGAAGAAAATGACTAAGATTGAAGCTAGTGCCCGTTAATAATAAGATCAACGTAATATAATAAAGTAGGCTACGGCAACTTTTTCCTCTTTTCAATTTCATTTTTTCTATTTTCGAATTTTCTTCACAACTGGCGAATAGTAAATATTTTAAAGATATCCTCTAATATTGTCACTCTAGCTTCACGCCCAATGTCAAAGTTTCGCCATTATAATTAACGTAATGATATATTTGTTTTAATTCAGTACTGATATAGGCTAACAAATTCTAGTTAAAAATGTCCTATTTAGATATAAATAATATTGTTATATTTTATAGTGTGTATTTAAGTTTTTGCGTGATAGTGCGTTTTGTCGTACTTATAGCAATGGCGACCATGATGGAAAGTTGAACTTCTTACATTTCGGGGTTGCCAACCTAAATAACTATACTATAATAAAATAACTATACTGTAATATTACATATTACAAGCACGCGTGTGGGAAGTAAAACCACTGCCCTCTATGTATATTACATATAATGTATATACAAAAAAATATCCAGTGTTAATATACATTATTCTAAACAAGCCACTGCATTATAAATGAACTGAACTTTATTTGAAACAGTATAAAACAATAAATATGTACTTGCCGCCATTTTATCACTAAATGGTCTCACGGCCTCCTGTTATTTTATCGCTAATTGGTATCACGGCCACCTGTTGTTTCAATTAATAAAAATTGCCCACACTGTTAAAGTCAGTGAATTATTTATAACGAACGTAAATATTTCCAACAAATATAGTATTTTAATATTATTTATTATTTTGAAAACACCATCGCGTAAAAAAATAATGTACAACACACGTTTGTGAAGTATTTTACAGAATATCGGAAACCAAAAACCTCGCTATCGCTCGGGTTTTAAACATTTTCCTCGATTCTGTAAAAACTACTTCCCAACCTCGTATCGTAATATACTAATATAACACATTAAATAAGCCCTAAGAAATACAATAAGCATTTCCTCACATTTTATGTAAGAGTAATTTTAATATATATATATATATATATATATATATATATATATCCCTTTAACTACTGTATCTTCAATATTAATGTCTCAGTATTGTAGGTCTGCGATTGTATGTAGCCTAGTGGTTAAGACAAGATGCCTTGGCGCAAAGCCACAGGACTTGCGCTGTCCGGGTCTTCACGAGGGAAGACATTTTCACATGGAATTTAGGCCAGTGTGAGACCGGTGCCTACCCAGTATCGTGAGGCACTTGGGCAACTATAATAAGTAGCGACTCCAGGTTGAGAAAAATCAGCTATAACGGCTGGAGGACCCGACGTGCTGACCACATGTCATCATTACACTGGCTGGATGGCCATCTACCTCTGTGATTAACATATGTGGATGTGAGGCCAATGACCTTCTAAGCATGTCGCGCCATGGCGTTTTTTGAATAGTGTATACATGATTATATACGAGTAGAACTAAAATCCAATTAATTTAATGAGCAGCAAGTAATATATTGATAGCAAGCAATATGATGAGTAATGGCTAATGACCTAATCGGGAATATGGCTAAAATAATTGATCGGATGTGTCTATGTATATGGATGAATGCATGGATATTAATGTGTCCGAGAGACTATGATTCCATTACGTATACTATTACTTTGGAATTAAATTTGCTTTGATTGGAGTAACATAGCTTATGTTCTTGAAACATAAAGACTTTGGATGTACTCGTAAATTAATCCGACACAAATCGATAATCCACACATGAAGCTTACTTAATTAGAACCGGTTATCGAAAATATGTTGTCAAACTTTCTAAATATTTAAATGTACTGTATTTATGTATTATTTTTTTAATTTCTGATTTTACGTACACAACTTATAAATACCTACGTCAACGAGATATGAAAATATTGTTTTCGAATGTTGAAATCTAGTTTCAAATAAGTTCCTGTCCATTATCTATTCCTTTTCTTTAACCCATATTGTACACTTACAGACACTGAAAGTTATTGAACCTGGAACGAATGTACACTTAGTTTTAACAATGCCTTCATGTCGCAGCGTAATGTTTACAGTCAGTGTTTTTTAAATACGTCTGATGACTCCAGTGCCTTCCCTGTGTATAATTTTCAGTAGTGGTTAGTGTTAGGAAACGTAAGCCAACATTTCAAAAGTGGATCGAGGCGAGAATTATTAGAATATTGTAGTGCAATAGAGTTTCTCAATATATTGCACAGTACAATGATGTATTGCAGCCTGGCAGAACAAGAATTTTATCAACTTCGAGACCTTAGAAAAAATAATATACGTCTCAAGATATTGATGCCTGAAGAGGATTGTTGCGTCTGTAAAAGTGCAATCTTTAATACATGAAGGATACCATCGAGCAATTAGATCTTCGCATCAGTGTCCAAAATAACTTTCCACAGACTTCATGAAATAGGCATTCGACCGTGTATTACAACAAGAAAGGAGTTACTTATTCATGGAAATCGAGAACTCTCTGTAGAATTTGCCCTTCAAGAGCTAATGATGTCACAGGATGTGTGGGAGTCAACTGTATGGCTAGACGAGAAAACAATTAACTCCGATCTCAGCACCGATTGAGAGATGGATGTTTTTTAAACCTAGAATGCCTCCAGAGACTCAACAAGTTACTATGAGATCCGGACGCATACGTGTTCTGTGTTGGGCCGGATTAGTACAACTTGTCCTTCAGAACTGGTAGAATAGTTGAATTTTTTTATATGAGAGGATTAAAACCTATAATAGGAAGGTCATCTTTCTGCAAAACATGAAGTGTAAATTGCGGTTATATTTTACCTACACTCTATTTAGGATGTCTATAAACTAGATATAAACAAATACAAAAATTAAACCTTAAATTGGTAATGTATCCTATAGGATATATCAGTTGATTTAATTTATTTAATATTTTAAATAAATCAGAAGGAAACGAACAAAAAGAAATCACTTAAATGTGTGTCAAATAAAATTATTATATAATATATCCAATAATAACAGTTATACAAGATTCCGTTTTCACTGCCACATTTAAATAACTGACACATGAAATTTGTATTTTGCTCAATTGAAGGGTTAAGTGAGTTGATTACATTTTTTATTAAAGGTTAGAAAATAATTTTTGCATTTGTTTATCTCCACTCTACAGACATTCTGATTCATATACGTAGAACATGGAAATTTTATTTTAAGTGATTTTATTCCCAGCCTATGTAACAAACTAGATTTATTTTCTGAATTTAATGCCTAAAATTACGTAATTATGACAATTTTAGAAGTGAACTCATAAAGCTCTGACAGATGTGTTCAGGATTTCCGACAACAATTGTTTTAACAAAGTAAGATATGAAATAACTTTACCCTCAAAGGATACTATCTTCGAATGTTTCTCACCGAAAACCTTTGACACTTCGTGATACCGTAATCGCGAAGTTCAGATCTAGAAATGCGAGTAATTTAAAGTTGTATTCTTTGTGGACAAATTTCAGTAAAATGTTGTGGTGTAAAAACTAAAATGTGAAAAATAAAATAACCTAAACTAAAATTGTATTTCATGTTGCTTTCCATTTATAAGAAGTACGCCATCCTATCTTTCTTCCTTCGTGACTCTAAACCTAAACTAAAATTGTATTTCAGGTTGCTTTCCATTTATAAGAAGTACGCCATCCTATCTTTCTTCCTTCGTGGCTCTGAAGTATTTGGCTAATTATATAACTTGCATTATCCATTCTTCCGATTCCATTGTTTACCCTTTCTCATGCCAATCATATCATCACCTGTATTGGAGAGAATTTTAAATTTATTTTATCATTTTATGCAACTAGGGGCGAACTGACAGATGAACGGAAAAGACTGCATAACAGTGAACTACATTATCTTTACGGAAAGTCATAGGCTATGTAATATGAATAGTAAGTCTCGTAGAATGCGATAGGCGGGATATGTGGCACGAATAGGGAATGAAAGTGGGGCATGGACATTTCTTTTAGGTAAACCAGTTGAAGGCGGAACCAGAAGGAAGATACCCAGTAAGTAGATAAGGAATGAGGTGGAAGAATAACATTAACTATGATTTAAATTATAACAGGGATGATTGGAAACCATTAGTTGAAGATTGGGATGTACGGAGAGCTTATGTTTGCGAGACTATGAACATAATGGTTCGATAGGGCCAGTGAGTTAATTATTATAATTAAACCTTTCTTGGAAGTTCTATTGGCGATATATCGTTATGTAGACTTTATGTTTAAGTTGTAACCATTTCGATCCTATCAACGTAGCCAAACCAATAATTCTTAATGATTTGACATATTTTAGTAAATCTTCCCTAAATATGAAGGGCAAGTTGTTAAATTCTGCACAAAATATTTGAACTTAAGTGAAAATTATACTGTAGTCTCACGCACAAAGGACCGGAGAAACAAAACGCAGTCACAAACTAAGGACATATCCATTATTATGAAGTTGAAATTCAGTGGTTGTCAGAAATGGAATCTAGCATAATATATTAACGCTAATTACAATGAGGATATTATCGTGCTATGCTTTTTTATCGTAAAGACAAGGGGAGTACACAACAGGAGCTCAAGAGATGAGGTATACAAGATATGTTTCACTACTTGAGTCAACAAACAATTGCTTGACTAATTATAGACTTACGTGAGTTGTGGAGTTCTGCTTTTTGGCTTGTACCATGACTCGTTATGGTGAAATGTTTTAACGAGACAGCTATAAATTCATGTCTCCTATAGGGTGCATAAAATTATAAAGAAAATAAAAATCCAAAAACATTTAAATCGGTATCTTAATGAAACCATCTACAAAATTTAATCCTTAGAATAAACTTCTACTACAAACATATTTGAGCAAGAATTTAATAAGCGGCAAAATATTAATTTTATTTATATACATATTTTAAATGAATATAGATATTTCTGTGGCTAAAGTTTTATTTTCCCTCTCCACTCGTCCCTATCCATCCACTCCATGTCCTCCAGTCCTCTAGTTCTCATTCCAGTTTTTATTTCTTGCATCCACGAGTTTCGAGGGCTTTCTTTCTTCTTCCAGGTGGACCTATTACAATTGTTTCTGGGTAACCTTTCTTATTAAAACTTTCAGTTATTATTTGCGCTGCAATATGGATTTTGTTCTCCAATTCCGCAATTTTATCGATACAGAAAATTGTATACTTAACCCACTCGCTTCAGGTTTAAATGCTCAATACACTTCCCTAGAAAGAGAATTTAAGTTACCATAAATTATATTATCTATTTCCAGACATTCAAAACAAACAAAAATAACGGTACTTGAGATCACAATAAGGGTGATGGCCAAAACACGTTCCTCATAAATGTTGATAAAGATTACCCTGCCAAGGGATGTACAAAATATTGCAAAATATATAGCAGAAGAGTTAAGGAAGAGTACCTCGTTTTCTGAGTTGAAGTCCATTTAACTATCGACGAGTCTATCTCGTCTTTTGAGGCGAATGGGTTAATATAGGTTCTTTTTGCAAAATACATACTTCTGTGACACTAGATTCCCGTTCTGATTTTATATTTAATTACAGAAACATTATCTAAAAATGTAGCTATATACGAACATTTAGTGGATCTTAAAATACAGTAGATTCGAAATCTCTATAAAACGTATGATACAGCCTAATCTGGGCTTTATAATGCATGTTATATCTTCAAACCTTTCTATCTCTGAGCATGTATATCGTTCCGTAAACTTACGGGATATTATTATTTTCTTTATTTCATCACCCATATCATTCTGCCGTATTTGCCTCCTCTTTTCAATCCATCGGGTTCCCATTTCATCGCTTATTTTTAAAACTCGCTATAAAGCATCTCGCAACGTGGCTAGCGCGTGGAGCTCCCCTGACTGGGATCCCAAGTTCTAATCTTGGCGCTTCCAGAGGGATATTGGTGGTGGCCATACTGGGAGTTTTCGGATTTTTCTCGGATTTCTATCATTTCCTGAATTTTTATCCTATGAATGCTCTCCATTCCCCCATCCGTACCCTTGATGTAATTTCATATGACTCTTCACCTTATCTCATGTTAGGAGAAATATTTGAAAATATGTGCGGATATCTAGTAGAGGCCCATCAGTATGCTGCATCATGACTTCGAGCCTGAGCAATAAAAAAAGAACAGGAGGGATGTAGTCCTCTCTCGCGGCCACGGTACCAAACCACAAAATGGCGATAATGGAACATAAGAGTAGAATCTGGTATGTCGGACCCGGTAGACGAGACTCATTTCACCCATCACCTTAATACTAGGATAACGCAATAGACATTTCAGGTCGCGATGCTCATGGTAGTCTGAATAAAGAATTAAACTAAAGAACATAGATTTAGATTTTTAGAATAGATTTTATTTAGCCTGGTGGACTTAAGGCCATATGACCTTCTGTTCCACTACCAGGACAAACATATGTTACATATAAATACAAAAAATTACAATAATAGTCATAATAAAGAATTGATTATTTGTCAAATTTAATAATAATGAAAATAATGTCTACTAATACAATTAGTCCACCGCTGTGGTCTCGAGGTAGCGTGCTGCCTTGTCACGCAGCGGGCCCGGGTTCGATCCCCGGTCGGGGCAGTTTTTCTGGGTGAGGTTTTTATCGGGGTTTTTCCTCACCTGTAAGACAAATGTCAGGAAAACTTTAAGGCCCAAACGGTCCCCGAAATCATATGCCATCATCCTTATCATTATCATCCTTACCATTATCATTATCATCATCATCCTTCACCGGTGTGGAAAGCAACGGGAAGCTACCACACCTACACAATTCCGTAGTAAAGCTGCAAGCATAGCATGAAAATGCTATGATTGCAGTGAAGGACCTGCCTTCGGGCAGAATTACTATGAATGGAATACAATAAAATTAAATACAATTAGAATTAAATTAATAATAGAATTAACCAAAAAGAAGAAAAAATGCTACTTAGAATGGTTGGCAAATAAAACAACAGAGAATTGGATAGAATACAAGAGAACAAACGCCAAAGTTAAAAGGAAAGTGATAGAAGAAAAAAAAAACAAATTATGGAAAAGCAAATGCCAAGAAATGGAAAGTTATATAGGAGGATCACAATCATCGGAAGTATGGAGATTTCTAAAAACACTAAAAACCAACCAAGGATCCAGTAAGATAAATTTGTTAACAAAATTTGACGCAGAAAAACATTACAAAGCTTTACTGTCAGAAACTAGAAATGAGTTTATGGAAACAATAGAAAATCCAACTACAGAAATGAACGTCCTGGAATTTGATACAATAGATATAGAATTAGAAATTCAAACCCTAAAGAATAAAAAGGCACCAGGGCCGGGAAACATACCCAATGAGTTAATTAAATATGGCCCAAAAAATTTAATAGGTAGATTGAGGGACTTGTTTAATAAGTGCATTGCAATACAGAAGATTCCCGATGAATGGAAAATAAGCTACATTGTACCAATGTACAAGAAGGGCGATAGAAGAGACGCAAAAAACTACAGAGGACTAAATATAAATAACACATTATATAGAACATTTATGAAGTTATTAAAAACAAAGTTACAAAAAGATATTAAAGACAAATTAGGAGAAGATCAAAATGGATTCAGACCAGGAAGGTCATGTGTTGACAATATATTTGCAATACAACAGTTAATTGAAAAACGGACTGCAGTTGGAGAAGAAACCCATTAGACAATGATAGATTTAGAGAAAGCTTATGACTCAATTCCGAGGAACAAATTATGGGAAGTATTGGAGAAATACAATATAGATAGAAACCTAATAGAAATTATTAAAGAAAGTTATAAAGATAACTCGGCTTATGTTAAAATTGGAAATATAATGTCTAATCCTATAAAAAACCACTAAGGGGTTGAAGCAAAGGGTGCAGACTATCACCAATTTTATTTAATATTTATGTAGAATTTATATTATTGAAATGGAAACAAAGCTGCAAACGTATGGGTATCCCAATAGGCAACAGATTTTTGCTGACATTATAATTTTGACGAAGATCAACTGGTTTTAGCGCAAGACAAATTTGATATGGAATTCATGATGAAAAGGTTGAAAAACACATATGAATCATGGGGTCTCACAGTAAATTTACAAAAAACAGAATATCTGGCAATAAATAGCAATGAAAGAGAAAATTTAATATTGGAAGAAGGAATCCAAATAAAGCAAGTGAAACAAACTAAATATTTGGGAATAATTATGGATAACATTGAAGGTATAGGCAAAGAGAACATAAAACATAGAATTGAATTGAGTAGCAAAATAATATCATCATCAAATTTCATATGGTGGGATAAGCATATTTGGAAAGACACAAAAAAATATATTGGTAAAACATTGGTGGAATCTGTTGCAATGTATGGAAGTGAGGTATGGACAATCAATAAGTACTACAAGAATAGACTAATAGCTCTAGAAATGGATTGTTTACGCAGAAGTGCCAGAAAGTCTAGATTAGAACATGTCACAAATAAGGAAATTAGAAACATAATGGAAGCAGAAGAAAGCATAATTGAAAGAATTGAGGAGAAGGAATTAAAGTGGTTAGGTAATGCCTTAAGAATGGGAGATGAGCGATGGCCGAAGCAACTATATGAATGGCATCCGAACAGAAAGAAGAAAAGAGGGAGACCAAGGTTAACATGGAAGGAAAACATGAAGACAGTAATGCAAGTTAGAGGGCTAAGCATCGAAGATGCCCAAGACCGTAGGCTTTGAAGGTTTGGCACGGGAAGACGGCGGCAGCTGTAAAAACCCGAAGATAGAAGATAGAAGAATGAATACAGAAAGGAATAACAGCTCAAATCTACTATACATAAAAAGAAAAGAAAGAAAAAATACAAAGAAAGTAATAAACTACAATGAATTAATCTATCGCTTATTATACAAGGCATTAGGTAAATATATTAACAAATCTTAAATCTATTTTTATTAAATAATGAAAAAAACAAATTATTAATTTTTAAACAGTAATATTAGTGAGTTGTTGCTGTTAGTAATTTTATTTTCAATTTGTTTCTGAAACATGGTAAAGTTTGGCAGTCTCTGACAAAGGGTGGAAGGGAATTCCATGTTCTAGCAAGAAAAATTGTAAAAGATTTCGAATAACAGGTAGTATGATGAAGAGGGATATAAAGGACACTGCGTTCAAGGGATCGGGTATTTAATTCATGTGTATCAGAGAGTCTAGTGAAGCGGTGTGATAAATAATAAGGTAATGATGTGTGTAATATGTTATAGAGAAGGCATAGGGAATGGATGGTTCTACGATCTTGTAGACGAAGCCATGACAATTGTTCCAGGGGTGGTATAACGTGATCAGATCAGCGTATACAACATAGTACCACAGATAAAGTTTAGAGTAATTGTTGTTCTGTTTAGATTCAGATAGTTAGGGTCCAGAAGAAGTTTGTTGACGTCCAAGTCATTGTTGAGCGTGATACTCTGATAGGTTATATCAATAATTTTAAAATTCATATTAAAGCACAGTTGAGGTTATGTAATAAGATGTTAAATATAAAATAGGTACCTGGTAAGTCAGTCGTCCTCAACTAAATTATTATACAGTAAAACGTGTTTAACCCGGAACGTGAATAATGCGGAAATCTGTCCAATGTGGTCACATTTATTGTTCCCGGCAAAATAATAGTAATTTAAGTGTATTTATTTTGTATAAAACGGAATGTGTCCAACGCGGAAACGGAAGACTAGTTCTGTACAATTCATGAAAAAATTATAAAGCGGTAGACAGAGAGAGAAATAAATTAGTTTCCACTTCATTGAATACCCGTTAGGCCAAAAAAAAAATAGTGAATGATTCCTGCCACCGGGTGATTTCTTCCTGTACCTGAAATTTTCCATCGACCTCACTGCACACACATTATGCGAAATACAGATACACTACCTGTCTTACAAATAACCATTGCATTGTAAAATCTTAAACTAATTTGAGTTCTGAGACCGATCTTTCACAGGTAGCGTTCTCAATTTACGGAATAAAGATGGTTAAAACGTATGTTTCATTGTCATTAAACGAAAAAATAAAAGTGATTGAAGATAAAAAAGTTCAGTGCTCGAAATAATGACTAAATGTAAATGTGGAAAAACTCAGGTTTATGAGACTTTAAAACACAAAGAAAAAATAATGAATGGATGCAAGGAAATGGTCAAAAGAAGAGAGAGAGAAAAAAAGCAATCAACGAAATATTGTGCGAGTGTTTTACAAGTGCACGATCAAAAAATCTCCAAATTTCCGGACCGATGCTCCAAAGTCAAGCTCTAGCTGTTGCTAAATCCTTAGGGAATAACGGTTTCAAGACATATTCAAGTTGGCTGGACAGTTTTAAAAAACGGCACAATGTACTGTGGATTGAAATTTATGGGGAATCAAAGGATGTGGACAATGTGTAGATAGTGAGCGAAAACCAAACTGCATACTTTAATTTCAGGATATGCGCCTAAGAGACAGTTTTAACGCTGACGAAATGGGACTGTTTTTTCGCGCGTACCGTCGAAGATGCTCGTACATACTATACTTCACTTTTCAACTGAAGCGGAACTGCAATTAAATCCAAGATACGTAAAAAAGACATATACGGTGCTCTATAATCTACGAATGTTAATAAGTTTTTATAATGCGGAATTTTGTCTAACGCGGAAAAAAAATTGGTCCCATGCTGTTCCGCTTAGAGTAAGTTTTGCTGTACTTCATCAAATAATTCCAATACGGATGCCTTTCAAAATAAATGTAGAAGATGAAACATTTATTTTGAAAGGCCCCCATATTGGATTTATTTGATGAAGTATAATAATTTAGTTGAGGACGACTGACTTACCTGGTATCAATTTGATATTTAATATCTGATAGTACTTACTGCTGTAAGTGTTACACACACTGGGACTGATTTTTCATTCTTTGATAGTTAATTGATGGGCGGCTACCATTTAGGGGTTCAGTTTGCTTTCCTTTCTTATACCGAGATGTGGAAATTTTGATTGTAATGCTATGAATATAGAAGAATCGATAAAAACAATCACTGGAGCAGTACTGTTAACAAAACATGCTCCATAGAGATAGGATAAAATTTAAAAGTCCAGAATGAACGAGGCTGTTTTGGCTGTGCACTCAGAACTCGGTTCCAGTTAACTAATAAGCAAATGTAGAAGTTTCTCGTTAATTAATGTCTATTAATTGAATAAAAATAAAACTTAATTTTATTTGATTTTCATATTTATTAAGATATAATACAGTAACAGCTGTTTCGGTACACTGTACCTTCTTCAGACATGTTAACATATTAAATAATTATAATTTGTTAACATGTCTGAAGAAGGTACAGTGTACCGAAACAGCTGTCACTGAATTATATAATAAATATGAAAATCAAATAAAACGACGTTTTATTTTTATTTAATTAATAATTATAATTTGTTAACATGTCTGAAGTAGGTACAGTGTACCGTAACAGCTGTCACTGAATTATATCTTAATAAATATGAAAATAAAAAAAACTAAGTTTTATTTTTGTTCAATTAATAAATATAGATTTTCATCAAGTAAACACCAACTCGATTAATTAATGCTTATGTATGCAGTATCCATTGTATTCCAATGTATTCCTACATTGCTCACAACGAATTCATCCAGTACATATCCGTTACTTCTATGGTCGAGAAGAATATATCCAGTAGTTCGATGCAGTTCACTCATTTCAGAAACTCTTAATCTTTTGATTTTGTCAAATGCTGAAATTTTTTCTATTGCTAGCACCCGTTTACTCCTGCCAAAAATTCCATTCCCCCACTTCTCCATACTTATCTACGTCGTTTCATTTCATTTGCTCCTGTGATCGTTCGACAGGCCTGGTAAGACGTCATCCGTTAATATCACAGACGTTCAAATTAGGACTTCATTTCATCTCATCTTTCGATCTGAAGCCATAAGTAGAGGGTTTACTACACATCATTTTACCAACTTTTTAACATCTATATTTCGCATTCCTGTAATTTCTATAGAATTTCACTGAATGTTTATATTATAGTGTTTTCTACTGTTTAAGCACAGGTATTCTATATAATCTAAAATGGGATTACAAATGCATTCACCTATAATATTAATTAAAATCTTGTGAAATATCGGTTTAATAAAGCACTCATAGTTGTTAAAATATGTTTATTATTTAACTATTGCAGATATGAAATTTAAATAACTCAATACTCTGGAAAATACTTTCAACCGAGAATTGTATGCGTTTGAAAGCCATAAAAATACAAAAGCGTTTCCAGTTTATAATTAACTTGACATATCAATCGATGATAGAATACCCTGCTGGGTGAGTAATTACGTACCTGCACTAAAAATAAAACAATATTGTCCTGCGAATTTTGAAGCCTACTTATTCGTCTGTAAAATATTTGAATTTATAATTAAAGGTATTAATTATTCCTTTGAATGTGATTATATAATTATATTTTTCGTAGCAAGTATGTTGTAATTTCTGGAAATCATAGATAAAGCTTTATGAAATGTCATTGTTCTCACTTAACAATGGTTTGCGTTACTACGTCTTTCATAATCAGTGAACCAACAACGTAAACTCTCATAATGTAATCATACTAATCCAACAATAAATGAAAAAATACATAAAATTATGTAATACATTTTTCAAGTTAATTGGCATTCTAAATTTGGTTTAAACATTTGGAACGCATATTTCCATTGTTTTCCATACTTATTTGGTAATAATAATAACAATAATAATAATAATAATAATAATAATAATAATATCTAATTCATTGGCACTATTAAATCCATAGGTTCATGGCCTTCTGCATCTCTCTCCTGAGCTAATGTTTTACAAACATCTGCTATGTAATGCACTTCCCTCAATTCTTGATTAATGTTATTTTCATCACAATGATGAAATTAATAATAATAATAATAATTAATAATAATAATAATAATAATAATAATAATAATAATAATAATAATAATAATAATAGTAATAATAATAATAATTCCTATAGTTTGAATGTACAGCCTTTGAAAAAAATGATGGCGCCACTCTTGATGATGGAAAGTTGAGCGATTCAAAGTAGTACGTTGTTACATGTTCTGACTCGTTTGAGTATAAAGCGGACGGCGTTAGTCTCTCTTCATGCAGAAATCGTATCGTTCGCTTCAGTGGAGCAATCGGTAAGATGCTCGTTTTCCGATGACTCGGGCCCACGTTCGATTCTGGTCAGGTACATGCTTTTTATTTTTTATTTATTTATTATTAATTAATAACGTCGTTCATTTTCATAATGCCTACGTGTTATCAGCCTTCGTTATATAAATAAATTTGTATGTATATGGAAATATTCCCGGTCGGGACTGGCTCCTGGATAAGATTTTTTTCGGGGTTTTTCCTCACCTGTAAGATAAATGTCAAGAAGCTTAGGACCCAATGGTCCACGAAAATCATCCGGCCATCATCATCATCCTTATCATTATCATCATCATTCTTCAACGGTGTGGAAAGAAACGGGAAGCTACCACACCTACAGTTCCCTAGTAAAGCTGCAAAGCAGAGCATGAAAATCTATGATTTTTTAAAAATTGTATTCATTAATATGTAGATTAATTAGTTTAGGCCATAATATTAAAAGTGTATTTTAATTAATACACGGCAACATTAATAACTTTTAGATCAATTTATTCCAAAATAAAAATATAATGCAAGTTAGATCTCGATAAGTGCATTACGTAGAAGGCCTAAATGCTTAATTCACTGGTAAATAAATAAATAAATAAATAAATCTGTAACTTCCTCTTGAACCACATAACCGTTATCCTTCAAGGAGTTGGCATCATGTTTCGAATTTTGGGATGCCTCTAGTTTCGCAGTGTCTTGCCGAACGGACAGACTTTCAGAACATGGGCAAGCGTTACATGTCCTCTCGCCGACAGAGGGTACAGTATCTCCCTAAGATATTGCCGGAACAGAGCAAACTGCTGCAACACTGGAGGTCATCTTTAAATCCGTTTCCCCATTCAGGACATGTTGATCCCGTGTGATCTTGTATCCATTTATTTGTAATTGGATATACCTTATATGGAACAACTTATTTTAATTTATGAGGAAGTATACTCCATTTTGTGAAAATTCGCTCTCTGAGTTCCTGTCGAACTTTCCTGGCATCTGGTAACAAAGTCCGTATATCAAAGAGCTTAGCATTTGGTTCAAATCAATTAACTGACTTCCAACTTTTTTTTTTTTTTCAGAAAATGGAACTAAAATACGTTTTCCAATAAAACAAGTTCCTCCTTTATAGGAAGGAATACTTCACATACATGTTCAAGAAGCAACCATTTATTTGAAAGAATTGAAAAATATATAGTATTATAGAGTCCGAATGATGGAACCCTCTCTCTCTTTGTTTTTTTTTTTTTTTTTTAACTGAAGTAAAGTGTTGGCTTCGTGTCGTAGATATTCGATACGGAAAGTACCTCAAGCCTGAATAACAAGTCTCTGAGCAAAATGTGTCGGCCTTTTCATGGCCATATTTAAATTGCGCCGCTGATATTTTGATTAGTAAAAGAGCGTCCTGTCCCGCTCCGTAGCCGAGCGGTTAAGGTAGGAAGCCTTGGCGCAGAGCTATGGGACTTGCGCTGGTTCGAGTCTCCATGGGGGAAGAAATTTTCTCATCTATTTCGGCCAGTATGGGACCGGTGCCCACCCAGCATCATGAGGCAATTGGGTAGCTACAATAAGTAGCGGCTCCAGGTTGAGGAACCAGCTATAACGGCTGGAGGACTCGACATGCTAACCACATGTCACCCTTACACTGGCTCTTGATCATCTACCTCTGTGATTGACACATGTGGATGTGAAGGGCCAGCAGCCGGCTGGTAAAAGGGCAACCGCTGAAAAGTGGAAAAGACCCTCAATCGGAAAAAGAGCGTCCTCATTAATTTAACCTACATTTGGCTCAGAGATATGTCAAGGATTAATATTAAGTATCTAGCTGCCATCTGAATTTTATTCATTCGCGTAGGTAGGCCCTACGGTTTGTTTGTTTACGGCATTTATCAATTACAGTATTGTTTTACTTGCAATGTCATTTAATAATAATAATTATTATTATAATTATCATAATCATCATCACCACCTCACTGGCACTATAGAATTCGAAGGATTATGCCTGACTGGACATAAGCTCTGCTTACATTCGCATCCCTATTACAAGCTAACTTTTTCAATCTTTCCCTATATAGTTCACTTACCTTAAATCATAATAAGGGTATATTAACATAAAGATAAAAATAATTATAAAAATTGTTGACTGAACGAATCAATAACTTAGTATAAAACAAACAGGGGTTAAAAAAATTAAAGGAAGAATTACTATTAACATTGTGAGTGAATGTTATTCTCCCATATCAATATTGACTTGCCTACTGGACGCTTTCTTTCTGGTTTACCTACAAGAAGTTTCCATTGCCCCTTAATGCTCCATTCTTGCCACAATCCTGCTCACCATAGTCTATGAGACATAACTTATCCTATTACATCTGATTTCTCATAAAGATCATCTAGATTACTGATATTTTAGTTTTCTTCATTCGCATATTTATTCGTCTCTCTTTGGTCCAAAAATATTGTTAAATTAATATAACTGTAAAGATAACCTTTTGATTTTACGTTTTTTGAGACAGTTTGAGATAAGAATCTCTGTAATGCTTATAGCATCAGTTTTCAAAGTTCACCGTAATTAAATTGTTTATGCACCTCTTTCCTGCTTGTATTTATTGTTCTCATGTGTTTGAGTTCCTTCATTTCTGAAAAATATCCTTCATTATTATTTAACTGTCAATTTCCATTATGTAATATACTGTATTTAAACATATTTAAGATTTATTAATATATTTACTTTCAGCCCCAGTATCATAGTATTATGTAATACGAGTTGAATGTGTGTTGGCTGTTAACATCTCCTCGCTATCGCGTAGTAAGACTACATATTCAGCATATACCAACAGCTGATTAATACTATTGACTTGTACGCCGCACTCTTTATCATCTGCATGCTCTAGTACAAAATTAAATAGCAGAGAGATAGTGCATCTTCCTGCTTTAACTCATTGTGAATTTCAAAATTGCCGAAAACTCTTTGTCTACCCACACCTTATTCCTTGTGCCATTTAGACACATCCGAACTGCCTAACTAACTTTTTAGGAATTCCGAATTCCAGTAGGATATAATTTAAGTTCTCCCTCTTAATTGAATCATTGTGCCTTTTATTATTAACTGTTCATATGAATGGACAGTGCCAACATATTCTACAATTTCTTTTCCAGAATTTGTGTACTGTAGACCTATCTTTTCTAAATCCACATTGATGGTCACCTAACATGTCGTCAATACAAAAAGTAAGGCTGGATACTAATATATTTGTTAAAATTTTATGTGAAATTGAAAGTAATTTAATGTCCCTGTAGTTCTTATAATCAGTTTTATCTTTTTCTTATAGATTGATACGATAATATATTATTTACATTTATTTGAAAGAGCTCTTATCCCCAAATTATTCTAATAAACCGATGTATGTTGTCCATCATTGTTTCTCTTCTTGATTGTGTGAATTGTGCTCGGATCCCATCTAATTCTCATGTTTCATACATTTTCAATATATCTATCGCCATTTCAATTTCTAACGTAGTTAACTTGTGGCTTAATGGTCAAAGTGATAAATTTAAGATTCGAACACTGATGGTTCAAATCACGGCAGGCGACTTATCCCTCTCTTTTTTACCCGTCACCGTGGCATGGTCGGTAGAGTCCCTACCTTCCACTCCGGCGAGCCGGGTTCGATTCTCGGCGGAGTAGGGGATTTTAAATCTCCACCTTGTTTTTGTGTGTGAATAAGATAAAAGGGTTAACAAAGGTAAAACAAAAAGGAAGAACAGTGTAAAGGAAAGAAAACGACAAATAAAGAAATTTTAAAAAATGCGTTTGATTCTGTGGCAAGATATGTATGGTGTTTCTTTGTCATCTTATTCAATATCCTGTCTGCATGTACTTTTAATAGCTGATTAAAACATATCTTAATATAGTTTATATGTTTTTGAAATCCGTAACGATATCTCCAATTTCATTCCTCTAATAATCTACTATTCTAGTATTGTTAGTGGTTTCAGGTTAGAACAAATATTTTGTTCTAGCCTGAAACCCTTAATAACAGTATAGATGATCAAAGATGGGATAGGGTCTAAAAACGGGCTAGTATTGTACTGAGTAAAGTGCGAAAATAACATGAACTAGGTATTTTAACTTGTTTAGTTGCTGGTTTGTCGCAGCACGTCACTAGCTATTTCAATATCCAGCTGGAAAGTTGATTTTTGGATTTTGAGTATTTAAAAATCTCCACGTGCTGCCTTGTCACGCAGCGGACCCGGGTTCGATCCCCGGTAGGGACAAGTTTTCTGAGTGAGGTTTTTTCGGGAATTTTCCTCACCTATAAGACAAATGTCAAGAAACTTTAAGGCCCAAAAAGTTTCCGAACATCATATGTCCATCATAATCATCATCGTTTACATTTGCCTTAGATTAAGTTTAAGAACTAGGACTCTCCTGTGCACTACTATCATCGTCATCCATCATATCATCGGGTACCGTAACCCCGCCTCCCAGGCGCCCCAACCTTAGAAGTGGGTTACAATTAAGCCAATGTCATGAGAGAATACCAGAAATGTCGAAATGACAACCTGGGGCATTGAATAAATAGGTATTTAAAAATCTGAAAGGTGTGTAAGTTTTATCTTTTCTAAGTATGACGACTCTGAATTATCATTTATATAAGTTGACTTAGTTACATTATATGTGAATATGGCTGTCCTTTATTATATAAACTATAGCTTAACTTATTACTATTTAGCGTACGATTACATCATGCTTCACAGTACCACGTATCTACTATGGGTTACTTCTAAGGGTGGAATTGGAATTATGGGGTAGTTAGCCCATATTAGACCAAGAGAAATAAATGTAAATGAGTCTATGGTCTAGTTTTATTTCAGTGACACATCCTGAATGTGCGGATGCAGAAAAACACGAATACTACATGTCTACGATTTTTGCAAATAGGTTTTCACGGACACATATATCAGTGTAGAAGTGAGACTTTTACTTTATACAAGTTAATTTGTTTGAATTGAATTCAATATATTGTATTCTCATGCTTTTCCTTCAAATTAAAAAGAAAATATTTCAAGTAACCTAAATCTGGACCTTATCAATTAAAATCGTACTTTTAGCATCCCTTTGTATCTGAATGTCCTGTTATATTAAATTTAAAGCTGAAAATCAATGATAGTGCTTACATACGTACTCCGTAATATATTCTTGTTGTTTCGTGAAGAATGAAACATGTATGTCTAAAATATGTTAGATTATAGAGTTAAATAAAAATGGTAGGCTATAGTTGGACCATATCATCTGGTAATAATAATAATAATAATAATAATAATAATAATAATAATAATAATAATAATAAAATGTAATAATTAGTATTAATGAAACACTATAACAATCCATCTGAATGGAGAAGACTACATAACAGTGAACTACATGGTCTTTATGAGAACCCAGATATAGTGAGAACAGTTAAGTCTCGTAGACTGCGATGGGCACGAATGGAGAATGAAAGACGTGCATGGAAGCTTCTCGTAGGAAAACTATAGGGAATACGCCCAGTTGATAGACCAAGAATGAGGCGGGTGAGTAACATTAACTATGATTTCAGGGAAGTAGATTATATAGGGGATGATTGGAAAACATTAGCTCAGGATAGGGATGTATGGAGAGCTTATGTCCGCGCGGCCATGAAATTACGAGTTCGATAGTGCCAGTGAGTTAGATAGTTAGTTAGTTAGTTAGTTCAATAACAATCCATAATAGATAACACACGCGGTTAAATTTTTATTTTTATTTAATATTCAGCTTCGGAAATTTTCCTTATTTTACTTTGTTGAAGCAAAAAAAAAAAAGAAGGAAGATAAATTATTTCTTTTCCTTGAATTTTCCTGCTCATTTTTAGAAACTTTCGTATGTATAAGAAATCCCGGGTCTTACAGAAGTATGGCTTACTTTTTCTTAAGTAATCGATTTGCTATAAAAATTTAATGAAACAAAATGTGACATTATTGTATAGGTTTCGCTGCGTGTAGGACAAGCTGTGTTGAATCAGTTTAATGGAATAAAATAAGTTAAAATATACCTAAGAAGGTATATTTTAGCTTATTTTATTCTATACTCTCCACCTCAGCTGTTTTAATAATGAATTTTATTAGTATTGAATCAGTTTAATATTATAATTTTTTTATCCAGTGATTTGGTTGATGACTCATGTTTGGGATTTTTTTTCAGTCGTCAAGGCAATTGCTGTGTTGAAAAATTAATACCAGGATCCATTTCACAATAATTCACCATTTCATAGTATCATTAAAAAATAATTTGACGCGATATGACCATATGTTAGAGTATATAAAATAAGAACGATTTTTACTGTTTATTTACATACGTTTTAACTGCTGAAGTCATATAGCGTCTAGCATACTTTGGGTGTATCCAGTAGGTGGTGTATATCTATTGTGTGTAATCTTGTGATCTAGTGTAAGTTCGTGATTTAATTCTAATGATGTGGTGAAACGATGACAGTGATCAAATGGGTTCCCATAATTACATTCCAACCCAGAATTCGTCAGAGAGTCTGAAATGAACACAAACCTTGTTCATCCCTGTGTTGTCTCAATGCTTATTATATTAATTTTCATGTCAAATCTTAGAAGGTAGAAATTCCACCTCTTGACATTGTTTCTCACCTGCACAACCCACACAAAGACCTATCTTGTGCCAAGGTAATAAATTACCCGGAAACAGGTTGTTACGGACACCTTGTTTCTCAATTTGTAACGTTTTGGACGTAGCCGGGCGACTCTGTGATACATCTCCGCCCAGTTCCTGGCAAATCTGTTTACGAAACATTTACACTTGTACACATTCCATTTGCTAAATGTCAGTGTTCAGTTTTAAGCGGATGAATAAAGTATTCACAGGATTCCCTAACAAGTCTACAACATGACTTTTTTTTCGCAAATATATCTCATTTCAGTATCCTTACCCCATCTTCATTTTTAACAACCTATTCTAATTAGCGGAATTTAATATTTTTTTTTTTACCATTAGTCCTTCGCTGTAGCCGAGTGGGCTAAAGCATTATGCTTTGACACAGAGCTATGGGTCATGCTCTGGTTTGAGTGCCCATGATAAAGAAATTTAATTGTCGAATTCGACCAGAATGGAACCGTTCCTCATCTAACATCATGAAGAATTTAGATAAAAACATTAGCTGCTCAATATTTAGAAAACCAGTATAACTTCCGGAGTACTCGACAAGCTGACCACATGCCATCGCTCCACTTGCTGGATGTGAATGGCATATGTGGATGTGAGGTCAGCAAAGGGTTGGTAAGCTAAGTGCCTTCTAACCCTATTTTGCTAACTAACGAACTAACTAACTCACTGGCACTATCCGACTTGTAGGTTCATGGCAGTGCGGACATAAGTTCTCCACACATCCCTATCCTAAGCTAATGTTTTCCAGTCATCTCCTGTATAATATACTTCCCTCAAATCGTGGTTAATGTTATTCTCCCACCTCATTCTTGGTCTACCAACTGGGCGTTTTCACTCTGGTTTTCCTATAAGAAGCGGTGGAGTTTAATTTTGTATGATCCAATTCGATTACACTATATGTTTGAAAATCTTAATAGTTACCATGACTCAATATTTACTGTTCAATCAGGCATTGATGCTTTTTTTTAGGTTGTAAAAATTCTAAAACTCCTGAAGGGAAGTAATGCCACGGGTTCCGTGTCTTGGTTTTAGGCACATAAAATGACCCCCAAACCTGAACTAAAATGCGTCTTAACAAAATATAACAACTATTTCACCCCAATAATGAATCTAATAATCTGAGTTGTTAAAGAGCGCCGTTAAATTATTAATAATCATGATTGCATTGAGCAAGTTCCTACCATTACGAATTTATTTATTAATTTTATACTGTGTAACATAAACGGTACCACAAAATATTACGGAAATTGTCTTTACATAATGCTATGTTATACGGAAATATATCCAGATATTCGCCAGAATATACGATATATCATCAGATAACTATCAACGGAAATGTTTCCTGACTTATGCACCAATCCTCCTTGGACCCTTTTTTATGTGTGTATATATATATATAGGGATCAGTGTTATGGCAGCAATTAGTAGAATGTTAAGTACAATTATTAAAATTAGATTGGAGGAACTAATACAAAATGAAATATCAGAAGAACAAACAGGTTTCACAGCAGGTAAATCGCACCTTGATAATATATTTGTGATTAGACAGATTGCAGAAAAGATGTTAGCTAAGGGAAAAAGAAGTTCATATGGCATTTATAGACCTGGAAAAGGCATATGACTCTGTACCCATGAACAAGCGTTGGATTGCAATGGAGAAGTTTGGAATACCTAAATATCTTATACATTTTACAAATATAATGTATGATTGTAAAGCAAGTATTAAGGTTGGAAATAGAGTATCCTCAGAATTTGATATAACAAAAGGATTAAGACAAGGATGCGGGATGTCATCAACATTGTTCAAGATATATTTAGAAGATGTATTAATTAAATGGAATAAGTCATGTAGGGGAATGGGAATCAACATTAATGACCGTTTACTGCACAATTTATTATTCGCTGATGATCAGATTATAATAGGACAAAATGAAGAAGATATAGAATATATGATTAGAAAGTTGGTCGATGCATTTGAGCTAGGTGGACTGAAGATAATTCTATTAAAACAGAATATATGGTAATCGGAGGAAATTCAGAAGACCTGCAAATAAATAATATGATAATTAAACGTGTTGAAGAATTTAAATATCTTGGATCTATAATAGATAAATCTGGTACTTGTGACAAAGATATTAACAGAGTAAATTGTGCAAGGAAGGCGATTACGTCCCTGAATTGTCTTTTATGGAAACAAATTTGACCAGAAAAAAAAGAGTATACAGACAATAATAGAAAGTATACTTACATATAGATCAGAAAGCCGGACAATAAATGAAATGATACAGAAAAGAATCTTGGCGACAGAAATAGATGGATTACGGAGAAGTATGAGAATATCCAGACATATTCAAAATACATATTTGAAATACATATATCAGACAAGAAATGGATGCACAAGAAACTGGTATCGAAAGGATAACAAATACAGCTTTAGAGTGGTATGGACATGTACAACGGATGTCGGAAGACCAGTGGCCTAAACAGGTGTTAGATTGGATAGTACCAGGCAGAAGGAAGAGGTGGGAGAAGTAGAAGAACATGGTATGAGGGAATATATGATGCCATGATGAAGAGGAGTATGGAAGAGGGACAATGGGAAGATAAGAATCTCTGTATTAGGTATTAGGTGTATATATATATATATATATATATATATATATATATATATATATAATTTACGTTATTAAATGCCAATATATGATATTTTAGTGTATATTTTTACAATGACATTTCAAATCTACTTTCATCTATTGGTCCAATATTAGTTTTTATTGACTTAATATTTATTTCCATTATCCGAAAAAAATATTATCGAGTCTCTCTCTCTCTCTCTCTCTCTCTCTCTCTCTCTCTCTCTCTCTCTCTCTCTCTCTCTCTCTTTACCTAACTATTTCTCGTCCTCTCTCTCACACTCACTCACTTTATGTTGAACTTTTCTTACTGTACATAATTTTACTTGGCACATGTATCCAGTCCATAAGGGAAGCAACCTGTGGACAGAAGACTTTTTAATTCTCTATGACATAATTACGTACATTTTTTATCACACGAGGACATGGAATGCCTCCCTGGATGAGCTACCAACTTAATATCGGCGCTACCTCTGATACAACACTAACATTTTACACAATATATAATTCACTCAAACATTCACACTAAACAAGACATATAATACATATTATTATGAAAATCAGATGTATTACACTATATTAAAAGGTTGAAACTGGCAGTTGAATATTCTTGAAGTCGTTTTACACCGTATTTGAATTTTTTGTACTTACCGATGCTATTTTTAGCCAGAAAATATTTCCGTGGTCGGATGTAGTCTAGATTAGAAGGCTCAGTATCACTACGCATTGTTAAATTTCCTTTTAATTGCTTTTTCATATATTTTATGTCTATGTTTTTACAAAAGCAAATCAGTTTAGTTGGGGATTTTTTTAATGTATTAAGATAAATGGTTATGATTGCCGGATACCATGTATTCAAGCTGGAAATTTATTTAAATTTGGGCGATTATTGAGGAAAATATTGATTTGTGTGTGGGTGAATTTATCGTTGCGTGTCTACCATATCAACATATTTGTCATAAGTAATGCCACGAGTGATTTCCAAATTATCGATAAATTCACGACTCACAAAATGAGAAGTGAATTTATTTAGAGAATTTGGAAATGAAGAGTGGCATTTGTTAGGACTATTTAACGAATAAAATTAAGCTGTGTACTCAAAAATCATTATTTAAATATAGTTATTTTAAAATATTTATATATAAAATATATATATATATATGTTTGAAAACAAATGAGAAACGATTGGTACACTTCATTTGCTTCTTTTGTTCGTCACTGCAACCATATCATATTATTTATTGCCAAAGGAACGCAATATTGTAAGAATGCACTCTAGTGGAGAAAAAATGAAACACATCAAACTGTATATTAATTAATTTCTGATGTCCTACGATGTCAATATGACAATTCTATTTTTCTGGGAAAAAATACATTTAAGAAAGTGCAAACAATGGTTTCTTTTTTTTGTGGTATAATCAATTCCTACAAATGTTTTTATATTAACTCCCGCATGCGGTATATGTTGACATTCATGCAGTATGTATACAATCTGGTAGCCGTATTTCTTCGTGAGTCAGTCACTGCAAAATAATGCTATGGCCTATTCAGAATGTTAGAAAGGAGGTGCTTTATTTATTATGATAATCTTTAGTTGGTAAATTCTAGGCGAAGGACGACTGTGATTGGTTGTAAATAAAAAATCATTGTAACGTGATTGGTCATTGACTCCCATTTGGGGCATGAGTTAAATAGTCAGCGAAACATTTACATGTTAGTTTTATTCCTTGAATTTAGTAAAAATTAAATATTCTTACGGTTATTTCACGTGGGTATGTTTTATGTATTTAAATATAGCCAATGCACTTTTGATCTAGATTTATATCAAACATCATTAATTGCGTCATAGATTTCCTAGTGATACTCGTTCTATACGTATAATTCAAATTAAGGACTTAAAAATGTTTGAACAAACAAAATTCTGCACTTTCCGCAACTGGAATTCCCTACCTCAGGAAATCAGAGGTTTGCTGGACGATAGAATAATTTAGTGGTAAACTAAATTTGTATTTGCTATAACATTGGTCTGAATTTTTCCATCACGATTAATGTGCCTGTATTAATTGCTAGTTCTTTTTAATTAATATATTGACATTATTATTATTATTATTATTATTATTATTATTATTATTATTATTATTATTAGTATTATTAGCCTATTATCTGATATATAAAAATGAATGTTTGTTTGTTCGTACTTTATGCGCGGCCATACCGTTGATCCGATTGTGATGGGGCTTTTTGCAAAATGTTCAGGAGATTCCCAGGATGAACATAGGATATAAGAGAGTTGTCATATTCAACTCATATATCCTTAAAAATCGCCCTTTGTAGTGGAAAACGTGGAAAAATGTAGCTTTTTTGTAAGATCAAATGGCTTACGCTGCCTAAACCACAACAAATACACAAAATTATTGTACACAGAATTGAATAACTCAAAAAATTTTACAAAAAGTCCGCGACAGCATATGTTTATCTCTTACGGATAACTCACAATAACCAATTTTGTCTTTCATTGATGCCAAGAAGATCGAGACAAGTAAGTAGATTCCAGTGCAAGCATAGCAGCACATGGCGGATATTCTTTTACGGATAACTCACAATAACGAATTTTGTATTTTATCCCAATTATGCCAAGAAGATCGAGATAAGTAGATTCCCGGACAACAGCGGGTAATCAGCACGGGGAATGGTAAATAATTACGATATACATTT
Organism: Diploptera punctata; assembly: GCA_030220185.1. Classification (NCBI taxonomy): domain Eukaryota; kingdom Metazoa; phylum Arthropoda; class Insecta; order Blattodea; family Blaberidae; genus Diploptera; species Diploptera punctata. Next base: position 705,584 of record JASPKZ010003852.1, read on the forward strand.
ATAATTGTATTTCATTTTACTTACTCAACTAATCATAAGAAATGCATTAATTTTTGTCTTTGAGCTCATTTAAGCCAAGAAGATCGGGATGAGTAGATTCCAGGACAACACCGGGTAAACACGAGGTATCTAAAAATAATTACGATATAAATGTTTGCTTTTACTTATTTAATTAAACATAAAACATATTAATATTCGTATTTCAGCTCATTTATATCAAATAGATCGGGATAAGTAGATTCCCAATCAAGCCGGGTAATCAGCATGGGGTATCTAAAAAATATACATTTATAATTATTTTTCCTTTTACTTATTCAACTAAACATAAAAGCACATTCATTTTTATACATTTAGGTGTAGCAGGGCACGCCGGGTATTAGCTAGTGTTTTGTTATATAGAATATGGTATATTTATATGAATTCTACACTGTATTTTTATTATTTTTAAAAACTTATTATACTTGTACCGTCCACCGCTGTGGTCTCGATATAGCATGCTGCCTTGTCACGCAGCGGGCACGGGTTCGATCCTCGGTCGGGACAGGCTCCTGGGTGAGGTTTCTTTCAGTTTTTTTCTCGCCTGTAAGACAAATGTCAGGAAGCGTAGGGCCCAACGGTCCCCGAAAATCATCCGGCCACCACCATCATCCTTATCATCATCATCATCATCCTTCACCGGCGTGGAAAGCAAGGGGAAGCTACCACACCTATAATTCCCTAGTAAAGCTGCAAATCATAGCATGAAAATGCTACGATTGTAGCGAAAGACTTGCCCTCGGGCAGAATTACTATAGATGGATGGATACTTGTAACATACATATTATTAGGAGGCTATGTATAATTGCAAATCTATACTTTGGATACGATCAACCTCATGTGCTAGTGGTCAGCGTTACTAACTACTGTTCATGAGGTCCCGGATTCGATTCCCGGTCATACCATACGAAATTTTTCTTAAAGAAAAGCCCATGGTCTGAAATTTAGGTTGCGTTTAGGTTAAGAACTCTCCTGGCGCTTCACTAATTTATCAGCCATCATATCGTCGGGGTAACGTAACTCCGCCTTCCTGGTGCCCCAACCTAATAAATGGATTACAATTCTGACAAAGCCAGGAGAGAAAACCAGAAATGTCATAAAAGACAACCTGATAGCATTAGAAAAAAAACTTTGAATATTCGTGATTGTTGGGTAGTATAGAAGGTCTGTGGCCTTAAATCTACCAGAAATATGAAACTATGTTATTTTTATATTATCATTATTATTATTATTATTATTATTATTATTATTATTATTATTATTATTATTATTAAAAACTTAGAACAAAAACTTATGTCGATGGAAATGGATTTCTTGAGGAGAGCAGCAAAATGTTCAAAATTATACAAAATAAGAAATACTGTCATAGGAGAAAAAATGAATAATTAGATATTCAATAGTAGATTATATAAGATACAAGCAATTAAATTGGTATGGGCATGTACGATGAATGCAAGAAGAAAGATTACCGAGAAAAACTTTTGAATGGTGTCCACCTGGAATAAGGTGGGAAAGGAAGGCCTCGAAATTCGTGGATGAAAGAAATAAGATCTGGAATGAGAACAAGAGGACTGGAGGAAATGCAGTGGATGGATAGAGACGAGTGGTGAATGAAAATAAAACTTCAGGCACAGAAAGATGTGTAAACATTGAAAATCTGTGTATAAATAAATAAAATAATGATAATAATAATAATAATAATAATGATAATAATAATAATAATAATAATAATAATAGGCTCAAATAGGCTTACAAAATAGATAATGGAATTCTACGAAAACAGAAGTAAAGCTCCAGTGGATACTATGAAGTGGATTGATGAAGTCAAAAAGGATTTAAAATTGGCAGGAATTACTAAAGAAGATATCCCAAACAGAGATATATTTAGAATTAAGGTGAATAAGTGGCAAGTTGACCAAGAGGACAAACCGAAGAAAAAAACAGGAACAACTTGGACAGATAATAGAAAACAAGCTCATAGATAAAGAACGAAGAAATTTGGGCTCAAACGAAACGCCTCTAAGTACTTTGTGCAGTCCTACATGGGCTCATCCGCAATTAAAATAAAATAATAATAATAATAATAATAATAATAATAATTATTATTATTATTATTATTATTATTATTATTATTATTATTATTATTATTATTATTACATTTATATTAAAAATAAGTGATAGTATAGCAATAACAGCTGAGTTTCATAATAATGTTTCCGCAGCATGATTGATTTCTGTATACAGTCAGCTATAAGATTAAAAGTAAATCTCAATACTAACTCTGTGATTGTGTTAATCCCTTAAACGTGAAGCAAGGCTTACTTCATTCTCGGTTCTGCGTCGCGCCGCTTCTGGTGCGAATTCACCGCCCTGTTACAGCAAGTCAATATTGTTCTGTCGAAATTTCTTAGTTTCTCAGTGGCGTGAAACTATAACGCTCTACCAGTATTGTTGGGCGAACGTACTTAGTTTTCAGTGGCGTACACGTATATTGTTGTACAGTGGAGGAAATTGGTATAAAGCCACTTGTTAAAAGGGTTAACACAAGTTTATTTACTCTTTCTTTGGCATTTTTCTATATTAACTTAGGAGGTGATTGAGTATAAAACACACACAAATAATGTCAAAATTAATTATCCATTTCCGTCCAAAAATGTACATGAAAACTGAAACCATTCTCACATGTGGGTGGAAATTAGTATAAAGGCACTTTGTGTATTTCACAGATTAAACCAAAAAGACTGAGCGCAACAAAGTTCTAAAATTTAGTTGAACCTCCATTGTTGTTAATTACTTGGAAGATTCTCTTTGGCATTGACTTTAAGAGGGTGTTTATTTCTTCCACTGAGATTGAAGCTTACTCTTCCTGAATAATATTTTTCTGCTCAGTCACTGTCCCAAACTGCCGTCCATTGCGATACACACGCCTTGCCAGGATCCCCCATAAGTTCTCAATCGGGTTTAAATCAGGACTTTTGACTGGCCGCGTCAAAAGTGGTATTTCTTTCTTCCTGAACCACTCCTTTGATTTGGCAGACGTGAATGGAAGTATTATCTGGCTGAAAAATTAGATCTTCGCCAAATTCCTCATATATTCGTATCAATTAGGACTCCAGAAGCTCCTCAGTGTAGGACTCAGAATTCATCTTGGTGCGTATCCATGTTATTTTTTATCTTACTGTAAAGCAGAATACTGCCCAAATCATAACGCCTCCACCACCGAAGTTTCTACTCATTCTAACTTGCTCTTCAATACGGAGGTCGTTCCAGAAATACTGAAGGCCATCAGGCCCGTCCAGGTTAAACTTCTTCTCATCACTGAACATTACTTTATTCCATTCTGAGGTCCAGGACATGTGTTCTTCAGCAAAAGTCATTCTAGCTTTCTTATGTGCATTGTTCAAAGGTAGTTTATTACGACTTCTTTGAATTTAAGGTTCTTGTCCTCTGACAAAATTTGTCTTAGTCGTCTGGCTGTTAATGACAACTTCAAATCAGCCTGGATTTGAGAAGAAAACATATTCTTATCGTTTGCTTTACGTAAAACGACATGTTTAGTGCGCTCAGACTATTTTCTTGTGCGTCCATATTTCCCGTTTTTTTCATATTGTGAGCCCAGTTTGACAAAATTATCATTGACACATCTTGAAGCCCCAATTTCGTATGTATTTGTCTATTGGAAAGGCTCATCTCCTTGAAGGCACTAACTCTTGATTTCTCTTCATTTGATAGAGGCTTTCCACGTGGCATTGTACGTACTGCTGACTTGTAATTGATGAACGATGCTCACAGACACGTCGTCTCCACGTAATTGCAGTGTTTTGTTTACATTTATGTCTCTGTAAGAGCCAGAAGTTGACCTGCCTTTATACCGATTTCCACCCCTAGGACAGCGTTTTCTTAGATTTTACGTATTATTTACATATACAATAAATACAAAATGAGGAGACCAAGATAATTATATGTAATCTATGACACACATATGGTATTTGCATAAATATTTCAGGTTGTTTTACTACTAAAAGTTAGTGGCTTTATACCAATTTCCTCCACTGTACAGGATTTTTTTTTAATTCTCGTTGGCATGGAACTATAATGTTCTACTAATTACGTTTTGGCGAATTTCTTACCTTTTCAGTGATCCGAAACTGTAAGCTGTAGCAAATATTATACGACAGAGCGGAACGTTTACCTGCAGTCATAGCAGCACTGTCGCTGCGTCGCAGTAACGTAGATACCGACCATTTATAGTCAGGAACAAATAGCATATCAAGCACTTGCTTACATCGAGGCTTGAAGCAAGGAACCACTCGACCACCGCGGCTGACATTATTGATGTTATAGCTTTTATAAATGAGATTAAATTAAAAACAATTTAATTATATTGTGAGAGTTTTATCATATTAGAAATGCTTAAAGTAAAACATAGAATCTTACATTTTAAATGTGCTGTTATTTGCCCATGAACATTGGATCCTGATACGAAATGGTACAAGAAGACTGGCAGGAACAGAAATGTGGATGTTATTCGACAAGTGCTTTATGAAATAAAGAAAAATGTGTAATTAATTTTTTTAATCAATGGAAGAAATAATCCTTTTTGTGGCCACATATTTCGTAACAATAATTTCCTAAAAATTTTTGAAGGTGAAATGTTGGAGAAAAGTTAAATGTAGGAATGAGGAAGACTGTTTTGAAAGATATAATAGAAATTATGCAGGACTATTAGGGTAACTGAAAGAAGAAAAGAATGGTTTAATTGTAAAGGCATTGCCTTTAGAAGATAATGTTAAAAAAAATTGCGATGTATTCAAATTAATTTGCAGCCCATCATTTGTCGGTGATTAAAGAAATTCAGGAAAATCTTAATCTGTTCAGTATACTTGTATATTTGAACCCAAGATCTATGGAATATGAGTTTCCAAATATACTGGCTAGTCACGTAAACCACCGTCGAGCATTTGATCATCACGAGTTAGCGTTCGTTTCTTTTGTAACAGATCCATCCAAAGTAATTCTGCTCGAGGACAGGTCTTTCACTGCAATCACAGCATTTCCATGCTGTGCTTTGCAGCTTTACTAGGGAATTATAGGTGTGGTAGCTTCCCGTTGCTTTCCATACCGGTGAAGCAAGATGATGATAATGATAAGGATGATGGCCGGATAATTTTCGGAGACCCCAAGCTTCCTTGACATTTGTCTTACAGGTGAGGAAAACCTCGAAAAATAATCTCACCCAGAAGCCTGTCCCGATCGGGGATTGAACCCAGGCCCGTTGCGTAACAAGGTAGCATGCTATCTCGAGACCACAGCGGTGGACTTGTAACAGATAACTATACTTAATTGGACCCATCTACCTACCATAAACAATATACTATACGTTTAGAGAACGGATGCATTTATTATTCACTGTAGGCCCTACTGAACTCAAAATGCATTTGTACTCGTTTTTATTTTTCACTAATAATTTTAGTAAAACTATGGGATTTCAATTAAATTGTATTTTAAATCTTCAGAATCATTGTTGCTGTATAATACTGAAATTAATCAACATTAAGACTAAATTCAATCCTAATTTTGAAGTCTGCACGTACAGCCTTTGAAATAATTGTTGGCGCACACGTAATTTTTTAAGTTCCAGAACGAAGCCACTGCGCATAACCAGAGGTTAGTTGTTTGGTTCACAAGTATACAACTATTTGAGAGACTAAAATCCGTTCTATTTCGTTTGTGACGTGCAATGGAAAATAATTTCGCGTATATAAGTAATGCGGTAAATGCTGTAAATAAAACAAAACAAAAAATAAAACAAAACAAAGAAAATTAATTGAGATAAGGGCGCGAGAGAAAAAAAAGCATGACAGCGGGATCGAACACGCGACCTCCTGCATGGGAAATATAAGCTCCCTCCACTGGACAACAACAGTTCCCTGCTAGAAATTGTCTGTATGAAGCGATGCAATACTCCAGGACTTACTTGTATAATGGAATTATATATTAACTTGTCTTAATTTAAATTAATCATAAGCATTTTACATTAGTAGTAGAAATAAACAATCGTGTTGTGCCTTGTGTTTTTTAAACAAAGTAACGAGATTTTACAATCATTATTCAATATATATATATATATGATATGTTTCCTTTAATTAATTAATTTCCCTATATATACAAATTTATTTACATAAAGTAGCCTGGTAATGTGTATTCATTATAAAAAATGACATTATTTTAAAAAATCCTGATCAGGATCGAACCTGGGCCTGCGTCGTCGCAAGAAAGCATCTTACCGACTGCTCTACTGAAGCGAACGATACAAATACTGCATCAGAAGTAAGCGCTAATTTACTAATGATTGGTTTAAGAGACCATTACTTGCTTTCAGTCATCTGATAACTCTCTTAACTTAGAAATTCAATTAATAAATTCATTTGTTGAAATTCTTTCAATAAAAATTGGCATGAATCTATGATTGGCTCCTTATGCCGCCGGATTTGACCTCAAAGGAGACAACACATGTAACAACTTACTCGTGTGAATCGCTCTTCAAAACTTTTAACTTTCCTTCATCAAGTGTTGCGCCATCATTTTTTTTTCAAATGCTGTACATTTGTTCGTAATGAGCCAGTGCAAGTGATGAATTCTAACTTAATATAGAGGATGTGCAATTAATACGATATTAATAAACATATCTTCAGGTATGTAATAATCACTAATATTGCTTCAAACTAAAATAAATAAAATCTCAGTTTAGAATATTCTGCATAATGATGCTGAAATATAATCATGTGATAAAATTTGAATTTTGTGAAACAGTTTCATGCATGCTTTTAAGCGTCTGGAAATATATCTCAATTTTACAAATCACGGCGTCACTAGTTATTCAAACGTATCGATGGCGTCACCAGTTATTCAAACGTATCGATTACCCCGTGGACTGTAATTTTAATTTAAGGTTCATAAAATTTTACGATCATAAATGCTGTCTTTTCGCAAAACTTGTTATAGCTCGAATATTAAGATTTCTGACATATATAAATGAGAGAAATATACTTTCTCTATACATTAATCTAGATTGTGTGTGTCTCTCAGTGAATATCACAATGCATGCAGAAGTCTGGAGATTTCTTAACCCTGTAGGAAAAACTTTGATATTTCAATATATCATTATTTAGTGTGTTTATTGAAGATTGCACTTAACACTGATCACAATCACAATATTAAGAACTGCATTTATTACTAATCAAATGAAACTGTTTTCTCCTTCTGTGGAAGTGTGCAATCATTGTTAATGACAGTAAATTTCCAAAACTTTAAACATCTATGTTAATGATGATAAAATAGGTAGAAATATGACTATAAAATAGAACAGCTACATGAAATATCTGGGAAATGTTCGACAAGAGGCTCAGATTCCATCAGGATATTTAATAGATGATCAAATAATCCAAGAAAAAACGTACTCTGGAAAAATAAATTGGGGTTTTCGATCAGAAGTTGGTAAGATTATCTATAAGGGGCAATATTGCCTTTAATCTTATAAATTTCTTTCCTGGGTAGAAGCTCCAAACGGCAACCTCAATACAATGAAACTAAGACGGGCACAGAAGTTAATTAACACCAAAATAACCTCATGAATCATTTTGTATATTGGCTGGAACAATTGCAATCAATATAGAACTAGCAGGAAGAGCCGTTTTATACATAATAATAAGAGGAAGATCGAAACACGAGTACCAACTTCATAATTTGACCTGCCCATTCCTACAGTCAACGATCTCTTTCTGTAGAAAGTCTTCTTGTAAGCCCATGTTTCCCTTAACAGAGATTTAGGCGCTCTCCCCATACAGGGAAGAATTTTAACCATACTAATTTAGTTATACTTGTTTTAGTATAGATGTCATTTGAGTGGTCCGTGGTCAGCGTTTCGCCTCATATTGACATCTAGGAAACCAAGGTAGTACTAGGACGGGAAAATTCGGTAAATTTTGCTTAGAGGCCTTTTCATTCAGGCTTAAGGATCTTTTACGAGCCTGAAAATCTTCAGACTCGGGACCCACGGCCTAAAGTCCCTCCCGGAGGACTTGCTCCTTGGATTTTTCCGTCCTAAAAAATCCATCGACCCCGGCCGGGTTTGAACCCGCGACCCTCGGGACCAGAGGCAAGGAGCATAAATCTAGTCCACCGCGGCCGATCCTGCAGAAAATGACAGTGTTAAAGAAATGGCAGACGAAATGTTTAGATTTTCACTGATGGTAGCAAAACTGAAACAGGGGTTGGTTTCTCTATAGCAAGAACTCAGTGTTCCAATTACAACATAAAATAAATACGAGTAACAGATATATAAATGATCAAGCAGAACAGCTCTTAATTTTAAAATCCCTTGAGATGTTACAAGATATGGATAGCATCATGAACAAAACTGCAGCTGTATACATGGACAGTAAAATCACTGTGGACCTACTCAGGTACAACTGTAATCACGACAGACTAATAGAAGATGTAAAATAGAGTGTACGGACACAACTAAAAATTGGACGGTACTGTTTACATTGGCAAAGGTTCACGCTGGAAATGCAGTCAACGAACTTCAGATCGACTGGCCAAAGGTGCACCAAACAGAACGAAGCTAAAAATCACATATAGTTGAAAACAGACCAGGAGGAGAACATGAAACAATGGGAAAACGAGTGGCAAAGCACAAGTGGTCATCTAACTAAGCTATACTTCCCAATTGTCAAAAGTAGACTAAAACTAAAAATTGTGATAAATCATGTATCACAACCAGCCACAAAAATTCGCAAATTATTTTTATAGATTTAAAATAGCGAATGATCCCACGGGCGTATGTAAACCCAAAGTAACTCTTTGTTTAGTGATAACATAAATTTATAGTTTAATGATCCAAGTATTTTGATTAAAATTTAATTTTCCTTAGAGATAACAGCGTAATTTTAAATGAGAGTTCAAAAGCCTTTATTACGAGAATGTGAAAAATTGAACACTGAAAGGGATTCATTTCGCAGATGTGTAATGAAATTGGAAGGAAAGTGACATGTACAAATTAACGAACTTATGAATAGACATTAAAAATATTTTTAAAATTTATAAACAAAATTTAATTTGACAATTTATAAACAATACAGAAAGTATCTTAATTGTCAGGGATGGATAGTACATTAATGTGAGTTTATATATAATGAATACTGTATTATAAATGACTTAACAACTCGTAGTATTATATATTGTAATGTAGAATTCTGTAATAAAAATCTGAAAAAAAATTAAACAGAAAGCATTTTTCCTAAAAATGCATATATACTATCTGATGAGACAGGCCTAAAAGGATATTTGTCTACCAGCCGATTCTGGCCCCACATCCATACAGTATGTGTTATTCACAAATGTGGACGATCATGTAGCCAGTACAGGGATGATCATGTGGCCAGCATGTTGGGTCCCCCAGGACCAATAACTGTTTTTTTCAACATGGAGCAGATACTTATTGTTGCTGCCCATATCCTCCCGTACAGGCCGAAATTGCATGAGATAATTTCTTCCCCCAAGGAGACTCAAGTCAGCGCAAGTCCCGTAACTCTGCACCAAGGCATCATCCCTTAAATCATTCGGTCATGGCGCGGGACATTCATATATATTTTATATTGTAAGCCCATGTTTTCCCTTTACAGGGATTTAGGCGCTCTACCCCTACAGGGAAGAATTTGAACCATAGTAATTTAGTTACACTTGTTTTCGTATAGATATCATTTTGAGTGGTCCATGGTCAGCGTTCCGCCTCATACTGACATCTAGGAAACCAAGGTAGTACTAGGACGGGAAAATTTGGTAAATTTTGCTTAGAGGCCTTTTCATTCAGGCTTAAGGATTTTTTTACGAGCCTGAAAATCTTCAGACTCGGGACCCACGGCTTAAAGTCCCTCCCGGAGGACTTGCTGCTTGGATTTTTCCGTCCTAAAAAATCCATCGACCCCGGCCGGGTTTGAACCCGCGACCCTCGGGACCAGAGGCAAGGAGCATAACCACTAGTCCACCGCGGCCGACACATTCATATATAACCTAATGAAATTCATATTTTTAAATTTAGATATAAGTCCCTATTATACATCTAAGAATAATCTTAAATATTAAATACGTAAAATTTCCTGGATTTTATAATCTTTAATCGTTTTGTTTCCTTTGTTATCTTTATGTGGAGAAAGAAATTTAATTAAATAAACTAAATATTTCAATATGGGAATTGTAAATATTGTTACTATAATCTTTGATTATCTCAAAAGTTTTATCTAAAGAATAATGATTTCTTCCTTCACAACAATTTCTTAAACTTGTTCAACAATAAATATAAGGAAATAAAAATAAGAAATAAGTTTTATTTTAGCAATTGGTAAAGCAGGTTATTTGCTCACCCCTTTACTTTACCTCCCAGTAGTAGAGTGAATGAGAGATAGAGGGATGGGAAGAGAGAGAGAAGCTGTAAGGAACCATACAACAATCCCCACAGGCAGTATCCTGTTTCAATTCAGTTCACGAACAGAAAAATGTCACCATAAACCGCGCTACAGGATGGGAGAGGGACCTAACGACAATGATATCTGGCAAACTGACTGCCCTCATGTTTTCCAATCACGTAAAAGGGACAAAAGAAACAAATAAATGCTTTGGTGAAGCCATATGTCGGCAAAATTCTCCCTCACCCTTATTTTTAACAACGTCCATTCCTATTCTCGATAAAGACGTTCACGATAGATATTCAGATTAAAAACTTTACAAAAGGGCTTAAATTTCTTTTTATCGCCGACTTTGAAAATGAGAAAAATTGTTCCATCGAGAGTGAAAGCAGAAAAGGGAATTGTTATAGCCTTTAATCGTGGAATAGCGTAACAAATACTCTGGGATTGCGATCCTAAGATTTTTACCCCGCTTCACAGCTTTCAAACTACACACGTGTAGGCCTCGTTTTGGAATGGAAACGAGACTAAAATGGCTAAAGAGATTTAAAGTAATGAGATGTTTTGCATTCGGAACAGGGTGAGTGAAAAATCCGATATAGGCATTTTCCTTCCCTTCATTACTGAGTCTTGCATATGCCTACTGTTTCTTTACAGAAAACATAAAAATAAAAATATTAGGATTAAATTATTGATTTTTCATAAGCGTAGATAAGTTCCGTATAATTACATTATTTAATTGAAATCGAGATTAAGTTATTCCAAGAATTAACTTATAAATATCTCCTCCGATCTGTAATTAACTATATATTTTAAAAATCCTAAAGCCTTAAATTATTTTACCGTATTTAAGAAATAAATGTTTAAGGAATATCACGATATTTTGGAATGACCAGTATTTTACTTTTTACTTATGTTGAAATATTTATGGATATACTAGCTAATACCCGGCGTGCGCTGCTGCACCTAAATAAATAATAATGTGTTTTTGCATTTAGTTGAATAAGTAAAAGGAAAAATAAATATAAATTTATATCGTTATTAATTTTTGATACCCCATCCTGATTACCCGGCATTGCCCGGGAATCTACGAATCCCGATGTACTTGGCATAAATGAGCTGAAAGACAAAATTCGTTATTTTGAGTTATCCATAAAAGAATACCCGCCGTGCGCTGCTATGCTTGCCCGGGAATCTATTTATCCCGATCTTCTTGGCATCAATGAACGACAAAAATGGTTATTGTGAGTTATCCTTAAAAGATAAACATATGCTGTCGCGGACTATTCTGTAGAATGTTTTGAGATATTCAATTCTGTGTACAATACGTTTGTGTATTTGTTATGGTTTAGGCAGCGTAATCCATTTAAGCTTACAAAAAGCTACTTTTTTCACGTTTTTTCACTACAGAAGGTGATTTTTAAGGGTGAAGGGCTTGAGCATTAAAACTCTCTTATAACCCATAACCTTCCCGAGAAAATCCTGAAGATTTTGCAAAAATCCTCATGAGAATCGGATGAATGATATGGCAGCACATTGCTTGCCCGGAAATCTACTTATCCCGATCTCCTTGGCATCACTGAAAGATAAAAATGGCTATTATATGTTATCTGTAAAAGATAAACATAATGCTGTCGCGGACTTTTTGTAGAGTTTTTTGAGATATTCAATTCTGTGTACATTAATTTTGTGTATTTGTTATGGTTTGGGCAGTGTAAGCCATTTAAGGCTAAAAAAGGGATTTTTTCGCGTTTTTCACTACAAACGGTGTTTTTAAGGGTGTAGGAGTTGAGTATCTCAACTCTCTTATAGCCTATGTTCATCCCGGGAATCTCTTGGAACATTTCGGAAAAAACCCAATCACAATCGGATCAACGGTATGGCCGCGCATAAAATACAAACAAACAAACCAACAAACAAACAAACATTCATTTTTATATATTAGATTATCATACATTATACGGTATATAGTCCACCGCTGTGGTCTCGAGGTAGCGTGCTGCCTTGTCACGCAGCGGACCCGGGTTCGATCCCCGGTCGTGACAGTTTTTCTGGGTGAGTTTTTTATCGGGGTTTTTCCTCACCTGTAAGACAAATATCAGGAAAACTTTAAGGCCCAAACGGTCCCCGAAATCAAATGGCCATCGCAATCATCATCATCCTTATCATAATCATCATCCTTCACCGGTGTGGTAAGCAACGGGAAGGTACCACACCTACAATTCCGTAGTAAAGCATAAGCATAGTATGAAAATGCTATGATTGCAGAGAAAGACCTGCCCTCGATCCAAATTACTATGGATGGATACGGTGTATTTCTTGCTGTAAATATGAAATATACTAATTACAAGATCTTAATTTAAGTAATCGTATAAAATATAATGTAAATTATATTTAATAGGCAATGTAAGTAGTTCTGTCTTCAACTTTATCTTTTTTAGAAACAAATCATGTTATTACTCTTACAGACTTTTTTCTGATACGAACAGAATTATACGAAAAAATCGATTGTGCTCCTAAATTTATTATTCCACAAATTCATAAACTAAAAAAAAAATAAACGGAAAAATGTAATCATTCCCAAATACTTTCATACTTTTCAGGTTCCCACAACAAATTTCACACTTAATATGGATATAATTAACAATAATAAACATTATAATTTGGATACTATCCTTTAAATTTCGAATATGAACTATTTTTATGTCATATAGCGTATGTGCAATATTTTAGTAACTATGTTAATATTAACAATATTTAGATACACGTAATACTTTCAAATAGATAAAATATTATTAGGCCTTCCTTTCCATCCACTCAGTTTTAGAATTATGTTTTACAAATAGGCAGATATAATTAGCTTATTTTAAATAGTTGTAAAATAATAATTCAATTACTAACAAATTAACTAATAAAATAGCATTTTATCTGCTATAATATTATACAATTATCAATAGTTACATATAAATAAGGAGAGAAATATCGATTAATTAAATAGGCCTACCAATTTATATATATATATATATATATATATGTGTGTGTGTGTGTGTGTGTGTGTGTGTGTGTGTGTGTGTGTGTGTGTGTGTGTGTGTGTAACCTATATTTCAAATATGTGTCTTATCTTAATGTTCGTGTGATTTAGGATGTGGCCCTGGCATTGAGTACTTCACTTCTCCGGGAAGGTATTTCAGAGCTTAAAATTCCGATAGGCCGTGCCTCTGTAAGGTGTGGGTGGCATGTAGGCCTACACATAAAAGTATCTAAATAAAGGAATATGTTAAACTAAGGAAAGAAAAAAAAGGAATATCAAGCTTACCATTTCCCAGGTTGAATTCACAGCGTGTAGGAGTTGAAGTTCCCTTTGTTATAGAGCACATGTTGAGAAGCAATATATTCTTAAATCTAGATACATCTCCTTTACCATTACAAGCTAGAGAGAGAGCCAGAATCAATATTAGATACTATTCATGCCTTTAATATTATGAGAAGGTTGGGTTAATCCCCTGCAATATGACTTATTTATTCCTCAAAGCCTTGTGTAAGTCACTTCGCACGATTTTCAAAGCCCACTTCGGTTTCTCAGCTTAAGACTATTAGTAGACGTCTCTAAAAAGGAAGTATTAAATATAAGGGTACTTTCACCAGACCAATTCATAAATAAAATGTATCCTAGCGAACAAGTTCGCTCAGACACGTATTTGAGAAGTCCCAAGCTAATATCCCGGGATCGACAATCTGAGGTTTTTAGTAGTTTTACTCAGTTATCAAGACAAATTCAGGGTTGAAAGTTCATTAGCAAGGTCTATTTCATATATCATTAAAAGTTGTAAATTGGTCTTTCTTTAATCACCAGAGGCCGTAATACTCGCAATTCGAAGTTGAGTGCTAAATGGTTGACAACGTTTGCTTAGATACTTCATTTCACCCGTGAGGACAATTTATGTGATATACTCGTAGGTCTAAGTTCACAAAACGAAACTCGCGGTTCTAAATCTCTTGCAAAATAACCCAAGGACCTTGACCAAGAGTGAACCCGGGAACCTCAAATTCTGATACAAGAATGGTAACCACTACGCCATGAGAATCGAGAATAAAGGATTAAAGTTATCATAAAATACAGGAATAAACGACATAGTCTACGATGATGACATTGAAGCATCTAAAAGATATGTAGAGTAAATAAAACCTCACAATTTTAATTGCTTACAGAGTAATCTTACCCAAAAAAACATGAGATATTAAAAATTGACGTAAGATGGGCGGCAAGCTTTAGTAAAATTGACACAAAGAATTTGTCTTTAGAAATTTGTGATTAAGTTGTGTAATTTGAAAGATTGTTTATTATTTTGACTATTTGTGAAACAACACAATATTCACAACGAATTAATAATATTTTTGTAGACTACGTGAGCAAATCTAGACTTCCCGAGTAGATTTACGTAAGATAGATTTCCCGGAAGGATCAAACTATTTACGTTGGAGGCAAAATTTTCTATAGGATCGTAACAGGCCTTGGCCTAATACTTAGAAGGAAGAAGAAGAAGAAGATTGATCCACACTTTTAGGTAATAATAATTTCACTGATAGCTCCTCTGTAATCGTATGGGAGCAAATGGCTCCTCTGAATACTCGTAATAGGAGGAATTAGTCCCACTCTGCGTTTTGTATAGGAGCTACTGGCCTTTTATATTTCGCAAAAAAGTTTTGAATTTATTTCCAGTAATTTAACTTTTAACAAAATGCAATGTTTTGCAAATCTGACCATCTTCAACCCGTCAGTCAGACTTACAACTTTTTCTAAATGAATACACATTTTATAAGCATTAATTTTGCTTCGCTAGGTACATGTAGCTGCCAACCTTTGAGTTACCGTTAATTACTCAACAAGTAGCTTAAGGTGACACAAGTCAATAACAAATTAAATTTTTAATTCTAACAATTAACCGTGCCAGTACACCTGTCATAGAAGGGAGTCTCATGTTGATAAATACATATAAAAGTAAAGTGATAGATTAATGCAAATGTTATTAAGAGCCCTGGAAATTCTGTCTTAATTACATTACATTATCGCAGTTTAACCTCTAACCTTTTAGGGTTATTTGACGTGCCAGATGCTACCCGGGCCTTACAGTGGCACGACCTTCGGGAATGGGATTGTAACTATGGATCACATGCAAACTTTTTTGACCACACAAGGACATGGAGGGCCTCCCCAAACGAGAGATCACCTTAATGTCAGGGCCTCTTCCGAGACGACATAACATTAAGAAGAAACACACAATTCACATACACATTCACGCTAAACATGGCGAATAAATATTCCTGACGTTTTACAGTTGAGGAAAAATCCCGAAAAAACCATCACCCAAGAAAATTGTCCCGACCGGGGATCGAATACGGTCCCACTGCCAAAGAAGCAGCGACTCTACACGCAGACCACTGTGAACGACTTAATAATTAGTTAGCAGGATTTTCGAAATTCGGCGTCTGATAGTGTTAAGAGTGAGAAAACAAATAACTGACTTTATATTGTGTTAGCTGTCCACCGCTGTGGTCTCGGGGTAGCGTGCTGCCTTGTCACGCAGCGGGCCCGGGTTCGATCCCCGGTCGGGTCAGTTTTTCTGGGTGAGGTTTTTATCGGGATTTTTCCTCACCTGTAAGACAAATGTCAGGGAAACTTTAAGGCCCAAACGGTCCCCGAAATCATATGGCCATCGCAATCATCATCATTCATATTCATCTTAGGTTAAGCTTAGGATTAGGGACTCTCCTGGCGCACCATTATCATCATCATCACAAATCATATAATCGGGGCAACGTAACCCCGCCTTCCAGGCGCCCCAACCTCAGAAGTGGGTTACAAATCGCCATGCCAGGAGAGAAACCAGGAATGTCGAAAGACAAACCTGGGGCATTTGGAAAAAAAAAATTGTATTAGCTAATATCCGGCGTGCGCTCCTACGCCAAAATAAATGGAAATGTGTCTTTACTCTTAGTTGAATAAGTAAAAGAAATTGAAAGGTACACTAAATCGTATAGTATATGCTGTGACGAACCAAATACGGAAGTTGCTAGAGTCAATTTTTAATTTCGGATTTCAGTTAAAACCCTACTTCTAATTATCGGATTTCGCTCATTTTTTTATAATATCTACCTTAGGTTGTTTTAATAGCATATTCTGAATTTCGTTGTGAAACAACGGACATTATTAAAATATATATACAGTCAATATGCCCATTTCACCAATTAATGTTTTAATTAATGTTGGCTGTATATATATTTTAATATTTTATCACCAAGAAGATCACTTGTGTATTAAAAACGGACATTATGACAGCGAGAGAGATTTTTAAATGTTCGTTTCAGGTGAGCGCCTACACTTAAGGGTTTTAGAGCGTAGTAGATAACGGATAAACATTCGGCGTATATGAAAACCTTTAGTTACAGCCTTTGAAATAATTGATGGCGCACAAATAATTTTCAAGTCTCAGAACAAAGCTAAATACTGTCCATAATCAGAGATCATCTATTTGGTTCACAAGTATACAACTATTTGAAAAACGAAATCTGTTCTATTTCGTTGTGTGTCATGCAATGGAAAACAATTTCGTGTAAATAACTAGTGCGGTAAATACTGAAAATAAAACAAAGCAAAATAAATGAAACAAAATAAAAAAAAATTAATTGAAATAAGGACGAGAGAAACAAAAAAGCATGACAGCAGAATCGAACACGCGACCTCATGCATGGGAAACAGAAGCTCCCTCCACTAAACCACAACCATCTCTCCTATAAATTGTCTGTATGAAGCGATACAGTACTTCAGGACTTCCTTGTATAATGGAATTAGATATTAAGTTAATTTAAATTAATCAGACACATTTTGTATTAGTAGTGGAAATAAAAAATTGTATTATGCCACGTGTTTTGTAAACAAATTAATGAGACGTTAAAATCGTTATTCATATTCATACTTATATCCGCGAAAATCTGCAATATAATATATATATATATATATATATATATATATATATATATACGATGTTTCCTTTAATTTATTTATTTCCATATATTCCATTCCTTAGTAATTCTGCCCGAGAGCAGGTCTTTCACTTCAGTCATAGCATTTTCATGCTATCCTTCCTAGCTTTACTAGGGAACTGTAGGTGTGGTAGTTTCTCGTTTCTTTCCACACTGGTGAAAAATGATAATGACAAGGATGATGATGATGATGGCCGTATGATTTTCGGGGACCGTTGGGTCCTAAGTTCCTGACATTTATCTTACAGGTGAGGAAAAACCCCGAAAAAATCTCACCCAGGAGCCTGTCCCGACCAGGAATATTTCCATTACGAATTTATTTATGTAACGAAGCCTGGTAACATGTAGGTATAATGAAAATTAATGACGTTGTTAAATAATAATAATAATAATATTATTATTATTATTATTATTATTATTATTATTATTATTATTATTATTAAGTAAAACATATATACCTGACCAGAATCGAACGTGGGCCCGCGTCGTCGGAAAAAGAGCATCTTACCGACTGCTCCACTGAAGCGAACTATACGAATGTTGCATGAAGAGAGACTTACGCCGTCCGCTTTACACTCAAACGAGTCAAAACATGTAACAACGTACTGGTGTGAATCGCTCTTCAACTTCAAGAATATAACTTTCTATCATCAAGAGTTGCGCCATAATTTTTTTTTTCAAAGGCTGTACAAATATTCATAAAGATTGGTTGAGCGGTTAATCTTAGATATACAAACACCCATTTATGTGTGTGTGTATATATATTGGATTTTTTCTCCACTTCTGTACCCAAAAATTGCAAGTTAATATACGTTTAGGGATGTTAAATGTTTAGCTTTTCTAACTAGGGAATATATGATATTGAATGAAGAAGCTCAACCCTGAAACGAAATTAAATTGTCATTACCCCAGTTTATTATAAAAGTTGTTTTTTATTTAACTTACCCTAATAACAAAATTCCATCATCATCATTATGGTTGCTACACCCTGTTGTAGACTTCTGAAAAATATACCTCCAGTTTCTTCTTATTCTCCCTTCTTTCTCTATCCCTTCACTCCATGTAACCTGAGATGTTCCATATCATCCGAGGTCTCCGAACTTTCCATTTTACATGAATCTTAGTTTAAAAAATACATACATAGTGTTCTGCCCAAGAACAGGTCTTCCACTCGACAGTCAGCATTCCTCACTCTTTCCTTCACTCGGTCATCCTTTTTGTATCCGCATACAAACCATGTTTACAGCTTTACTAGGGATACATAGGTGCGGTAGCTACCCGTTTCTTTCCACACCCACTCTCTCTTTTGCATCTTAAAATCTTTAGAGCGGGCCCGACTTTGAGGTGAGGAGAGTGGAATTGGCTAAGTTGGACCCTCCAGACATCACCGAAATTCACCCCAGAATGGAGATCAAATGACAAGATGCGGTGGAAACAGGAATGTTAGTCGGATGAAATTTGGGAAACGGGAGATCCCCGAAAAAAATCCCTGTGAGGCCCACCACCAATACTTCTCCGGACCACCCGGATTCGAACCTGAGATCCCAGGCGAGGCAGCCATTAGTTAAAATGACTTTATGGCATGGACTTCTTCTCTGAAAAGTTGATCCAGTCATCTAATATTGAGGGTTTTAATCACCTTGACTTACTTAGTGTCACCATGCACTTTTTTCCATCATTATATCTGATGCACCAAATGCTATTTTCACATACCGATCCAAACATTATCCCTTTGTTGCTTATTTGTAAATATACAATACTAATTGCCATAAGTTATTATAGATATCAGAGTGTTTCACACATATTTTGATCTAATACCTTATATTCTAAATGTTGGTGTACATAGAATCATTTTTAACGCTAAATACCGAACTAATTATTTTAGAAAAAATAATATTTTAAATTAATAATCAATGTATTATTCAATTTTCCTCGCAATTTTTCATCGAAGGCTACTGTTACACGAAATACTTGGTTCAAAATAAAATGCATAGATGAAAATATTGTTTTGAGAGGATGTGATACAAACAGTGACAAATTACTTACACGCCTGTTGGCAATGGGTGAAACAAAACAAAAACTGAAATCAATTTAATGTGTAAACCAGTTCCGTACAGTTGTGAGGGTATAACACAACTGACTACCACACATTACAGGAAATTGAGTGGCCAGTTCCCAACTGACAGTTTCTAATGTTCACATCAATTTTGTGGACCTTTTTTCCCCCCCTTTAGGGGAGCGCAGTCACTGATACTTTCACCAAAATAATAGACACATTTTGCTTTCTTAGAAATATTCGGAATTAAAAATAATTTTAACTACGACCACGAATTTACAATTAATTATGTTCACATAACTTCAAAAAGAAAATATTTTAATATATATTTTTCTGCGTTATGAAATGTACTAACTAACTAACTCACTGGCACTATCGAACCCGTAGGTTCATGGCCGCGCGGTCATAAGCTCTCCATATATCCCTATCCTGAGCCAATGTTTTCCGATCATCCCCTGTATAATCTACTTCCCTCAAATCATAGTTAATGTTATTCTCACACTTCATTCTTGGTCTACCAACTGGGCGTTTTCCTTCTGGTTTTCCTACAAGAATCTTCCATGCACGTCTTTCATCTCCCATTCGTGTCACATGTCCTGCCCATCGCAGTCTACGAGACTTAACTGTTCTCATTATATCTGCTTCCTATAAAGACCATGTAATTCATTGTTATGCAGTCTTCTCCATTCTCCTGTCTGTTAATCTCTCTTTGGTCCAAAAATTTTCCTAAGAACTTTATTCTCAAATACTCGTAATCTCCTTTCCTCCCTTAAAGTAAGAGTCCATGTTTCGCATCTATATAATATAACTGGTAGAATAATAGTTTTATATATTTTCAGTTTAATGTTTTTTGAAAGGAGTTGGGAAGTCAAGAGTCTCTGTAATGCATAATAACAGGCATTTCCAGATTTGAGGTAATAACTAGCTAACTAACTAAAAGGAAGTACCGAAAGTTCATGGCAGCGCGAACGTAGGTTCCGTGTATATTCCTGTCCTGAGCTAAAATATTCCAAACATCACCATATAATTTACTTCCCTCAAATCATGGAAATCGCGGTTAATGTTATTCTACCACATTATTTTTTACCTACTTACTGAGCGTTTTCCTACAAGAAGTCCACAACATTTTTTACCTACCTGCTGGGTGCTTTCCCAATGATTTTCGTATAACACGTTCCCATACCCCTCTATCATTCTCATTTCGTGCCGCATGTCTTATGTAATGTACAAATCCCTCTTCCATTCTCTATTCGTGCCACGTATCTGATGCAATGTACGAACAAAAAATAACCAATTAATGTTTTATGACAAACTAATTTGTTTGAACCATGTTGGTACAGTGATATCTAAAGTAGATGCATACACCATGTAGTAACTAAGTAGTATAAATATTACAATTATTAGTAGATGCGCTAAAACCTCCTTCAGTTTGTTATAATGTAAATACAATTATGAAACAATTAAGACAATTTTTCTTATCTACTACATATCTCCTAATTTAGGAACCAAATTTCCATTTTTTTAAATCATATAATTATATTACGCATTACAGAGACTTCTCTAAAAAAGTTAGGCTAAAATATATATACAAAACGATTATTATTCGCTTTATAATATATGAATAGGAAATATAGTCTAACACATTGAGGGTGGAAAAAAAAATATTTGAAAATACTTAGGGCAATTTTTGGGCCAAAGAGAGCAGAGAGTTGAATGGAGAAAACTACATAACAGTGAATTAAATGATGTTTACGGGAAACTATATGTGTTATATAATAATAGTTAAGTCTCATAGACTACGATAGACAGAACATATGGTACGAATGAGGAGTGAAAGAGTGGAATGGAAAGTAATAGGTTTAAGAATCATTGATTAAAGTATACGAGGAAGAATAGTTCAGTCTTACGTAATTACAACTTTTTAAAATTAATTAAAGAAATTGTACACATACTCCTCCAATATTGAAACTTGTACGCTTAAAAAACCCATGACGAATATGGTAATGATGTTTTAGGTACCCAGATGATGTTCGGAGACCGATTGAACCTTAACGTTTCCTGACATTTATCATACAGGTGAGGAGAAACCCCAAAGAAAACTTGTCCCGACGGGGATCGAACCCGACCCCGCTGCGTACGAAACACGACGCTACATCGAGACCACAGCGGCGGATCTATTTAACAAATAAGTAGGATAAATAATCAAGCTTTCCTCAAGTTATCAGTTATTTAAATTACTATAGGGAATCCTGAAGACGAAAAAGCTTCACAAACCTCTCACTTCAGAGATCCCAATACATACAGTTAGTGTAGAGAGTATTGATACAAGTAAAATTAACACAGACAGAAAAATAATTTAACTATTTCCTCACTATATACAAAAACAAAAATATACACTTTTAAATTGAACTCTATGAAGTTAAATACGTGCAGTTTAATCTGTTTTAACATGACAACTAGTAAAAAAAGTAGGCCTATGTGTATATTACCAACAAAAATTAACAAACACAAAGTATTGATAACAGTACTAAGTTTTGGTCAACACAATGTGCACATGAAGTCGAGTGGGGGTGGGTCTGGTAATGTTGTTATTCACTCTAGCCTTGAGTACTTTGCCGTGTAGTTGTGTGATTTCTGGCTGCAGATTAACGCTGGAATGGGGCGCAAAGGTAGAATGATTACAGTAGAAGATATGGAATTAATTATTATTCGTTTGAATAATTAGTGTAAATCGCTAAATGGAATTAGTTAAATAATTGGAATGCCAAGAGCAACTATTCAGCATATAATTGACAGAATTGGCGAACGAAAATCTTTCGAAAATAGCCACAGATCAGGATGCTCTAGAAATCATCATCATAGTACATTCACGAATTTAGGCAATTTGTTGACCTGTGTCCACCGCTGTGGTCTCGAGGTAGCTTGCTGCCTTGTCACGCAGCGGGCCCGGGTTCGATCCCCGATCGGGGCAGTTTTTCTGGGTGAGGTTTTTATCGGGGTTTTTCCTCACCTGTAAGACAAATGTCAGGAAAACTTTAAGGCCCAAACGGTCCCCGAAATCATATGGCCATCATCCTTATCATCATCATCCTTATCATTATCATCATCACTATCATCCTTCACAGGTGTGGAAAGCAACGGGAAGCTACCACTCCTACACAATTCCCTAGTAAAGCTGCAAGCATAGCATGAAAATGCTATGATTGCAGTGAAGGAACTGCCTTCGGGCAGAATTACTATGGATGGATGGATGTTGACCTGTTTCCGCCTCAAGACAAACACCATCCAAAAGTCTTTTGAGTGGACGTCCTGGTTTTCTTCTTCCTGCAGGTTGATATATTAACATTTGTTTGGGTATTCTGTGATCTTCCATTCGATGAACGTGTTGCATCCATATTTGACTTATAATCAGAAATTTTGTTTTCTAAAGATTCCATGTGTAATTCTTCTAAGATGTCTTCATTTTTTTGTGATCTAGTAGTCCTGCAGTCCTCCGAAGGTATCTCATTACAGCAGATCTTTAGTCTCTGTGTATCCTTCTGTTTCAACGTCCTTACTTCGCTACCATACAAAAGAGTTGGAAGAGCAAGTGTTTTATACACTTTTAATCTTGAATGCTTTTGGACTAACTGTGGCTTGAAGATAGAATTTATTAACCCTAAAATTCTTAAAAATTTAGATATTTTTGCATTTACATTCTTTTCTTCTTCATATGAGATATTGCATCCGTGATATTAAAATTATTCACCTGCTCCAAAATGTTATTGTCCAGTACAATTTTACTTCTGACAGGATCTACACCTTGAAATGCCATAATTTTTGTTTTTTTTCTGTAGATATCTTCAAACCATATTCTTCTGTAATTTTGTTAAGTTCATACAGATCTTTCTGTAGATTATCTTCTGAATTTGCTATTATTATTTGATCATCTGCAAACAATATGGTGTTTAATTTTCTATTTTCTGATATTCTTATTCCAAATTTATATTTCTTGTATGTTCTAGAAATCTGTATGTTAATTTTGGAAAAGCATGAATGAGAAAAGTAAAACAAAAACCTCAAAGTAGTGCACCTAAGTTAGCAGCTAGTGTCAAGAATGACTTTAATACTAGTATTTCTGCTAGCAATGTTCGTAACCGACTATGAGCAAACGAAATGCATGGGAAAACAGCCCGTAGAAAATGCTTTGTAAATGACGAAAACTGGAAAAAAATTGAACTTCACTAAAACTCACATAAACAGCCCCAAATAATTTTGTAAAAAAAGTAATTGTTCAGTGACGAGCCTGTTCAGATGGAAGAAGAAAAATCTGGAAGAATTAAAATACAGAACTACAAAAACAAAATTCCAACCCACTGTGAAACATAGTGGTGGCTCTTTATTAGTATGGGGATTCATTAATACCTCTGGAGTTAGGGACCTTACATTTTACTGATGGCGTGATGGGTCACAAACAGTATATTATTAACATACTGAAGATCAATCTTCATACGTATGCAGAAAAAATGAGGATTAGACAAGATTTTGTAGTTATGCAAGATAATGATCCCAAGCATACCGCTTCCAATATGCGTTTATGGATTTTGTATAACACACCAAACTACATGGAAACGCATTCGCAGTGTCCGGACATAAACCCCATTGAGAATTTATGAGAACATCTGAAAAGGAGAATTCGTTCAAGGCAGGTTTCCAACAAGTAAGACCTGAGAAACACTTTGCAAGCAGAATGGAGAAATATACCTTTTTTCAGTAACTTCAAATTTAGTCGAGTCAATGCCACGCCATCTTCAAGCCAACTTGAAATCAAAGAGGCTCACAAACAAGTATTGAACTCAAAACGTAAAGACTCAAAACAGTTTGTTATTTTATTTGGCCGCGGTGGACTAGAGGTTATGCTGCTTGCCTCTGGTCCCGAGGGTCGCGGGTTCAAATCCGGCCGGGGTCGATTGATTTTTTAGGGCGGAAAAATCCAAGGAGCAAGTCCTCCGGGAGAGACTTTAAGCCGTGGGTCCCGAGTCTGAAGATTTTCAGGCTCGTAAAAAATCCTTAAGCCTGAATGAAAAGGCCTCTAAGCAAAATTTACCGCATTTTCCCGTCCTAGTACTACCTTAGTTTCCTAGATGTCAGTATGAGGCGGAACGCTGACCACGGACCACTCAAAATTACATCTATACTAAAACAAGTGTAACTAAATTAGTATGGTTCAAATTCTTCCCTGTAGAGGGAGAGCGCCTAAATCTCTGTAAAGGGAAAACATGGGCTTACAATACAATACAAATTTATGTTTTTACTCGTTAATTATTATGTTAAAATAAAGGAAACTGCGCATATTTAACTTTATAGAGTGCAATGTAAAGGTGTATAATTTTGTTTTTGTATATATGAAGAAATTATTAAATTATTTATATTATTTATATATCTCTCTGGTATTTTTAAGTGTATCAATACTTTCTAAACTAACCATATATCCATGCGGAGTTATTATTTATTTAATTATGATTTTAAAGTGTGTATCTGTTTGGTATATGAACACAAACGTAACGCAATTCAAGTCGATCAATTCGCGTAAATTAAGCTTCCAGTAGGAGAGAAGTATAACAGCATGTTTCACTTAAATTTCAATTGTTCACAAGTTCACAACACGATACCACTATTATTGAAGTATTTATGTCATGCTGCGTCGTGTAGATTACATGCTAAACAATGAAACAATTGCTGGGTGAAAAAGTTTAACTTGATTTGGCTTTTATAAAATAACATTAACAAGACAAGTTACAGCATGAAGGTAGTGTGAATCCTCATATTTTGTACACCCGATGTTTTATTATGCATTATATTTCGATTCATTTGATTAACGATGGCATACGTATATATAGTACCTCAACAGTGAATAGGTATACAACGTGTTCATAATTATTGCGCACGTTTTATTTATGGTATTCGCAAATTTGACCATGTTACACCGTCCCTGGAACAATTATCGTGGCTTCGTCTAAGAGATCGTAGAATTGTCTATTCCTTATCCCTTCTCTATAAAATACTTCACACATCATCACCTAATTATTCACGCCGCTTCATCAGACTATTCGACACCCATAATCTTGACACTCGATCCCATCAGCACATTGTCCTTTGTATCCCTCCCCATCACACTTTATATTATTCATTATCTTTTACGGTCTCACTTACCAAAACATGGAATTCCCTTCCGCCCTATGTCAAAGACTGTCAAACTATAACATCCTTCAAAAACGAACTAAAGAATTATTTAATAACAAACTAACTTATCCACCTCACTGATAGTATTCTTTTAACAATTAATAAATTTAATTATTTATGAAAATAATATTAAGAATAACAAATATTTTCATTTGTTTTGTTTTAAATATTGTATAATCGTAAAATTAGTTTTCTATATCTCATTATTTTCCTTTGTTTTTATATACATTAGACAGGGACAATTTAATATGTCTTGCTTGTATACATTTTATTATTAATTTTAGTTTTAATAGTAAATAACATTAACTGATTACATTATATATCGTAATATATTAGATGTTATCTTTTTGATCAAATTTTTACTTAGTATTTAATATTAGAGTTAATTGAGATTGTTATATTCTGATGTAATATATGTTTGTCCTGGTGAGTGGAAGAGAAGGCCACATGGCCTTAACTCCACCAGACTAGATAAATCTAATCTAAAACAGAGAAGAAATAGATTTAAAGTGTTATGAATATCGCCTCAAGGACAAATTCATCTTCTTCTGCAGTTTCTAATCGGGCATTAAAATATATGCAGTGCTGCGTTAAATCGGGATCCCTTACAATCTTTGTACCCACGCACTATAGGGGGAAAATACATGGTAAAGTATACTGCAACTAATAAGATATATTAGCGCCCACATGAGAAATAAGAAGTATAATTGTCAAAGTGGATTAAATATTACGACTTCGATTTTAAATCAGATTCAGATTTATAGTCTAACTATATAAATAAAAAATAGATGTGCGGGAATAATACACCCTGAGAACTTGCCTTTTGAATGTTCATTGTTATACTGTTACCTTTTACTGTATAAACACAGAACTTTTAGATTTGATTTAAGAAGTAAAGTAAATTATTCTACAACATGGAAAATTGTTGAAAACTTCTATTTCAGAACAGCTATTCAATATTTACTGTAAAGGGCAAACTGTTTCCTAGGAGGATGCCATCAGTGACTTTATAATTATGTCATAAAATACAAATGTAAACTTAACACTATCAAAACGAATCCAACCCAAAAAATTATAGAATGTTATATATGTAAAACACTCTTGTTTTATTGAGAAATTATTTAAAATTTGAAAAATAGTAGAATAGACCATAATTGAATATTTCAAATAACAAATCAGTTAAAAAATTATTCTCACAAATACGATTTTATTTTATCTTGTAACATGTATGCTTACATTTGCTATGATTTGTTTAGCTTGTGTTTGGACTTGAAAATGCACTTGCCGAAATATATATTTTTTTTCGAAATTTTCCAGCCTGATTCTCAGCATTTTAATACATTTGTATCATTCCATTCTATATTTTAGTGTTTGCACGCAGTTATATTTTCATATACAGTTCCAAGTTTTATTTTATTCTTAAACTCGGATCAATTTGTTGTGTAATTAAAAAATAAGTAAACACATTACACGTTGATCTAAATCCATCTAATTTACATTGACTATTTAACTCATGCCCCAAATGGGAGTCAATGACCAATCACATTTCAATGATTTTTGGTTTACAACCAATCACAGTCGTGTTTCGCCTAAAATTTACCAACTAAACTTTATCATAATAAAGAAATCACCTCCTTTTTAGCATTCCGAATAGGTCATAGCATTATTTTGCAGTTACTGACCCCGTACGAAATACGGCTACCAAATTGTATATATAGTGCATGAATGTCAGCAGAAAGCGCATGCGATAGATAATATAAAACATTTGTAACAATTGATTATACCATAAAAAAACACTGCTTGCACTTTCTTATATGAATTATTTTCCAGGAAATGACGTTGCAGAAAAATATAATTGACATATTTACATCATAGGCCATGAAATTAATTAATACCTATAACGTTGGTTATAAATTTCTCCACTAGGGTGCAATATTGCGATCCTTTGGCAATAAATGATATTATGATCTGGTTGCAGTGTTGAACAAAGGAAAGAAATGAAGTGTACGAATCGCTTCTCATTTGTATTCAAACATCGCTGTTTGCATTAAATATATAAATATTTTAAAATAACTATAGTTAAATAATGATTTGTGAGTAATCAGCTCAATTTTATTCATTAAATAGTCCTAACAAATGCCACTCTTGATTTCCAAATTCTCTAGATAAATTCACTCCTCACTTCGTGAGTCGTGAATTTATCGATAATTTGGAAATCACTCGTGGCATTACTTATGATAAACGTTTCTTAAAACCTAACCAATAAATAAATACATCGGTTAGCTTCTTTGTCATTAAAATATAACAGTAATTCCTAATTTAATTTGTTCCACGATTCTTTAAATTTATTCCAACTTTTTTTACTTAATTTTTCTTTTCGCACATGTGTTAAAAATCCAACTTCCAAAATGTGCAATGTATTATGTGTATCATTTTTGTTTGTGTTTTAATGTAAAAATTATAATTTGTAATAAATTTGAAAATATAGCTGCTTTTAAAAATAAGCACATGAATTATACATAAGAACATTTAAAATACTATTATATATTTAATTACATATTAATAATAAATTCCCATTTCCCATATGGAAATTAATAATTCAATATATATATATATATATATATGTTATAATTAAATGTTTAACATTGAGCAATGCAAGCTTAATATGGTATGATAAGAAAAATAAATGCCTGGACGGGATTCGAACCCGGATCTCTGAGTCTGTACCTCAGCGTGATATCCATTACACTACCAGGCGAATCCAATTCAATTATTACTATATAAGAAAAATAAGTGTTTGAATTGGATTCGCCTGGTAGTGTAATGGATATCACGCTGAGGTACAGACTCAGAGATCCGGGTTCGAATCCCGTCCAGGCATTTATTTTTCTTATCATACCATATATATATATATATATATATATATATACATATATGGCGATTCCGTGGTGCAACTAATTAGACACCTGTCATCTTCTGTTCCGTGTTCGCGTCTCGGTCACTCTATGGTGGACAAATCGAAGTCTGGGGAAGTTTTTCCCAGGATTTCATCCGCCGCCCCCCCCCCAGTCAAAAACTTCTCACGCCACTTATCTATACTCATGTGTACCATTTCGTACCTTTTAGTTATATCTGTCCATAGAAGTTTTACAAAATGGAAAAGAACTGGAAGGAAGTGGTTAGCGACGACTTGTTACAAGGCAGTCTTGATTTTTTTTTAAATATTGGACGTCCTTTAGACTGTGATAAGATGGGTTGTGATAGATTACATAAAAATATTTAAAACGTCAGCTAATCATCGCCTGAAGAAAAAATCATAAACTGGAAGCAAACAATACAAAATTTACATGGGCAATTAAATAAACCATAGATAACGTTCACAAGTGTTTGTTAAATACTGTATTGTATACTAAACACTTTCAATACTGTGTGTACTATTTCATAGATTAAAACTGATGTTCCAAATGTCAACCGAAATGATCATATCAAATTGCGCTGCAAAATACACGAAGGTATGTGGAATCTGATCAAGAAAAATAAATGCATATGGTCAGTAATTAGTCACTGGAGACTTTGGATACCTTACATCAATATACACAGCCAACATCCCTAAAACACCATGGAAGTTATTTTTCTAGCGTTATTTTCCTCTGAACACAGAGTGTGTAACTATTTTAAGGAATGTTATAAATGTAGATAACAAAAATATAATTGCGACGAAATATTTCTATATCTGATACTGTATTGTTTTGAAATCAATTACAAATTAGTGATTAGGAGAAACATCTCTCAACTGAGGATACCTTATCTAAGCTATAAATATTGTATTCCAATCAATGGTCAGATCAAAGCATTTTTGAGAGCAAGAGAATCATTAACGATGTACACTCTCCTTCAATTAAATTATTTAGGATGCAGAATGCATCTCCTTGACCAAATAAGCATTCAGATGATTAAATATTCTTTGCAAATGCTACAGTTTATCTTCAATTTCAACAAGAAAATTAATTTATTGAATTTCAAGAGTCCCGCGCCGTAGCCGAGCGGTTAAGGTAGGAAGCCTTGGCGCAGAGCTACGGGACTTCCGCTGGTTCGAGTCTCCATGGGGGAAGAAATTTTCTCATGGTATTTCGGCCAGTATGGGACCGGTGCCCACCCAGCATCGTGAGGCAATTGGGTAGCTACAATAAGTAGCGGCTCCAGGTTGAGGAACCAGCTATAACGGCTGGAGGACTCGACATGCTAACCACATGTCACCCCTACACTGGCTGTTGATCATCTACCTCTGTGATTGACACATGTGGATGTGAAGGGCCAGCAGCCGGCTGGTAAAAGGGCAACCGCTGAAAAGTGGAAAGACCCTCAATCGGATCGGAATTTCAAGAGTGAGAGAATCAATAGATGTCAAGAAGAAGTGCAATGGTTTCCAAACTACAATTGGATAGTGCAGCCTGATACTGTATTTTGTATTGAATTTGCTTATACGATTGTATCAATATTTTCGCCATTTCATTTCATCACATTTATTTTTCAATTATTTTGTATCGTCACTTTTTTCATATGCTTGATTGTCAGAATTCAGTTTCATAAGGCGAAATGTGATTTTATTATGAAATACAAATCAAACTCATATAACAAACCTAACTTTATTTTTGTGTAATAATTTAGGTTAGTCCACCGTTGTGATCTCGAAGTAGTGTGCTACCTTGTCATTCAACGGGCCCGACTTCGATTCCCAGTCGGGACAAGCTTCCTGGGTGAGTTTTTTCCCGGGATTTTTCCTTATCTGTAAGATAAATGTCAGATGGCTTTAAGGCCCAAAAGGTCTCCGAACATCATCTGCCCATCATCATCATGATCATCGGTGTGGAAAGCTACCATACGTATAATTCCCTAGTAAAGGTACAAAGCAGACGATCAAAATACTATTATTGCAGTGAAAGACCCGCCCTAAGGCAGAACACTATAGAATAGAAATGTTGGTTAAGAGCCTAACCCCTTCCTCTGTAAATTCACAGAAAGAGTAAGACGATATTATTTTGAAATAGTAGGTTTACATCCATCCACCCATAGTTATTCTGCCCGAAGGCAGGTCCTTCACTGCAATCATAGCATTTTCACGCTATGCTTGCAGCTTTACTAGGGAATTGTAGGTGTGGTAGCTTCCCGTTGCTTTCCACACTGGTGAAGGATGATAATGATGATAATGATGATGATGGTGGCCATATGATTTCGGGGACCGTTTGGGCCTTAAAGTTTTCCTGACATTTGTCTTACAGGTGAGGAAAACCCCGATAAAAACCTAACCAAAAAAAATGCCCTGACTGGGGAACTCTGCGTGACAAGCCAGCACGCTACCTCGGACTAGGTTTACATAGGTTAGGTCAAATTTCAGGCTGGAAAGAAAGTTAAGGCCACTAGTATAACTGGCATTAATGCGACTTAAATATTTACAAAATGTTGTTATTAAATTTCTCAACAAAACGTGTAAATGGATTACTAATTAATGAAATTGTTAATTAAGTAAATTTTGTGTTATTTATGTTAATAAGTTATATTTATTCAAGTACATATCAATTATCAGTTTCGGTAGTTTCCTCTAGTCCCGAGTTTCACGAATTCACATCCGGCCGGAGGTCGATGGATTTTCGCATTGAAAATCCAAAATACAAGTCCTCCGGGAGGGACTTAACCGGTAGTTCTCAAGTCCGATGATTTTCAGTCAACTCAATCCTAAATTAAAGCCTTTCAGAACAATTGAATTGACCTTTCCCATATAAGTTGTAGGCCTAACTTAGTTTCCTACTAGGTTCTTGTTTTATGAGATGAGCTAACAACTGTAGGGAAATAAGCCTAATAAAATTAGCTTTAGTTAGGTATCTCCCGCAAGAGAGCACCCTTGCCCAACGAGAGAATATACGGGTATAGATAGGCATATATAGAAAATATGGTTAATCATTGTTAAAAATAGTGATGAATAAAGCTGTTAATTTTTAGACTCAAAACTCATTATAAGTTGTATGAGCGTCAGTGCTTAAATCTAATGATCCCTTGCTTAAAATGGACTTAATTATCGGTACAAATTATCTCATTGATATTTTAATTTTACATTTTATGTAAAGAAAAAGCGTGAAATTGAATATTTTATGAAAGCAGAGGCAACCTTTTCTTAGAGGTTAGTTTTTAGTGGGACTATTCCATGATTAACAACAAAAGCAAGGGGCTGATTAATGTCACAACTTTAATTAATAATCAGTCTGACTGGAACCTCTGACAATCCTAAGTGCTTGTAAATAATGAATGGCTTCGTTACAATGATTTCACAGTACGGAAGAGCAAGACAAACTCGAGCGTTCTTAAGAGCTCTTGTTAATTATTCACTAATCGTAATTCCAAAGCCAAAGTTGGGCTTGACAAATTGATTACCTTTATTTTTCTACTCTATGTCACCGTGTCAACTTACTCCAACAGTTACTAATGAAGTTTCTAGGTTACGATGCCAAAAACATTATCAAGAAAAATCAATTCATTTTATACAAAAACTACAATTCAACTATTAAATGAATGTTCTAATGAAGTTATCTATATGAAATTAACGTATAATTTTTATTTGATCAAAGAGAAAAATGTGCACACTTGGTGATATTTAGTTAGAATGTCTGTATCAGTAAAAGCAACCCGGATTCGATCTCATAAGATCTATCATACTTTATTTGGAAAATGGAGATTTTTAGTATAAAAACTAATATTTTATACAGCTTCAGAAATTACGAAAATAGCAGCAGTCCCTTCAATTGGTTTCAGTGATAAATGAGTTTGTGCTGGCTGCAATGTATTGGACCTAACGTCTATAAAAATCAAGTTAAGGTGAAAAATGTGTATGTTGTTAATGCATAATCACCATTATTTTTTATTCAATGTCCCAGTTTATGATTTCGACATTTCCGGTGTTTTCTCCTGGCAGTGGCATAATTATACGCCACTTCTGAGTTTGGGGCGCCTGGAAGGAGGAGTTGCGCTGCCCCAATGATGTTATGGGATGATGATGAGGATGATAGTGGTGCGCCAGTAGAGTCCTTAATCTAAGGTGATGTGAATGATGATGATTATGATGGCCATATGATGTTCAAGGATCTTTGGGTCTTACAATTTCCTGACATTTGTCTTATAGGTGAGGAAAAACCCCGAAAAAACTCATCCAGGAATCTTGTCTCGACCGCGGATCAATCCCGGACCCGCTGTGTTACAAGGCAGCACGCTATTTGGAGACAACAGCGGTGGACTTAAATCATCATTGTAATTATCTTAGTCGTCGATCTTATATTTGTTATTCCCAAAAGAATAGTTATGCTCTGAATGGAATGTTGGTATTATTGAGCCATCTCTTCGTCGGATACCCAACGACCTATCACCATGTGGTTGCTATCTTATGATGGTTCTAGGGATCCTTGCTTTGCTCAGAATATAACAATATATTTTATTCAGTAAAGTCGCTTTTCTAAATATGAAATGGGGAGTTACGCATGTCTCCAATGCTTCAACCCTTAAATTTTCCGCTGAGCGTTTTTTTTTTCTCCAACTTATGAATTCAGACATACCTTTAATTTTCTCCGAAGTAAAATTAATTTTGTGGTAAATAGGTATAACAAAACTATTATATGTACATCTAATTATGGATTTTTGAAAGTCAGGCTGTGGCTTAAATTCCGTCATGGTCGTTCCCAAGCCTAAATAAGAAAGGAGGAAGGTGAATGGCTGGCAGGTATATTGAGCCCAGAGAAGTTCTGATATCGAGTAGGAACTAAACTCCGAGACATCTCTAACTGATAGTTTCTACCTACGCTATTATTAAATCCTACTATTCATAGAAGAGCGAAGAAGATATTCCAAAGCCTAAAATCAGAATTTTTCTCAGCTAAGGAAATAAATGTCCCTGGTCCTCTAGGTTGTGATCAAGACATGGGGTTGATAATTGTAGTCATGAAAAATCTTACGTCGAATAACTCAATCATAGGAAAACATAATACATCGATCCATGGTTACATATAATTGAAAAAGATTAACGATTTGAATTTGTTGGATCTCAGAAATAAAAATGCATCCTGCGAGAAGACGAGGCCTAACTTGCCATCTTGTCCTCATAATGATGATACTAAGCTCATCTAGGGATCAAAATATTTTATTGGTGCCTTATGTTTTCTTAAATTATTTTAATGCATTTATGAACTTTGTATTCTATTGCGAGATTTAAATTTTTAGAAAATATGTCACGAAATTAGCTTTAATAATTTATTTAGGATGTGATATAACTTATAGAGAAAATAAAGATATAGAAAATAAAGTAAATAAATTTCAGGGTATTTGTGGAACCATAAAAATAACCTTAGGTCGGAAAACAAGGAAAGATACGAAACTTAAATTATATAAAACAATGGCTGTTCCTTTGTTGTTGTATGGAAGTGAAAATTTGATAATGAAATCAAGGGATAAAAGCAGGATACAGACTGCGGAAATGTTATTTTTACGTAATGTGAAAGGATGCACAAGAGCGGATAGAATAAGGAATGAAACTATACGAGAAGAATTAAATATATATAAAATTGAAGATAAAATCAGCGAAAATAATAAGAAATGGACAGAACACTTAATGAGAATGAACAACGAAAGAATACCAAAAAGAACCTTCCTGTGTAATCCCAGAGGAACAAGAGATGTTGGCCGACCACGCAGAAGATGGAATCCACTTTTAACTTCGCCGGAACAGACTGCATAGCCTAAACCTTGTAGTAGAAGAAGAAGAAGAAGATTTTTTAAAAATATTTTACTGCAAGTTTTGGACGTCGACGTAGGTCTATATAATATTGAATCTGATAATCAAATTCACACATCCTACGAGATTTTTAAAATTATGATATCAATTCATACGCTCGCAGATGCACTTTTAGATATTAACAAATATTTCTTTCTTATTCTTAGTTTAACATTTAAATTTTATGTTCTTTTGCGTGTCCCATGCGACTCGGGTCGTACAGTGACACGAGCTGTCGGGACAAGATACATTAAAAATCACGAAAAGAAATAATTCTTTCTCTGGCCCAGTCACATAATTATCATATTATTGTGTTGAGAGAAAAATGTGGGATTTTGTTACTTTTTATACGATATTAAATACATGCTCGAGAAAAAAATTAAGAACAGTTAGTTATTGTCAGCAGTGGTATAAACCTCATAGGAAAGAACGGTTAGCTACACGAAATTGCATAGATAGAAAATTATACTATGCTTCAAGGATTAAAATATACTCTAACATAGATTTAGAGTTATATAAATAATAATAATCGACAACTACATATTCAGTACAAGGATCGAACCCGCATTCTTCGTCAATATTCCAGAAGAACGATAACTATGAAAAAATCATTAAAATTATTCTATAACAGGACAATGGGCTAAATTACTGACAAGAATTATCTTCAAAGCTCTCCCAAGAACAGAAGAATTACACTTTTTTGATATTTTATTTTATTATAAATTACTTGGTTTATTTTATTTGTAGATTCGTTCATATTTCATTAGAAATTAAGGTTTGTTTATTTTATATTTATTTGAACCTACGTAAAACTTTAATAGCTTTCTGTTCGTTAAAATATATTTAGCAAATAGATACATAGGTTCAAATAAATATCTTCTTGTAAGCTCATGTTTCCCTTAACAGAGATTTAGGCGCTCTCCCCCTACAGGGAATAATTTGAACCATACTAATTTAGTTACACTTGTTTTTGTATAGATGTCATTTAAAAATGCCTGAAAATCTTCAGACCATACTAATTTAGTTACACTTGTTTTCGTATAGATGTCATTTGAAAATGCCTGAAAATCTTCAGACTCGGGACCCACGGCTTAAAGTCGCTCCCGGAGGACTTTCTCCTTAGATTTTCCATCCTAAATAAATCCATCGACCCCGGCCGAGTTTGAACCCGCGACCGTCGGGACCAGAGGCAAGGAGCATAACCACTTGTCCACCGCGGCCGATAAATATAATAGAAATAAATCTTAACTTCAAATGAAAAATTAACGAATCTACAAATAAAATAAACTAAGTCAATTATAATAAAATAATTCTCAAAAAAATGTAATTATTGTGTTCTTGGAAAAGCTTTGAAGATAATTCTTGTCAATAATTTACGTTTGAAGCCCATTTGCCTTTTATAGAATAATTTTATTGATGTTTCATAGTTATCGTTCTTCTGGAATAATATTTCAGAACCTGACGAAGAATACTCAGTCATCCTCAATAATCAGCAGTGTTGTTTTGTACAAAACAACTCTGCTGATTGAGGACGAGTGAGATCTCAGGTAATGTTTTACATTTCTTAAAACTTTAACACAGTGACCTCCATGGAAGTTCGTAATGTATTTTTAAAATCTTGACTAGAAATCTATCAAACAAAATACCTTTATGGAGTACCAGCCAGTCAATTATCAAGCCCCAAAATTGTTTGTTATAACGTGAATACATTTTAATTAACTAACGCCGAGAAAGCTTCCAACTTTATATATATAGCCTATATATGGTTTTAAAATTAACTGAACTTTTAATTAATTATTCTTAAAAAAGAAAAGCCACAAATATTTACAGTGCTAAAAAATTGGCCTCAATGTTATTGACATGTAACTTAGAATTAATTTAGATTTAAAGCAGAATAGTATATTACGATGCGAGGTTTGGAAATTATTAATTTCCAAGATTCTGTAAAACACTTCACAAACGTTCGTTGTACATTATTTTTTGCACGATGCTGTTTTCAAAATAATAAATGATAGTAAAATAATAGCATCTTTGTTGGAAATATTTACGTTCACATAAACAACTGAGTAACATTAACAGTCTAGCCAATGTTTATACTGTAAATGCCGAAAATAATTTAGTTGTGACTACAGCAGGCCGTGACACCAATCTGGTATCAAATGGTGGCAAGTACGATTTCGTTGTTTTATATTGTTTCAATTGATTTAAAATGCAGTAATTTTGTTCGTATAATGAAGGCCTACATTAACACTACCTTTGGATATATTTTTGTATATACATTGTATGTAGTGTGCACAAAGGGCAGTGGTTTTACTTCCCGTACTAGGTAGGTAATTTGTAATATTACTGTATAATTATTTGTAGGTTGGCAACCCCGAAATTTAGGAAATTGAACTTTCAATCATGGTCGCCATTGCTGTAAGTACGACAGAACGCACTATCGTGCAAAAAGTATATTTCGTGTTTTCAGATTGATGTTCCTCTTTTGGAAATCTCTTTTTGGGTAGCTTATGAATGGGTTTGGACTAAATAGAATCTCCCATATACCATCTGTGAATAGGCCTATTCTTTTCACTATTTCTGTAGATCGATCAAGGTAACTTTCCAGTTGGCAAGACAATGGACACCAATTCATTTAGATGTCGCATTTGAGTTGGGTTTTCCACTGCAGAGTGAGGAGAGAGATCTACTCTCCAAAGTAACGGAGAACAATTTGTCTAACTGGAGCACCAAGTAGCTGCAAGTTAGTGACACACATGCAAGTCCAATGTGCTGCTATCTATCCTCATGAAAATAAATTTAACTTTATCAAGAGATCTCATTGCATTAAATGGATACCGACTTTTACACACCGAGGCAGTTATTATAAAATTTTACCTATGTATATGTCACAGTACGAAAAAAAGCCATATTTAATTAGTCACCAGATATAATAAGAACAGTTAAGCTTGCGATGAGCAGGACATGTGGCACGTATGGGGATGAAAAAGGCGCATCTAATATTAATTATTAATGTTAATACATTTTTATTATTTTTGTAAGCTTCTTGTAGGAAAACCAGAGGGAAAAATGTCCAGTTGGTAAACCAAGAATGGGGTGGGAGAATACCATTATCCATGATTTGAGGGAAGTAGATTATACAGGGGATGATTGGAAAACACTAACTCAGGATAGGGATGTATGGAGAGCTTATGTCCGCCATGAACCTATGGGTACTAGAGAGCCAGTGAGTTAATTAGTTGATTAGTAATTTCAATAGTCAGCTGTATAAACGTGATATTGAGATCTAACGCCCTACTACGCTGTTTTCAATATTATGCACGGTACAGCAACGTTATCCACATATTTTAGTACGAACTTGGTTGCTAATACCCATATTTTTTAGACAAAAGAGCACTCATATATTCAAACCCAAAGCTTATCTTCTCTGCTGGATATTAAACAAATTGTATCATTTCTTCTGGACGATACATTTCTTACTTACTTACTTACTCACTGGCACTATCGAACCCGTAGATTCATGGCCGCGCGGACATAAGCTCTCCATACATCCCTATCCTGAGCTAATGCTTTCCAATCATTCCCTGTATAATCTACTTCCCTCAAATCGCAGTTAATGTTATTCTCCCACCTCATTCTTGGTCTACCAACTGGACGTTTTCCCTCTGGCTTTCCTACAAGAAGCTTCCATGCACGTCTTTCATTCCCCATACGTGCAATATGTCCTGCCCATTGCAGTCTACGAGACTTAACTGTTCTTATTATATCTGGCTTCCTATAAACACCATGTAGTTCATTGTTAAATAGTCTTCTCCATTCACCTGTCGGTTCATCTCTCTTTGGTCCAAAAATTTTCCTAAGTACTTTATTCTCAAATACTTGTAATCTCCTTTCCTCTCTTAAAGTAAGAGTTCATGTTTCGCACCCATATAATATAACTGGTAGAATAATAGTTTTATATGTTTTCAGTTTAACGTTTTTTGAAAGGAGTTGGGACATCAAGAGTCTCTGCAATGCATAATAGCATGCATTTCCAGAATTGAGCCTATGTTTAATTTCTTTGTGCATCTCATTCCTATTTGTGATCATTGTTCCTAGGTATTTGAATTCAGCCACTTCCTCAAAATTTCCCTCATTTGTCATTAGCTGTCCATTTCCATTATATAATGAATTTCTACGTGTGACCAGATATTTAGTTTTATTGATATTTACTTCCAGTCCTAACGATACATTTCAGGGGGTTTAATTAAACACATAAATAAATAAAATCTCTCTCTCATACACATCTGGAGTCTATGAATAACGTATCAGCCTTTATTTATTGTCCAGCGGCTCGCTTTGTTATATATATATATATATATATATATATATATATACAAAGGAAGTGTATTTGCAGAGTATAAGAGTGACATTGATTCAAAATTACAAAAATATAATAAAATGAATGGGATAATACGAAGACATTTTGGTAAACAGATGAGGACAGAGACAAAACTAAGATTACATAACGTCACATCAGAAGCTGCTCTAAAATACGGAAGTGAAATTTGGATTTTAAATAAAAGAAACTCTCATAAACTTCAAGTAAGCCAAATGCGCTTCTTACGATCATTGTTAGGAGTTAATAGACTGGATCACCAAAGGAACACTACTATCAGAGGAAAACTTGGAGTAGCAAGTTTAAATGAAGATATCCAAAGATACCAACAAGAATGGAAAAATCATCTGAGAAGAATGGCAAGAAATAGACTTCCAAAATTGGCATTCCAATATACCCCAACTGGACATAGGGACCAAGGAAGACCAAAACATCGGTGGAAAGATCAAGACCATCTTCGCTAGGTTTACCGTACAGGCCACATGGCCTAAAACGAATTTGTTCATGATGATGATGATGATATATATACAAAGATGCCGACTACCGCCACTATAATAATTCAGCATGTTAATCATTGTGAAGCATTGTCGCGCGGCACCAGCTTTTATATAAACGGACAACTATCATAGTGAGAAGATAATACTAAGTTGTATGTACATTGTTGTGTCATTCGTTTCTGTATAGGAAATTTCTTCTTCTTCTTCTTTACTTTATTTTTAATTTAAGAAGCTTCGACTTCTTTGATATACGATCTTTGATGAATACCAGTGGGCCTTGTACGTCTATTATTCTCTGAGAGAGGACTATGTATTTTGCAAATACAACTCATTAATTTTAGTTGATTATGAAATGATTATATTATTATTGTTTAAATGAATCATACAAAACTTCATTTTAGTTTAAAAAATTGTATAACGGCAAAACTTTGACGAAATATAACTCTAATACCTTAGGTGAAATAGGGTTTATACGTTTAGGATAATAATAAAAAAAATAATCATCGTATTGAAATTCTAGCCCAGAATTTGTCTCAACAACTAAGATATTTCTGGTTTATTCTGATAATAATAATAATAATAATAATAATAATAATAATAATAATAATAATAATAATAACAATAATAACAATAATAATAATAATAATAATAATAATAAAGAGTACACACTAAAATAAAAAAGCCTAATATTTCTTATTAATTGTTTGTGAAGTTTCATCAATGGTTTTGCTTTTTTAATTTATCAGAATATGATTTCTTGAGACAAAAAACATGAACAATTATGTAATTTGTAATCAAATAAGAATTGCATTTCCAGCCGTGAAAATATTTTAGGGATATGGATTCCAGAAAATAATAATCGGAGCCGAGAGAATAAGTTTATATTCGTAGAAACATAGTCTGTCAGATTTGTTCTCTACAAAACTTCCTTTACTAACTAGGGAACTGTCATCCATTGCATGCCGAAACCTACCTTGAAATTTCTCACAAAGACGCGCTGTGATGTACAAATGCATATAAAAAAATATATAATTATATCTGCCGCAGAAATCGAAACCATATCCAACAATAGAGTGAGGCGGAACGCGGCGAGGACTGCAAGTAGTAGGGTTATCCAATCTACAAATTCTGGAGTTGTATTACTTTCCTATAGTTTAAGTGAATTATTTAGCGCTAGATTTTAGTGCCTTGCGGTTAAAAGCGGCAGATATTTTTTTTACAAGGCCTTGTTACACCACGACGCTTCTCTGGAAGAAATTTCAAGATAGGTTTCGGCATGCAACAGCTGACAGTTCCCTCGTGACTTTAATTGAAGCTCTTTTAATGTTCAACTAGTTTCTATGAAGAAAATATGTATCCCCTTACGTTCACTCGGGTCGATGCCTAACCGTTTATATTTGTCACTTATTCAAATTTTAGGTCGTGAAAAATATTAGTTTTTGTTATCTATATCAGTAAAATATTTACAGAGAAATTGTAGTCTCAGTGGACTAATGCTTACCATTCTCACCTCTGGTTTCGATGATCACGGATTCAAACCCGGGCGTGGTCGATTGATATTTTTAGGATAAAAAATGCAAGGAGCAAGTCCTCCGAGTAGGACTTCAAGTCATGGGTCCGAGTCTGAAGATTTTCAGACTCAAAAGATCATTAAGCCTGGTTAAGGGCGTAAAAATATGAATATAACTTAATTTGGTTGGAAGGTAAGTGCTTGGGTCCTGTCTCATAGATTTGTGGCAAAGAAGAGACAACTGAACAAATCGAGATTTTCGCGCCGAGATTTGAATTGAAACGCTAATCACCTGAGTAGCATCGTCATTAAAATAATATAAGTGGGCCTATTAACTCTCTTGAGAATATGTTGTAATAAAGCATATAATTTTTATTAATTATTTATCATTTAATAAGCTGAATATACAAAATTTCCTGGATTTAACTGATTACAACGGTATATAGTACGTACATTTTGTCAATTGATTTCGTAGCATATTCCTCTTCTGTCGGTGTCGGAGTTCTTAGTTCTGATTTCCTACAGGATGTACTGTAGGTTATGTTTGTATCTCATAAGCTAGTTCTGACGTTTTCAAATCATGACTTATTTAGATATCTCCTGTAAATTTCCTCTAAAAATTGTTTTGACAACCACAATATATAATAAGTGGATAACTTTTGTTTTCCTTGTTATGTTTCCTGGAATACGTTTCGTTTCAAAAAAGATTCAAGGAAAACAAAAGATTTTTTTTTTCCACAGAACACAAAATTGTCATCTGTTGTAAGTCATAATGTAATGTTGTATTGCTAGTTAGTCCCGTTTAAATACTCTACGAATTTAGTGTTTTGTTTTGCAGTGAAACTATAATCCCCACTTTTAACTCTCAATTCCCGCTATAAACGATCTTCTCAAG
Organism: Diploptera punctata; assembly: GCA_030220185.1. NCBI lineage: Eukaryota > Metazoa > Arthropoda > Insecta > Blattodea > Blaberidae > Diploptera > Diploptera punctata. The sequence goes on from JASPKZ010003852.1 coordinate 747,494, forward strand.
TTTATTTTTATATTGTCATCAGGTATTATGACTAGAAATAATGAACATTAATATAAACTACCGTATACCGATGGGTCCTAAGTCGAAAATTCATTGTATTCAGATTATTTAGTTTAATGTGACGCTTAAGAGATTGAACTAATAATAAAACAAAACCTCTACGTTAAGCATTACCTTTATCATCATCTATCGAGGATTATATCCTATTGTTTTCTTGGTCATCATATGTCTCATGTTCCATATTGTGGGCTTGATACGTGAATACCTTGGGCATCTTCCATACAAATTCATACCAGCTGTTCCGGTATTTTAGTGCTATCGACACAATGGGGGTTATTTTAAGTTTCCCACTTATGCATAACCACACACACATACATACACACACACACACACACACACACATATATATATATATATATATATATATATATATATAGAGAGAGAGAGAGAGAGAGAGAGAGAGAGAGAGAGAGCAGATTTCACGAAGTTTGAATCTTCCAGAGCCCAATTAATCTGTCATTCTCCTCCACATCTCTCTGTCATTCCAGTCTCCATCGTCCAATCATTTTTCCATCATGCTGCTCAAACACCATCAAATCACATTAGTTTTGTCCATCTTCTTCTTCTTCTTCTACTTCTATCAAATGGCACCCATTCTAGTATTCTTCTTGGGAATCTGTCTTCAGCCATTATTTTTACATGACCATACCATTTTAATTGTTTGTAATACATATATATCCATCCATAGTAATTCTGCCCGAGGGCAGATCTTTCACTGCAGTCACAGCATTTTCATGCTATGCTTGCAGGTTTACTAGGGAATTGTAGGTGTGGTAGCTTCCCGTTGCTTTCCACACCGGTGAAGGATGATGATGATGATAATGATGATGGTCATATGATTTCGGGAACCGTTTGGGCCTTAAAGTTTTCCTGACTTTGTCTTGCAGGTGAAAAAAACCCCCGATAAAAACCTCACCCAGAAAAAGTGCCCCGACCGGGGGTCAAACCCGGGCCCGCTGCGTGACAAGGCAGCACGCTATCTCGAGACCACAGCGGTGAACATATATATATATAATAAGCTTCCAGAATTCAAAGCAACTTTATTTCAGCATTCCCGTTCTTCATGGTTTCTGATGTGTTTAATATTTTTGGGAATCCTCAATTGGTTACATATTCAAACTAGTTGCATCGGTATTTTTGATGTTATATATAAGTTATATATATATATATATATATATATATATATATATATAGTCCACCGCTGTGGTCTCGAGGTGGCGTGCTGCCTTGTCACGCAGCGGGCCCGGGTTCGATCCCCGGTCGGGGCAGTTTTTCTGGGTGAGGTTTTTATCGGAGTTTTTCCTCACCTGTAAGACAAATGTCAGGAAAACTTTAAGGCCCTAACGGTCCCCGAAATCATATGGCCATCATTATCATCACCAACATCATCCTTCACCGGAAAGCAACAGGAAGCTACCACACCTACAATCCCCTAGTAAAGCTGCAAGCATAGCATGAAAATGCTATGATTGCAGTGAAGGACCTGCCTTCGGGCAGAATTACCATGGATGGATATATATATATTCGCGTTATTTTTGCCTTTGTCTGGAACTCGACATTTCTAGTGTTACCTTATTTATTAATATTTGCACTCTGATTGGTGCGATAGTCTACTTCTTCATACAATTATCAGATCTCCTGATACTTTTTTATTTCCAATGGATGTTGTATAGATGTGATATATATATATGTATATATATATACCATCTCCACTCCATTTTCCACTCTGAGGAACAAGAACGGTGCTGCAGAAGCCAGAAGCTATGATTCTGAAGAATAATCAGATACGTGTGTGAGAAGAGATGCATTTGCGAGATAAACTTTCGAGCTTGTATAGCAAAATAAATAATTGATTAAATTACCTTTTCACTGATTATGTATTTATTACTCCAAGTAGCATATCAATAAACAGGTGCAGGTATGTGTGTTTTTCCTTAAGTTGAGGGTCAACTGATATACTATTTTCATTTGTACACGTAAACAGCTGCAAGAGAGTACAGTCTCATAATGAGAATCTTATCGCTTCATTCAATCTGTAAACTCATTTTCTATAAATAGTGGATGCAATTGTAATATAGTTAAGTTTTAAAAACTTACCTCAGATGTTTACTAATACGATTTCAGGTTACTAATAAACTTATTTTAACTCCGACTTTTTTATTTCATAACGCATTTTTGTTATGTCGAAAGTAATTGTGACGTTTCAATACGACATAAAAACCTACCCTGGAAAGCGTGTAAATGCGCATTTCTGCGCTCTGTACACATTAATCACGCAACTTAAAAATTGAGATCATCTATGAAATATCCGAGGAGCTTTGACGTAGATGGAATAATGAGTAATAAACTGTATTTATCGGTCCTGGATATACACTACGTACAAAAATGTAGGCCTATGACATGTTTTCCAGCCATTCCCTGTATAATTTAGTTCCCCCAAACCATGGTTAATGTTATTCTCCAGCTCATTATTGGCTTACGTACTGGGTGCTTTCACTCTGTTTTCCTATAAGGACTTTCCATGCCTCTCTTTCATTCCCCATTCGTGACACATGTTCTGCCCATCGCACTCTAAGACACTTAAATATTCTTATTATATGTGGTTCCCAAAAAAGATCATGTAGCCCACTGTTATTCAGTCTTCTCTATTCACTTCTCTGTTAGACTCTCTTTGGTTAATACATTTTCCTAAAAAATTCTCAAATACTCGTAATATTTTCTCCCCCTTAAAGTAAGAGCCTAAGTTTCGCATTCATATAATAAGGAAAATAACAGTTTATCTATTTATAGTTTAATGTTTTTTGAGAGACGTTGGGATGAAAAGATTATCATAAGTAATGCCACGAGTGATTTCCAAATTATCGATAAATTCACGACTCACGAAGTGAGGAGTGAATTTATCTAGAGAATTTGGAAATCAAGAGTGGCATTTGTTAGGACTATTTAACGAATAAAATTAAGCTGTTTACTCACAAATCATTATTTAACTATAGTTATTTTAAAATATTTATATATTTAATGTAAACGGCGATGTTTGAAAACAAATGAGAAACGATAGGTACGCTTCTACTGCTTCTTTTGTTTATCACTGCAACCAGATCATACTATTTATTGCCAAAGGAACGCAATATTGTAAGGAGGAGCTTTCTTTAATATGGTAATTATAACACTGATAAATATTTGGTGAAACACGACTCTGATTGGTTGTAAAATAGAAATCATTGAAATGTGATTGGTCATTGACTCCCATTTGGGGCATGAGTTAAATAGTCATCGATAACAGCTATTATCGATATTATTATGAATAGGTAAATTTTGTAATGAATATATATGGGGTAGAAGGAGAGTGGTAATATAATCCACCTCTTTAACCATTAATTCATAGTAATTCTGCCCGATGGCAGGTCCTTCACTGTAATCATAGCATTTCCATGCTATGCTTACAGCTTTACTAGGGAATTGTAGGTGTGGTAGCTTCCCGTTGCTTTCCACACCGATGAAGGATGATGATAATGATGGTCATATGATTTCGGGGACCGTTTTCCTGACATCTGTCTTACAGGTGAGGAAAACCCCCGATAAAAACCTCACCCAGAAAAACTGTCCCGACCGGGGATCGAACCCGGGCCCGCTGCGTGACAAGGCAGCACGCTACTCGAGACCACAGCGGTGGACATGTATCCTATAGGATGCATCAATTGGTTTAATTTATTTAATAGTTTAAATAAAAAAGATAAAAACGCACAAATAGGAAATACTAACATTTGTGTTAAATCACATGATATATCTAATAATATAGATCTAAATTATTAACGTTTTCACTGCGGTCCGTCACATTTAAATAATAATTATAATAACGTTTACATATTCACCAGAGACCCCGATGACGGTCCACTTCCATGATATGTGTGCTGGATTCCAGCTAGGGACCATCCTCATATCATCCATACCTGCTACGGAAATGAACACATAAGCCGCGAGACAGCAAGGCTAAGGAACAAAACCCCATACTGAATAAACACAATGGTGTTTGGCCGCCAAGGGACCTCAACTGGTTCCCAAAAAGCGGCACACTGGGCAATGCTAGTCATTGCCACAAAACAGTCAGTCAGTCAGTGAGTGTTAAAATAGAATTTCATAGGATGAAATTTCGTGAAGGAATAAGTCAAAATATTGAATGAATAATTATTAATCCTAAAACTGTTCTAATTCAGTTTAGTTCTCATTTTATTAGAGAATGAATCGACTCCAGATTCATCGTGCCGCCTGAATGTTTATAATCCTTACTCCACCGGACTATAATCTCCAACTTTCCGACTTGTATTTTTTTTTTTTTTTTCCTTAACCAACTACACACGGTGTGCCCTGAATATATATATTAATATCTTAATATTGTTTATGTCCATTACTTTAATATAATTTATTTTTATTTAGCATTTAAACCTTTTTTTTTTGGGTATTTGTGCTTGTTGAGTGTCGAAATAAATAAACCATTTTTATCATCATCATTCTAGGCAATCCTAATATTATTATACAGATTAGAAATGAAACATTTCCGAAGAATGGAAGCTTCTGAAATAAAATTGCTTAGACCTGTGGCGATTTATATACTTCTGGCGATTTATACCATTTATGACCAAAAAAATACATCACTGAAACCTTTACAACTTCCGGAACAACTGGTACGGACATACAATGAGAATAATATATAACAGGCTGCCCAAAAGTTATTTAACTAGATATAGCACGACCACTGAAGCAGGAAGCCTAATCCTAGATGATTAATGATGAATATTTAACTCATGCCCCAAATAGAAGTCAATGACCAATCATGTTTCAATGAATTTTATTTTACAACCAATGACAGTCGTGTTTCACTCATTCTTTATCGAATTATCTTTACCACCTCTTGCTTTTGTGATAAAGAAAGCTCCTCCTTTTTAATATTCTGAACAGGGCATAGCATTATTTTTCGGTGACTGACTCTCCAACAAATACATTGAATGTAGCAAATAATGAACAGATTCTTTCGAACTACACTTTTGATAATTGTGTTTGTAAATAATGATTTTACTATGTTCTTTACTAAAAAAATAAACTAATAACCTATAATGCAGGCTATAATATACAGTTTTATGTGTTTCATTTTTTCTCCACTACGGTGTATTCTTACAATATTGCGATCCAGTGGGTTATCGCTAGAGCTGAAAAAAGTATCGGTATCAGGGTGATAACTAATTTCTATACATATTGTTTACAAAATGCGTGTCTTTGTCGAGCGTCTCCACTGCCTGCTCTCAGTAATAGATCTGTTTACGTGACATGTGATTGTATCAGAATGTCGAATCAAAAATTGTGCAAAGACGAGTCCATTCTTACACAAAGCGGGCTGTACTAGAAGTCTGTCCCGAGTAGCGCGTGTCAATGTGTAGTTTGTAAACATAGCGGTCTAAGTACGATGCAGCCTGGCCTATAAACGATGCTTCTTTTCACCCCTAGTTATCGCTGATTACGATCCTATTTCGCAATAAATAATATGATCAAGTTGCATGAGTAAACAAATGAAACACAACCACACATTTCTGATTTGTTTTCAAACATCTCCGTTTACATTAAATACATAAATATTTTAAAATACCGCTAAGTGTATTTAAATGATGATTTTTGGGTAAACAGTTTAACTTCATTGGTTGAATAGTGGTAACATATGCCACTTTTGATTTCCAAATCATCTAGATAAATTCACACATGACATTAATTATAAAAAAACCCAAGCGCGACAGGCCTAGAAGGCCCTTGGCCTAACAGCCGGCTGCTGGCCTCACGTCCACATGTGTTAATCACAGAGGTAGACGATCATAAGCAAGTGTAGGGGTGACATGTGGTCAGCATGTCGGGTCCCCAGCCGTTATAGATGGTCTTCCCAACCTGGAGTCGCTACTTATTCTTATACCTACTTATATAGCTACTCAAATGCCTCACGATGCTGGGTGGGCACCGATCCCATACTGGCCGAAATTCCATGAGAAAATTTCTTCCCCCATGGGGACTTGAACTAGCGCAAGTCCCGTAGCTCTGCACCAAGGCATCTTGCCTTAACCACTCGGCTACGGCGCGGTACTAAAAATTAACCTCATCGGGAATCGAACTGATATTAATTATGATAATGGTTATTATCGCTTTACAGCAATAACTCATTTTGCTAGTTAGCAAAAGCAGAAGGGTCGTTTTTCTGAGGAAAACATACAGAATAAATAAAGAGTTACTGAAAAAATGATATATTTATTGATACATAGCACATTATATGATATTCACAGTTTCAGTATTATTTTCTTGGACTACGTTTACTGGAGAGGAAGAGGGCATAGGTTATCTTACAATGCAAATGTGGATTTTTTCCTCCATGTCTTCGTGTTACAATATTCGTTTTACTTTCCAACTTAATGATTTGTATTTTAGATATCTTTTGTTACTTCACTTTTAAATTGAGCACACTTCATTTTAAACACGCTTCATGTTCTTCACACACCCTACTTTACAAATTACACTGTTATTTTAAAAATTCATTTACATCGCAAAAAAATAAAATAAAAAATCTTTACAGAGCATATCACTGCACTCATTGCATGAAAAATGATTCTCTATTTTAGTTCGTAACGTTCCTCCATCAACATTCGACCATATATAATGTTATTTTATACGTAGAAACGAAAAAAAGAATTTGAAGATAAGCTTCATTTCTGTTATATATGTCAGTGCAGTGGCAGAGGAACGGGGGAAAAAAAAAATCCTTCCATTGTCTTTTGTATTCTGCATTTGTTCGTTTCACTCGGCCACTGCCTCCACTCGTATATAAATAATGGAAGTGAGTGACTCTTTTATTTTATTATAACGTTCAGTCACTGAAAAATCACTTTAATCTTTTTGTTGACACTGAGGTGTGGAAGCTTGCTTTTGGATAGTCTTCATCATGCGAATGCAAGGAAATATTTACAATTGGAACGCTGGCTTATGTGAAAATCAGCTGTAAACATGAAACAATACTGCACATGCTGGGATCCAAACCACGTACCATCGACTATTGTCTCTTTTCAATGCTGACGAAGGTCTTGATGCTGAACTATATGCACCTGGTGGCTGCCTCGCTGGATGAGGTCCTATGGAGGGTAGTGTGTAGTCCAGATCGTAATCTGAAATGAATACATTTAATTATTTAAAATCTATTATTACTATCTTAGTCATCATTATGTGTACTATTATCATTGTAATCGTTATTGTTATTAGGCTATTATTATTGTCATTATTATTATCATATTTATTATTATCAGTATTATTATTGTCATTATTATTATCATATTTATTATTATCAGTATTATTATTGTCATTATCAGTATTATTCTTAGTATTATTATTTAGTTCAATCGTAGGATAATTTATCCACCGCTGTGGTCTCAGGGTAGCTTCGCTGCTTCATAAGCAGCTGGCTCGGGTTCCATCCCTGGTCAGGATAGGTTTCCTAGCTGATGGTTATTTCGGGGTTTTTCCTCGACTGTAAGATAAATATCAGGAAACTTTAAGGTTTAAATGGTCCTCGCACATCATCTAGTCATTCCATCCATCCATAGTAATTCTGCCTGAGGGCAGGTCTTTAACTGTTTTACTAGGGAATTAAAGGTGTGGTAGCTTCCCGTTGCTTTCCACAACGGTGAAGGATGGTGATGATAATGATGACGATAATGATGATGGCCGGATGATATTCGGGGACCATTGGGCCCTAAGCGTCTTGACATTTGGCTTACAGGTGAGGAAGAACCCCGAAAGAAACCTCACCCAGGAAGCTTGTCCCGACCGGGGATCGAAACCGGGCCCGCTGCATGACAAGGCAGCACGCTACCTCGAGACCACAGCGGTGGACATCTAGTCATTATAATCATCATATTCGTCTGCTTTGAATTAATGTGTATGAATGTTGTGTTAAATTTTGAAATGTAAAATAGATACTTGAGATCTTAGTTGTCCTCAAAATTGAGGAGGACTGAGATCTCAGATATCTATTTTATATTTCAAATTTTACATAGTGACCTCTACGGCGTTTCTTCATGAATTTTAAAGGTACGGCATAATGGTGTGTTAGTACGTCTTAATGTTGTGTTATCTCTGAGAGGCCCTGGGTTGAGCTGATAACTCATTCAGGGAGGCCCTCAATGTCCTTGTGTGGTAAAAAAAGTATTGTGTGCGATCCAAAGTTAAAAATGCCTCTCTCAACAGGCCGTGGCATGGTGAGAGGTTAAACTATGATGGGAAAAAAATTAAAATGTACCGATTATTATACAATTGGCCAACATAGTTCGATCAATGCAATTACTAAACTTGTAATATTTTCGTGCATCCATAAAGAGACGGTATAATATTGGTTATTTATTTAATTATCCATCCACCGCTGTGGTATCGAGGTAGCGTGCTGCCTTGTCACTCAGCGGGCCCGGGTTCGATCCCCGGTCGGGGCAGTTTTTCTGGGTGAGGTTTTTATCGGGGCTTTTCCTCACCTGTAAGACAAATGTCAGGAAAACTTTAAGGCCCAAACGGTCCCCGAAATCATATGGCCATCATCCTTATCATTATCATCCTTACCATTATCATTATCATTATCATCATCATCATCCTTCACCGGTGTGGAAAGCAACGGGAATCTACCACACCTACACAATTCCCTAGTAAAGCTGCAAGCATAGCATGAAAATGCTATGATTTCAGTGAAGGACCTGCCTTCGGGTAGAATTACTATGGATGGATTTAATTATCCATTGTCAAGCGGTATGGTCTCGCGGCAACTTCGTTACCTTGTACGCTGAAGGCCCGGTTCTGACATGTCTTCTGAATAACTTTTTTAGGGGCTTTCATCAACTCTTAAACATATTTAAAAAAACTGTAAGACCCAAATAGCTCCCGAACATAATTTGTCCATTATAATCATCATATTCGCCTTGTTCAGTTTGAATTTATGAGTTAATATTAATGCTGTTTTGGAGGTTGTCCTCCATTGAACTAATCCCTCGTTCGGGAAGGTCCTTCATGCCGTTCTTGTAGCCTAAAATAAATATGTAAATGATCCAAAGTTTAAACATCATCTCACGAGACGTCGTATCACACTAAGGCCCGTGTGGCATGGGACATGTAAAAGTGAGATTACCTAAAATGGAGAGGTTAAACTAAGAAAGAAGGAAATTATATTCATTTATTTTTACATCGTATTACATATTTTGTGTTACTATCTAGTCCAGCGATGTAAAACACGAGCTCTTGAGACAGTGCGCTCCGATATACTTCCGGAACGCTCCACTGGACAGGTAACGCTACCTGGTGACTTGATTCAGTTTCACTAATCAAACGCAGTGATGAGCATGGCTACGTCCAGCATGGAGGACTTGCAAGAATCAAGCCTTCGTATTTTTTTGGCACAGAATACCTCTCCCAATTTTGAAAAAGTTAAATTACCTAATTCGATGAAGAAACAAGATCATCATCATCATCATAGTACATTCACGAATTTAGGTCATTTGTTGACCTGTTTCGGCCTCAAGAGAAACACCATCCAGAAGTCTTTTGAGTGGACGTCCTGGTATTCTTCTTCCTGCAGGTTGATATCTTAACATTAGTTTGGGTATTCTGTGATCTTCCATTCGATGAACATGTTGTATCCATCTTGACTTATAATCAGAAATTTTGTTTTCTAAAGATTCCATGTGTAATTCTTCTAAGATGTCTTCATTTTTTTTGTGATCTAGTAGTGTGTATCCTGCAGTCCTCCGAAGATATCTCATTTCAGCAGATCTAAGTCTCTGTATATCCTTCTGTTTCAACGTCCATACTTCGCTACCATACAAAAGAGTTGGAAGAGCCAGTGTTTTATACACTTTCAGTCTTGAATGCTTTTGGACTAACTGTGGCTTGAAGATAGAATTTATTAACCCTAAAATTCTTAAAAATTTAGATATTTTTGCATTTACATCCTTTTCTTCTTCATATGAGATATTGCTTCGTGTTGAGACTTGAAAGTAGTTTTGAAGTTCCTTAGGACAGGTTACTGGCCCGACGCTAAGTAGTCCAGTGGTAGGGCTGCTACCTTTCAGTCTCTGGACAGACATTAGGATACCGCATTTACTCAGTACCTGATGGAACGGTTATACCGCCGTGACTCGGTCCTCAGAGCCTCGTTTGTGAAAACAGGTTGTACCACGAGAAGGTGAGGATTAGAATTGGGTAGGAGAGGTTATACACACGTCACTACCCCTTACAACCCAAGAAACAAGATAAAAACATAAAAATCACCTTTAAAACTAATAACAAACTCAACAACATCATATCAAACAAAATTGTAGTAACAAATAAATACTAAAATAAAGGCTGTTTATAAACTGAACTGCAACAATTACAAGTTTTAAATCGGTAGAACAACAATAAATTTGAACACAACAAGATACACTGAATAATTTTCAAAACTTTATTAATAACTAAGAAAAATCAAGTTTTGCCAAACATATACTAGAAACGAGTCATCGGTTCGAAAAAATCGATAATACTATGTTAATATTACAGAGAGAGAATAACAACAACAAGATTAGCATCCTAGAAGACTTCGAAATTTTAAAAGAAACTGGAAATACAGGCTTGCTCAACAAGAACGCTCCCGCAGATCTGAACCCGGTGTACAATTTATACAACAACATTAGTACCAGTTGAAATGCAGAAGATGAAACATGGTTTTGAAAGGCCTTCATGATTTAAACTACTTGACGAGGTTTTCAAACAAAACTTTATATTAGTTGAGGATGGCTGATTTATCAGGTACTAATTATACATTTTTAATATTAAATTATTAAAATAAAAAAAAGTCAATCGTCAAGTGAGAATGCCCGGGAAGTAGCACCCTGAAAAGAGGTGATTTATTTTTCTGCAGTAGGAGCAATAAATATACCCACTTATTTTTTTCCTGTACCAAGAAATATTAAATCATGTTTGTTAAAATGGTATAGAAATGCATGAACATGTTAAACGTATTCTCATCTTTTGTTTTGCTTGTACGTATAGGCCTGTTGGTTCTGAATGTTTTGTTCATGCAAATATTAAATATTGCAGATTAAAATATTTTGTGGTATTATTTAACACTGTAAACCAATTAATAATAATCATTAATAAATGCTTCACTCTTGTTAGTGCGTTGTTTTATATTTCGATTCCTTCTGTTATAAGTGTTCGTGACAATGGGAGGCTTTCGTACAGGTCCCGCCGGAGAAGAAGGAAAGGGATACAAATGCATGCTCCAGAGTTAGTACCGCGCTCGCACTGAATTTTGGAGCTCTGAATTATGACACTGGCTGATCTAGTCAGACACAGACCTGTTTATTTAATTTCTATCTAAGAAAATAGCCTATATATAGAAGGAAATGCAGCAAGTTATAATTTACTTCTGTAACTCTATATTTGTGCAAATTGGTCACATTAGAAGAAAATAAAATGTTAAAAGTATTCCAAAATAGAATACCCAGGCAAATATTCTGATTTGTAAGATGTGAATAGGGAATAAAGAAGGTTCACATTGATGAACTACATAATTGACATTGTTCACTTACTCTATTCACGGTTATTAAACCTGAAGCTTTAGAATGACAGATCATGTAGCTAAACCGAATGGCAATCGTAAAGTTTTGAAAAATTTGATTGGTAAATCGTTGGGAAAAAGATAATTAGAAAACCTAGTAATGGATGTGAGCCTAATTTTCAGAAAGGCAATAGGTAACCTTAAATAAAATATATGAATTAAATTCAGTTTTTCAATCTACAAACCATTGATAAGCCATAGAAAATTCACCACTGAGGTCCTGAATTGGGTTCATTAGCCTTGCAGCTGATTAGCAACTACTTTACATGTTTATACAATATATATATATATATATATATATATATATATATATATATATACTATCTGGCCCGGCGAACGTCGTATCGCCTTTAAATATTTTTACATTAATTTTTCCGATGTTTTAATAGTTATCTGCTATTCGGGGCGGAAACAAATCCAACAAATCAAAGATCATAAAAATCGGTCCAGCCGTTCTTGAGTTGTAAATAGTGTAACTAATCCGACTTTATATATATATATATATATATATATAACAATATATATATATAAGCCCCGGCCACGCGTTGCTGTGGCTAAGGTATACGTTAAATTATGTTGTAGTAAACTAAGTGAGAAATCTAAATTAGAAAGTTTTTGTTTTACACATTTTTTTTAGTTCTGGTACGTTAACTACACTCGGTATAAATATGGGTGGTGGTTTATGTAGAAGTGGTTTTGTTGATTTAGATGAATTTATGTTGTCTGTATTCTCAGTATCATCCATAAGTGTATGATGAGGATTATATACATTTATTGATGGAATATTTTGAGGATGCTTGTTGATTTCATTACACTTTCGTTTTTTTCTACGAACTTGTTGGCAGTTTGGATTCTCATCATCATCAAGAAGTCTCTGTATAGTAATATAATCTTGTGATATATTATAGTCATCTTGTTTTTTATTTAATTGAGGCATGGAGATTGTTTCTGTAATAGGCCTATTAGGCATATTATTATAACTAACAGACTTACTTACAGTTCTGTTATTCCGTTCCTTAGGACCTTCATATGTTTTTAAATTGACATTCTTCTTAAATGTAAGATTTATGTCACATACGCCTATACCAATTTGCGGAAATTCACTTGATATCTTATCATTCATGGTCTCTAGAACTGATTCGGCATATTGTTCAATGTCTCTTCTCGGTCCAGTTAAATTTAAATTAAGTTGCTGTCTTTCAGCCAGATTACTTAAAACTAATACTTACACACGAAATTAATATAATTAATAAAATATATTGAAAATAAAATAAACACTGAACACACTTAAATTATGAAATAATCAATGTTTGTAATTCAATTGAAATTTGCGGTTGCAACAAAAAGCACAGCCACCTGGTTAAATAATAAACCAATTACCTTACACGACCATCAGTTAGAATCGTATGGAACTCACAGATAATAAATTATAACTCTTTGTTAAATAATAAACAAATAATTTGCAATAAAAATAATGCGACTATAAATTTCGTTATAAACTTCCCTAAGACTCAAGTTGGATCAAACTGCACACAATGTGCAAAATTTTATTAAAATCGGTTCAGTAGTTCAGCATTCCATCGCGGACAAACAATATGACACGTAATTTTTATATATTAAGATAATTCAATTTCTTGATGTATTGACATTTTTCTTCATTCTATGAAATTCATGACATATGTACTTGATTTTTAATACATAATATTAATATTTTGGCCTTTATAGCTTTGTGCCTTAATTAAGTAGTTAAATCTTAGAAAGCACTGTGTTTTGAAAGCACTAATTAGACATTTAATTCCTCTTTTAACTTTGTTTAATTTCATGACTACTTAAATATATTCACTAAATAATAAGGGAAATAAAAAAGCTTAAAACCTATAAAAAATAATAAATAATTTAAAGGTAATGGTACATTTTTCTTATTAATATTTCCAGAAAATATGATTTACATTAATAATAAAATTAAACTTTAGTATGCAAGAAATGGTGTAATTAATTAATCGTGAGACCTAAAATATTTGGATAATTTACTCACATAAACTGACTACAGCCAGAATACTTGCATAACTACGAATTTTACTATTTTATACCTGAATCTCGCCATTCTTCAAGTCCGAAGTCACTGAGTACTTGATTCTCTGTAACTCGCTCTTTCCAATTTTTTCCTTTTCCTCTTCCTCCTGAAAGAAGAACAATTGTAATTCATCAAAATCGTACTTTTAATTTCGAACAGTATTTTTAAACTTGGGTTCTCTAATATAAAGCATACATTTTTAATAATCCATGGAAATCTCTTAATGTTTGCAATCTCCAAACTATAAAATGAACTATAACATAATCTTGGAAAGCATAGGCATGTAAAGAGCACATTGAATAAAGTGGCTTGTGCTGTATTATTACAGAAAACATCCCGATAATTTTTATAAAGCTGGATGTGCCGCAGGATTTGGTAGGATACAGACGAGTGAACAAAAGTCTCTGCGCCTTCAGTTGCCAGGCCTCTAACTTGGATCGTCCATCCCTTGTCATATCGCAAGTGGAATACATAAAATTCCTGAGATTTAAATAATGTATAATATTTTATGGTTTGAATATAATAATAGATGCTAGCTAATTAATGTTTAGTTGAATAAGTAAAAGGAAAACTAATTATAAATATATATCGTAATTATTTTAAGATTCTCCGCACTGATTACCCGGTGTTGCCCGGGAATCTACTTATCTCGATCTTCTTGTTATAAATGAGATAAAAAACAAAATTCGTTATTGTGAGTTATCTGTAAAAGAATACCCGATAAGTGATGCTATGCTTGCGCAGGAATCTACGTACTTGTCTCGATCTTCTTGGCATCAATGAAAGACAAAACTGGTTATTGTGAGTTATCTGTAAGAGATAAACATATGCCGTCGGGGACTTTTTATAGAGCTTTTTGAGATATTCAATTCTGTGTACATTAATGTCGTGTATTTGTTTTGGTTTAGGCAGCGTAAGCCATTTAAGCGTCCAAAAAGCTACTATTTTCACGTTTTCCACTACAAATGGCGATTTTTAAGCGTGTGGGAGTTGAGTATCACAACTCTCTTATAGCCTATGTTCATCCCGGGAATCTCCTGAAGATTTTGCAAAAAGCCCCATCATAATCGGATCAACGGTATGGCCGCGCATAAAGTAAAAAAACAAACAAACCAATATTCTTTAATTTTTTATATTATATTTAATATTTATAATAGTATTAGTAAGTTACTGCCATTGTAACAGGAATTTGAATAAAATAATTTACAATCACTTGATAATAATACAACTAATTTGGAAAATGTGACGTTTTATTTTTCCAATATCATAAAATGTGTAAATATCACAGCGTTACGATAGACAAAAGTAGAAGCAATTAAATTGTTACAATAGCATGTATGTGTGTATATATATTAATGTTTAAAAAACCTGGATAGACTTATAATATAATATATAATATCCTCAACTCGTGTCCAACTCAGGATCATGGGTCGAGGGATGAGATGAAGCCCCCTATATACAGGTCTGTGAATGACAAGGGTGCCGGCCGACCACGCCTGACGCACCATCACAGGGGCGGATGGATGAAATTAAACGAAATTGATGAGATGAGTATGGAGAAATGGTGGACTGAAATTGTGGCAGGGGAAACGGGAGAAAACCCCGGGAAAAACTTACCCAAGCTCCGTTTCTTCCACCACGAACTGGGTAGACTTAATGGAGAGAAATTGTAAGCAGTAATTGATTGAAAAAATGTTGATAAGGAAGATTTTTTTCCTTATATTCTTTTAGCTTTAGAACGGGATTTTATTGAGTTAGTGGTTAGTATTTTAGCTATCAACATTGTTTAGCTGAGGTCATAATTCAAATATGGGCGTTAATCAACGAGAAATTTGTTCAGAAGTAACTTAATTTAGATTTGAAGTTATTTTACACGCATTAAACCCATGATACGGGATTCGCACTTGTACTTCCCTTCCGATGGGAGCCATGCTCAGGATTTTTACGCCGTTAAAAATCTACTCTTCCCAGACGAATTTGAACCCTTGATCCTAGAAAACAGAAGCGAGCACTCGAACTTCGAGACCCAAGGTGGAGATTTAAAATCCCCTACCCCGCCAGAAATCGAACCCGGGTCGCCGGAGTGGAAGGTAGGGACTCTACCGACTACGCCACGGCGACGGACTATCCATACACGCCTGAAATACAAAACAGATAACAGATAAGAATTCCCACTATTAAATTGATTCACTGTATGGGTATTTAGATGCGATCAATGTTAGGTACCGCTCCTCCCTTATCAGAGATGATAATATAATTATGTTTGCTTGTTCCACTGACCATATATGTTAAATATTTGACCGTCAGAATATTATTAAAGGCTATTAATAACAGCTTCTATACTACGTCAATCGTCGGTCGTATTCATGTCCCTTGTGGAAATGTTACTCATCCCCATTAAATCGAATAATGAAATTACGGCAAATTACACTGAGCAACAAAAAGAAATTTTTTTGTCTCAGAAAGAAAAATATGCGATTCTGATAGTATTTTTGCTCCTGGATTCAAATCTGATATCGGTTTTTCTCCATCACGCAAGGTTTCCGAGAGACAGGAATTTATAATTTCAAACACTTTAATATTTTCTACATTCGTAACTTCACAATATTCGAACATTCGGACTCACCTAGAAAGTAAAAAATGACTATCTCCTTTCCACTTTTCAGCGGTTGCCCTTTTACCAGCCGGCTGCTGGCCCTTCACATCCACATGTGTCAATCACAGAGGTAGATGATCAACAGCCAGTGTAGGGGTGACATGTGGTTAGCATGTCGAGTCCCCCAGCCATTATAGCTGGTTCCTCAACCTGGAGCCGCTACTTATTGTAGCTACCCAATTGCCTCACGATGCTGGGTGGGCACCGGTCCCATACTGGCCGAAATACCATGAGAAAATTTCTTCCCCCATGGAGACTCGAACCAGCGCAAGTCCCGTAGCTCTGCGCCAAGGCTTCCTACCTTAACCGCTCGGCTACGGCGCGGGACAAAAATGACTATCTGCTAGCCTATATTTCGCCTGTGAAGCATCCCTCTTGATGGTCCAACAATAATTGGCCAGCATATTAGGATTCCATTTGCCTTGATATCTCTTTTCCATAGCTGAAACCATTTGATTTAGCTCATTTGATTTCATTTTACAATGGACAAATGGACGAAAAAACGTTTATTAAAATAATTATTATTTAAATACATTAATTGAAATTGAAATAAAAAACTGTGTGGAGAAATTCCGAATACATATTTGAAAACACTTTAAAAAACTGCAAAGTACAACTATTGGTACTCATGAGACAAAAAATCATGTTGACCAGTGTTATTGAAGTCTATTAAATACAAGCTGTATACTACGTCAATCGTCGGTCGTATTCATGTCCCTTGTGGAAATGTTACTGATCCTCATTAAATCGAATAATCAAATTCTTGAAAATTATTTAACAGGTAATGGTATGGAAATTCCTACCCAGTATTCGTCTTGAAGCTACGAGAAAGGAAACTTATGCCATGTTATTTGACATTGCCATTTGAATATGAGACTTCCCGAATATGAGTCTCAAATGCTCCGTCTGAGCGAATAATGAATATTACAGCTTGGCAGCAGTACTAATAAAATTTTTACCTCAATTGTACATCTCCCACTACCCAGACCAGTGTTATCCTCTATACCTTTATTTTAACTAATCAACGTAAATACCTGTATCTCTTGAACTTGAGTTGGCATTGCTACTTAATAAGTGTAACAACCAATAACAATGATTCTTATGTAATTGCATATCTCCGAAAGTTACAAGAAAATCTCGCTATCACATAGCTGACACGCTGACTGTAGTATGAGCATTACTTCATAGAATTCTAGCGCAGGCACAGCAACCACACATTGCCAAGCTATTGTTATACTTTTCCTTCACATTTATAATGGATATAAGTATTATATGGGAAATGAATAGTGGAATAAAATTTAGTTCATATAAATAAGTGGCTTAGCTCCTTCTTACAATGGCTGCTTGAAATACTGTGACAAGATTTGTTTATGCATTTTTTTCACTCTCTGTATAAGAGAGAATGCATCCATGCGTTCACGTATGTAACTTATGGTAGAGAGATAGGACAGATATGAAGAGAGAAAGAGAGAGAGAGAGAGTGCTGTTGACGAACATAAACAAACCAGAATGTTTTTGAACTGTGTGCTAAATGATGTAAAAAGATTTCATATAAATGAAGATTAAAAAAGGTGGGTGGGGGATATAAAATGCTTTGTGAAAAAAGTGAGAGATGGCACTGATCTATTTCTGGTTTACGTTAAGGCATTGAGGTGTAAGCTCGGAATACATACCTTGTGTTATCAACAGCTATCCCAAAGGAAATTAACTTTTCAGTCAGAACATACAAATAATGTTTTACGCTTTCCAGTTTGTAGAGAATATAGGGAGGATTTTTTTTGTTACCTTTCTTTTTTGCTGTGGCCGGGAATGTTACGTACGCTGCTGTTGTTGTGGTGACTGTTGTCGGTGCTGGAATCTCTATAAAAAGAAATAAACATTGCCTTTAAGTTCCACTTGCTTTCGTTTGTTTACATGCTAAAAGTTTTCCTTGTTTTTTTTATTATTTTATTTCTTCATAATATTTTCTCTTGAGTTTTGGAATTTTTATATTAATATAAAGTTAACTATAGCGAAAGATCAAATGTATAGTATAAAAGTTGTAGCTCTGCTTCAAAAATGTTAACATCCACTACTATTTGATCATCTAGTTCAAGCATATCAAATTAAGGTGAAAAAAGTAAAATGTCAATTTTACTCCCAATGATCTCTTGTGACCTAATATTTGACCGGGACAGAGATAAAAAAATAGAAGAACTTATGTAGTGAAACATGTTGCCGCGACACTACAGAACTAGCTCCGACTTGCAATTTAAATGCGACTCCCTATTTTTATCTCAGTTAGTTGTCATGGTAAAGTTGCCAAATCACGTTGTTCAAGCAACTTGTCTCGGTCAGAAAGATTTAACCAGCTATACTAAACATAGTTTGTTTGGTGGGGAATGAAAATATCATAAATTACTTGATATAATTCATTATATGCTTTAAAAATATAACAATTTTGAGAACGAGTTAATAATAATAATAATAATAATAATAATAATAATAATAATAATAATAATAATAATAATAATAATAATTAAAAGTGGAAATGCGTGCTACATGCATTGCAGAGACTTTCGATGTCCCAACTCCTTTAAAAAAACGTTAAGCTGAAAATATATAAAACTATTATTCTACCAGTTATATTATATGGGTGCGAAACGGACTCTTACTTTAAGGGAGGAAATGAGATTACGAGTTTTTGAGAATAAAGTTCTTAGGAAAAGTTTTGGACCAAAGACAGATGAACAGAGAGGTGAATGGAGAAGACTACATAACAATGAACTACATGGTCTTTATAGGAAGCCAGATATAATAAGAACAGTTAAGTCTCGTAGACTGCGATGGGCAGGACATGTTGCACGTATGGGGAATGAAAGACGTGCATGGAAGCTTCTTGCAGGAAAGCCAGAGGGAAAACGCCCAGTTGGTAGACCAAGAATGAGGTGGGAGAACAACATTAACTATGATTTGAGGGAAGTAGATTATACAGGGAATGATTGGAAAGCATTAGCTCAGGATAGGGATGTATGGAGAACTTATGTCCGCGCTGCCATGAACGTACGGGTTCGATAGTGCCAGTGAGTAAGTAAGCAAGTAAGTAATGATTAAAATTAGATCTACGTCCTATAGCCTACAAATGTTCACTATT
This sequence comes from Diploptera punctata, assembly GCA_030220185.1. Lineage (NCBI taxonomy): Eukaryota > Metazoa > Arthropoda > Insecta > Blattodea > Blaberidae > Diploptera > Diploptera punctata. Next base: position 767,076 of record JASPKZ010003852.1, read on the forward strand.
AACTTATTTTAGTTATGATCAGTGTTGTAATGCCATAGGTGTAATACAAAACAATGGTTTCGGATAGGGTACCTCTCTGATAGGATGGCTTGATTCTCGTGGACTGAGGATTAACATACTCTGATTCCGAGTCCACGGATTCAAACCCGGTCGGCTTCGATGCATTTTAAGGACATAACATTCCTTATCGCCCAATACCCTGAGGAATTTGGTAACTACAATAAATAATGGCTTAAGGTTGAACAAAAATCTATTATCACCGTTCGATATGACATGCTGACCACAAGTCACTTGTATACTGGTTGGACCATCGTCCACATCTGTAAATGACACGTAATGTTAGCCCAGCAGCCAACTGGTAAACCAAGGACCTTCTAGACCTGTAGCTCCATGGAGTTTAAATTAAACAATCAAAGCCTCACTTTTTTTTTATTATGAGTGAATTTAAAGGACATGCGTGATATACAAACTCCCGTCAGATTCGGCACGTACCAAGTAGTCATGTGTTTTACATAAATGCAGGGTTCCCTCAGACGTAGAGCAGACGGATGTTTTACAATGACCAGGGCTACTGTTAAAATATTTCGAAATCCAGTATTCTCCCTACTTTTAATTACGTACAACGGGGAGAGTACTGAACTGCAGGTACTCATGATATATTAATCTTAGGATTCAATCTTATATGACTTTTTTATTGTGTTGCATACTACCTCCTCTTTGAATATTGAAAACTTTTCTTTCAGAACATATGCACAAAAGAAAATAGAGTTAATTATATTAATGTAGTAGGACTGACCAGGCAGTTTACTCGTATTTTTCATCGATACCGAGTTTTATATCTTCTCCACATACTTTGTGCATTGATATATATATATATATATATATATATATATATATATATATATATAATCTCTAATGTAGATCACATTTATAATTTCACACTTCCATCTGGTGTCACAAAGTGAGCTTTCCTCCGAAATAATATGAAAATTGATTTTATCTAACTCATACAAGAATCATTAAGAAATATTTATTTTACTTTTTAAATAATTTATTCTGAATAAAGCTAAGATTATGGTCACTCACTCACTCACTGGCACTATCGAATTCGTAGGTTCATGGCCGCGCGGACATAAGCTCTCCATACATCCCTATCCTGAGCTAATGCTTTCCAATCATTCCCTGTATAACTAAGATTATGGTCACTCACAGAAATACATTATAACACGAGTATAATGAAAATATACAAGTAATGACAAATTTAATTAATTTTGAAGAAGTGGCTGAATTCGAATATCTAGGAAGAATAAATACAAACAGGAATGAGATGCATAAAGAAATTACGTAGGCTCAATTCTCGAAATTGAATATGCATTACGAGAACTCTTGTCGTTCCAACTTCTTTAAAAAACATTAAACTGAATATATGTAAAACTGTTATTCTCCCAGTTATTATTATATGGATGCGAAACATGGGCTCTCACTTTAAGGAAGGATAAAACGTTACGAGTATTTGAAAATAAAGTTCTGAGGTAAAATATTGGACCAGAGAAAGATGCAGGATAGAGAAGCCTACATAATTGTGAGCTACATGATCTTCATGGGAAACCAAATGTATTAAGTGCATTTAAGTCTCGTAGACTGTGATGGACATGAATAGGGGATGAAAGATGGGCGTGGAAACTCCTTATAGGAAAACCTGAAGGAAAGAGTCAAGTAGTTAGGTTAAGGATGGTGTACGAGAATAACATTAATGTGCATTTATGTGCCTCACGCCACAGGGGCCTTACAGAAATTCTACGTCATTTTTGAATGCATAAGGACATGGTGGACCTCTCCGGATTACTCATGCAAATATGCAGGAAGAGTAACCGTATAAGTCTAAGGCGATAAACCATACTAAAATAGGCATCTTGATCGAAAGACTGAAGATTTTTTACCGTAAAAATACAACCGCCAAGAAATATTCTTGGTATAGTTTTGTTCCACTCGGTATACATACAGGGATGCCTCACATTAGTTCTAGGTAGATGCCCAGAAGACAGGAAAACATAAGTGGGCAGAGTAAACAAAAATAGCACCACTTTAATCATGTACACGCATGGATAGATTACACAATGAATCAATAAGAAATGAACTGGAGATATTTTCAATAGTCGATAAACTAGAAGAACATTTAGACAGAATGGAAATACAAGATTACCCAAAATGATCAACACCTACAAACCACATGGAAAACGATATTTGGGACGTCAAAAGGAAACGATGGACTTGAGACCGGAACAGGTCGCATTGACCTAATCCTGGAAAGGAAGAAGAAGAAGACCACTTTAATGAAGTGATCTGTAATAAGGGAGATTGTTTTCATGGATGTTTTATTCATATTACGCTTCCTACTTATAGGATATCTCATCGACTTATTGTTAAGAACGCCATCTCGGTGCAAACTTGGCTAACGTGCGTGGTTGCCCCGACTGGAATCCAGGTTCAAATCCTCGAAGAGGTATTATTGGTGGACAACAACGGGATTTTTTGGGTTTTTCCAGGGAATCTCCAGTTTCCCAAATTTTACCACACCGGCCCTCTCCATATCTCTTCTCTCTCTGATCAAGTAATTCCGTCTTCAATTATTAATTTCGTATCACCCTTCACCTCAGCTCATAATAAGTAAAAATAGCCTGATTCAGCAATCCACAAGTGTTTAATATATGCTTTTGGGGTGATCTAATGGGGCACACTCAAGTGCTTCCTCATGATTACAAGCCTGTGTGTGTCAACGTGTGGCAGAATAGGCCCAAAAGGAGGGACCACCTCCAGGTCCCGGATCCAGCCCATTTAAAGTGGCGGTATGAGTAATGTGTGAATGCTTTAACCAGGAACGCCATAAGGTACTACATAGCACCATAGAGTAGATTTCATTCCATTCATTTCATAGAGGAGAAAAGTGCAATAGATTTTTCAGGTAGCAGCGCTGGAGCAGTTTGACCTCATAATTTCTGTAAAAATACAGGCTGCGGCTAAGTCAGTTAACCACTGCATATGGTAGTAGTGTTTGAGATTAAATTCTGAAGGTCTCGTATTCAAACCTCAGTTTTAACCAATCAGATGTTTTTCATGCAACCATGTGCAGTGGTTAACTGACTCACGCCACACCTGTAGAATATTGGTAGAGCTATACTAGCACAAAATAACTAACTTTTCTTATTTCACTTTTTCAAGACTTTTTTTTTTTACCAAATCATTCCTATCTTAAGAAATTGTTCTCTTATCTTCAGAAATAATATAACTAAGAACGTTTATTTCTTATTATATCTTTTGTAGCACTTCGTACTAACGACATTCAAAATTTTTACCCGACTTTTTATTCTACTCCATACATTATCCTGGTTCATTTGTAATCCCATTGTAGCCTATAGTTTCGAAAGCAGAGTAATTGGAGAATATTTCAAAGAGAATTCTGTCCAGTTTGCTTTTATCAGATGGATTGTTTGTACATTGATCACCCTTTGATCACAGACTTACACTTTTTATGTATATGACCTGGTAGTAAGTTGATAACATCGTACTTTTATCTAGCTAATATGACAGTAATGCCAACAATTACTCATTTTCTTTGAAAAACCTTACGTTTTCCGTATTTTACATTGTAAGCACTTTGCAAATTAGAATCTAATTAATCTGGAAGTTCCTGAATAGAGCTAGAATGTTCTTAGGAGGCCTATATGTTGATGTAAAAATTATCTCATTTATTTTAACAACGAATATCGTTCTCACAATTTCATCTATGCCAATTAAATTTGAAGTCAAAGCGGGAAAATCGTTTCAGATTAACTTTTCAAAGGAGATTTTCTTCATTAAATTTATATATATATATATATCCATCCATAGTAATTCTGCCCGAAGGCAGGTCCTTCACTGCAATCATAGCATTTTCATGGTATGCTTGCAGCTTTACTAGGGAATTGTAGGTGTGGTAGCTTCCCGTTGCTTTCCATATCGGTGAAGGATGATGCTAATGATAAGGGTGATGATGATGGCCATATGATTTCGGGGACCGGTTGGGCCTTAAAGTTTTCCTGACATTTGTCTTACAGGTGAGGAAAAACCCCGATATATATATATATATATATATATATATATATCCATCCATAGTAATTCTGCCCGAAGGCAGGTCCTTCACTGCAATCATAGCATTTTCATGGTATGCTTGCAGCTTTACTAGGGAATTGTAGGTGTGGTAGCTTCCCGTTGCTTTCCACTCCGGTGAAGGATGATGCTAATGATAAGGGTGATGATGATGGCCATATGATTTCGGGGACCGGTTGGGCCTTAAAGTTTTCCTGACATTTGTCTTACAGGTGAGGAAAAACCCCGATAAAAACCTCACCCAGAAAAACTGCCCCGAACCCGGGCCCGCTGCGTGACAAGGCAGCACGCTACCTCCAGGCCACAGCGGTGGACTATATATATATTCATGATATCTAGTTATACTATGTTAATAAGCTTTGAAACATGTTTACCTACGAATTCATTCTTTTTTTTTTCAGTTTTCTTTAAGGTGATGTGATACTATGTTATTGAACAATGCTCTTTAACAGATGTATTATTAGTGTCGCAATACAAATCTTCATATGAAAAGCTTCAGATTATTTACGTGTCGTAAATCCGCAACACTGAAACAACGGCTTTGCTTATATTTCGAAGAAAACCAAATTAATCATTTTTACTCCCTCAAAAAGTATCCATCGTCTATGGCAGGGTTTGAACCAGCGAACCTCCGAACCAAAGTTGAGCATGACAACACTATAACAAAAACATGTGACATGAAGTATTTCCTCACTTATCTTCACACAAACGCGTTAAATGTCTCTCCTAACCAATCGATTTTACCCAATTGTTTAAAATTTTCCTAATAAAATATATTTTGAAATATAATCCAATGTCTAAAAAACGTAGATTATTATTAAAACTGCCGATACATCCAAACTCTTCCTTAATTATTAATATGATCTAATATACATATTTAAATATATATCTACGTGAAGAAAACATTTACAATTTTATCAAGATTTTAGCTTTGTACTTTCTCTTAAAAATGTAATATTTTCAGCAGAAGCTGATATATTGAATACCTTCTATTCGTATCCTGCTTAATATAATGTGGAGGAACGGGATGAGATGAAGCCACTTTATTGAAGGATTGTGATATATATATATATATATATATAGGGATGCTGACAGGCAGGCCTGCCGCACTATCATAGGAACAGGTTACATTAAATAGTATCAAAGGGATTATGTAAGCTTGTAGCAGTGTTGGAATGCCCTAAGCTCGGATTCATCCATCGCGAACCCCAAATGGGGACAAGACGCGAACGCGATACCCGAGATGGACGGTGACTGTCTAACGATTTGATACATGAAACATATTTATTTATCTTCTTCTTCCTCTTCTTCACTTCACGGGCCAGGCAAAATGCCTGTCCCGCCTAACAGTTGTTATGTCCATCTTTCCGCTGGCCTTCCTATATTCCTTGAACCTCTTGGCTTGTAGTTAAATGATGCTGCTTATGGTAATCTTGTTACGTTGATTCTTTCTACATGTCTAAACCATTTTTCTCTATATCCTTTGATTTTATCATTTAATAGATATACATTTAGCTTTGTTCTTATATCTTCATTCTTTAACCGATCCATTCTTGTGCAGACTTTTGTTTTTCTAAGGAAGTTCATTTCTACACTTTGTATTCTACTTTGTAATTTTTTGGTCATTACCCAAATTTCACTCCCATATTTATTTATATTTCTTTAAAATATACGAAGTTCCAAATCGCAATTTTTGTTCTATGTAAAGTAGTCTAAGATTCGATTCTCCGGAGACTTCTTCGGGGAATCAATGGCAAAAGATAAAAAACAGGGGCATGTTCCTAGGGACATGGAATATTAAAACATATACCAGAGGGCCACTAAAAATATTAATGCGGGAATTAGATAAATCACCATTGGATATAATCGCTTTACAGAAAGTTAGATGGTCAGGAGAATGTAGTCAGAAATTAAGAAGCTTTACATTACAGTATACTATAGGGGTGCAGCGAGATCCTAATTCGGAAAGGAACAATTATATCTCGTAAAATGATATGGGCATGACATATGGTGTGAATGGGGAATGACAGAGTGTCATGGAATCTTGTTATAAAAAAACCAGAGGGATACCTCCCATTAGATAGGCTAATAATGAGGTGGAAGAATAATATTAAACATGATTTGAGGAAGTATATTTTATAAGGGACGATTGGAAAACATTAGCTGAGAATCGGAATGTATGGAGACCTTATGTCCGCGCGGCCATGATCCTACGGGTTCGATAACGCCAGTGAGACAATTAGTTCTATTCAATCATATACACAAAAGTTACTCGGGCTGTATTGTACCTCGATAACCAGTAATATAGTATTATAACCAGGGAGCTGATTTATATTTAATAAAAGTTAAGATTACAACACAGTAAAGTTTTTTTAACCAATTCAAAGTAACTTGTTCACTGATTTATAATATATATATATAGCCTATATATATATATATATATATATATATATATTAGTCCACCGCTGTGGTCTCGCTGTAGCGTGCTGCCTTGTCATGCCCGGGTGCGATTCCCGGTCGGAACAAGCTCCTGGGTGAGGTTTTTTGGGAGTTTTTCTTCACCTGTAAGACAAATGTCAGGAAGCTTAGGGCCCAACGGTCTCCGGAAATCATCCGGCCATCATCATCATCATCCTTATCATTATCATCATCATCCTTCACCGGTGTGGAAAGCAATGGAAAGCTACCACACCTATAATTCCCTGGTAAAGCTGCAAAGCATAACATGAAATGGATATTCAATGATATCTGTGGAATCTAGCAAATTATCTTGAAACAACACTCGTTAATTTTGCATTAGAAAATAAATAATGTTCCATTTACATTAGCATTGTACAAATCTATGTTGCAATCATAAATTTTAATACATAAAAATAATTTTTTAGTTAGGTCTGCAACAATTTGAATTAAAAAACTTGAGATATGATGAACTACGACAAGAATACCAAATCAAAATTTCTAATAGATTTGAAATACTGGAATCTTCAGATGAGAATAAGGCAATCGAAGAAGAAATTGACATAAATAAAGTATGGGAGGATATAAGAGATACTATTAAATTGTCAGCATCAGAAAGCATTGGTTATTCAAAAAATGGGAAAACCAAGAAGTGGTTTGATGAGGAATGTGCCAACATTTTAAAGAAAAGAAGGCAAAAATAAATTGTCTACATGAGCCAAATGAAGTAAATTTAGAAACAATAGGTAATATTACACCAGGTTATTAAAGAGTAAAAAGAGGAAATATTTGGGAGAGAAGGTCTTGAAATTAATTCAAAATATAAGAACATCAGAGAATTGCATCAGGGATTTAGGAGAAGAAAGGGTTTCAGGCTAGAACAAACATAATTTGGAAAGAAAATGAGGATATGAATGTAGATCCCAGGAGTATATTAAATAGATGGAAAAGTTACTTTAATCAACTATTAACTGTACATACAGAACAGGATATTGAAGAGTATAATTTACTGACGGCAGAAATGCTAATAACACAAACAAAGTGCATTAGAGGTTCACATGGTGATAGAAAAATTGAAGATGTATAAAGCATCAAGTTCAGATGGGATCCCAGCAGAACATAAAATTAGGGGGAGAAAAATTGATGGACAAGGTACGTCGGTTACATCGTATGATTTGGGAAAAAGAAGCTCTTCCAAAAGAATGGAAAGAATCGATTATCGTACAGTCGATAACAAAAGAGATGAAACTGATTGCAAAAACTACAGGGGCATCTCATTACTCTCAACTTCGTACAAAATCCTAACAAATATATTAGTAAGCAGCTTACTCCCTATATTGATGATATTCTAGGAGATAATCAATGTGGATTTAGAAGAAACAGATCTACAACAGATCATATTTTTAGCATGTACAGATTTTTTAAAAATAAATGAGAATATAATAGCACTGTACACCAACTATATGTAGACTTCAAAAATGCATATGATTCAGTTAAGAGGGAGAAGTTATAGGCCTATAGTATCCTTCTGGAGTTCGGAATTCCTAAAAAGGTACTTAGACTTATATGATTGTGTCTAAATGGCACAAAGAGTAGGGTGCGTGTAGACAAACAGTGTATCCCCTTGAATTAACCCATTGTGAATTTCAAATGTATCCGAAAACTATCTGCTCTATTATTCAATTTTGTATTAGAGCATGCTATCAAATCTTTGGAGAATCAATAAGGCCTACAACTCAATGGTATTAGCAGGCTATTAGTTTATGCTGATGATGTAGTATTATTGAGCGATAACGATTATATACTAAGGACCAACATGAAAACTCTATTGAGTAACACTAAGAAATTGGTACTGGAAGTAAACATCAATAAAACTAAATATGTTCACAAATAGAAATGCATTATATAATGAAAACAGATAACTAATGATAAATGAGGGATGTTTTGAAGAAATGACTGATATCAAGTATCTAGGAACAATAATTAATTACAAATGAGATGCACAAGAAAATTAAACATAGGCTCAAATCTGGAAATGCATGCTATTATGCATTGCGGGGACTCTTGTCTTTGAAAAAAAACGTTAAACTGAAAATATATGAAACAGATATTCTCCCAGTTATATTATATGGAAGCGAAACATGGACTCTTATTAAGGGAGGAAAGGAGATTACGATTATTTGAGAATAGGTTAAGTTCTTAGGAAAAATTTTGGGCCAAAAAAAAAAAAGATGAACAGACAGGCGAATGGAGAAAACTACATAATAGTGAGCTACATGATATGTATAGGAATCCAGATATAATAAGAACAGTTAAATCTCGTAGACTGTGATGGGCAGGACATGTGACACATATGGTGGATGAAAGAGGTGCATGGAAGCTTCTTGTAGGAAAACTAGAGGGAAAATGTTCAGTTGGTAGATCAAGAATGAGGTGGGAAAATAACAGAATCCATGATCTGGGAGAAGTAGATTATACAGGGGATGATTGGAAAACATTAGCTCAGGATAGGGATGTATGGAGAGCTTATGTCCGTCTAGCTATGAACCTACGGGTTCGATAGAGCCTGAGTTAGTTAACCATTTTATACAGTAAATCAATTCTCGAAACAATATCATTAAAGTCCGGCGCGCAGGAACTGCTTAAAGTAAGCAGTTTCCTCAGAAAGTTGAATTTATGGTCGGATTTTATTAATTAAATCGCATGTGTAGAGTTTTGTTGCGAAAAATAAACATGGCGTCCGCTAGAGCGATTTTTAAATTACGGATTTCAGGTAAACCCGCACTGCTAATGATCGTATTTCGCTTCTTTTTTTTTTTTAGTATACCTTTCACGATTTATTTAATTGGCATGTACTGGGTTTCGTTGCGAAAAAGTGAAAATTGCTTCTGCTAGATTGATTTTTAAAATTTTGCTTCAAGTTAATATCCAGTCCTAATGGACAAATTTTGAAGGTTAACGTACGCGACCTTACTTGTCTTAATTTATTGCTATATGCCGAATTTGGTTCTGAAAAAAAATTGCTGCCGCGAGTGTGTTATTAGACACACACACACACACACACACAGAGTGGATTGCTTAACCGAAGTCTAAAACGAAGTTTTAATAACAACCATTAAAACTAAAAATCTGCGGCTGTTAATTGCAAAAACAAATGTCTGAATAATGACCATGGTTTCATAAAAACACTGAGCAACAAAAAATAAACTTTTTTTTTTGTCTCAGAAAGAAAAATATGTGATTCTGATGGTATTTTTTCTCCTAAATTCAAATATATCGGTTTTTTTCTCCATCACGCAAGGTTTCCGAGAGGCAGGAATTTATAATTGCAAACACTTTAATATTTTATACATTCGTAACTACACAATATTCGAACATTCGGTGTCATCTAGAAAGTAAGAAATGACGATTTTCTGCTATTTTCGCCTGTTGAGCATTCTTCTTGATGGTCCAACAATAATCGGCCAGCATATTAGGATTCTATTTGCCTTGATATTTCTTTTCCATAGTTGAAACCATTTGAGTTAGCTCATTTGGTTTTATTTTACAATGGCCAAATGGACGAAAAAAGTTTATTAAAAATAATTATTTAAATCCACTAATTGAAATTGAAATTTAAAAAAATATGTAAAATATATGATCTAAAGATATCTGTAAGGAAAACGAAGACAATGGCTTTTAGAGGAAGAGATCCAGTGAGATCCAAAATTATTTTAGAAAATCAAAGTATAGAACAGGTGTCTAGTTTCAAATATTTGGGCTGTGATGTTGGCTACAATGTGGAAAGAGATATTGACTCCAAAATAGATACATTTCAGACGGTGTGTGGAACAATACAGAGAACATTCAAAAATAAAATTATAAAATAAACCAAGATAAAAATGTATAATGTTATGGCGGTTCCCACAATATTGTATGGATGTGAAACTTGGGCTCCAATGAAAAAACAGAAGGATAGAATACAGACGGCGGAGATGAGGTTCCTAAGACAAGTAAAGGGATGTACAAGACTTGATAGAATAAGAAATGAGGATATAAGAGAAGAATTGAAAGTACAGCCTTTATTGGATAAAGTCACGAATTACAGACAGAAATGGACTGATGATATGGATGGAATGAGTAAGGAGAGATATCCATTGTTAGCAAGAAATTATCAAGCAAGAGGAAGACGTGATGTTGGAAGACCTAGAAGACGTTGGGCTGATGCATTATTAAGTAGGAACGGGCAATTGCCTAATCCCTGGAGTGATGATGATGATGATGATGATTAATAAAAAAAATGTGGGGATGATGGAGAAATTCCGAATACATATTTGAAAACACGATAAAAAAACTGCATTAAGTACGACTATTGGTACTCATGAGACAAAACTAATGTTGACCAGTGTTATTTATGTGGATATTAAGTTACCTTACATCGTTACCTACGCCGTAGCGTAGTGGTTAAGGCATTGAGCTACAAGCCGGAGGGTCGAGGGTTCAAGTCCGTTGGGGGTCAGGATTTTTTAAACTGACCCAAACCCTCTGGCGGCACTATGACCCTGGGGTCGACTCAGCCTCTAACGGAAATGAGTACCAGACGCCTGTTCTGGAGTAAAGGCGGCCGTCACGCAGGGCTGACAACCAGGCTGACATAAAGTGCCGATTGTCTAGAAAAAGTGGGAGTCTTAACCTCCTACTACCCCAAGGGTCTCCTGAGGCCTGTTGTGGGATCACTTTACTTTACATCGTCATGATGGAAGTAATAAAACATTGTAAAACCGGGGTCATGGTTTAGACTTCATTTGTGCAATCCACGCATAGGGTCTACTGTATATAAAATTTAGTTATGATAATTTTCAGCGATTACTAAATAGATTAGATGAAGATTTGTAAAAATTGCTGAAACGTATTTTCATGAGAAAAACCTCAGTAGCTCCTGTTATATTTCTTCGGAATTCTCTAAAATTATGAGTAACTTACATGACATGTATCGAAATACAATAAAAACAGTTGTTTACAAATGAAACTTTAGCACGTGAAGATATGATTGAAAATAATACTCACCATCTAATTTTATGACGCCATCAGTTTCCCCAAGAGAATTCTTGGCCACGCACTTGTAGGAGCCAAAGTCGCTGTGTTTGACGCTTCTAATCTTGAGCATCATGTACTTATTGTATCCATTGTCCATCGATACAGCTTCATATTTATCCCCTAGGTAACAAACACACAAACAAACAAGGTTTCAATTTGGCCTGTCTGCACAATAAGCGCTTTAGGCATAAGTATACACATGTTATATCACAATGGATCTCAGTGCTGAAATTCAAACCTTGTTCCGGGCATTATACCATATGCCTGACTATGTCAACATATTAGGGTCTGTACTAATACACATATTAAATGAGACATTGCAAATCACCAGTAATTATTAGTGACAAATACGTGTTATATAGGTTATATCAGTTACTTACACTTCATGTTTGTGCTACATTAGTTATTTTTTAAGAAAATAAAGGAATTGTTAGAAACCAAGCATAATAATAAAAATAATAATAATAATAATAATAATAATAATAATAATAAAAATAATAACAATAATAATAATGATAATAGAAAATTTCAAAACCATAATATAAATTACAAGATCGTCATTCTTTTAATGGTAAATCCAGAAAATTGGGTAAACTTGGGTAAATATCTGGATAAAACGCGGATAAAATAAAAACAACACTCATTCATGAATGCTATCAAAATGCAATACCATTAATTCTTAATAATTCCACATAACTTAATTAATGTACAATGGTATCGTATTATTATGTAATTGTAGTATTATTGTGTTTTCTTTATGTAATTGCAATATTATTGTTTTCTTTTTGTTTTTCTTTAGGCCTATACTATTACCAAATATTACTTTATTGTAACGGACTGTCAACAGCACGTACGGCTTACTGCCTGTGCGACCCATATTTGTAAATAGCATTGTATATATCTTACTTTTAGTCTAAAAAAGTCATATTACTACTTTTCGAAATAAGATTCAATCTATTCGATCTAAGGCAAGGAAAACTGGAAAAGGAATTTCCTGTCTTCGTTAGGGGTTGTAGTAAATTATCCCTTCGATTGAGATGAGAAACGACCATGGTCATAATAGAGCAATTAAATCGAATTTGCTTTCCATTTTATGAATAAAAATCAAAACTTCTTAACAGTTACAAATTTTAATTATACCAATCATGTTCCATGGCAACAGATTATTATTATTATTATTATTATTATTATTATTATTATTATTATCATTATTATCATTATTAACATTATTATCATTATAATCGTTATTATCGTTATTATCATTATTATAATTATTATCATTATCATCATTATTGTAATTATTATCATTATCATCATTATTATCATCATCGTCATTATCGTCATTATCGCCATTATCGTCATTATCATCGTTACCATCATCATCATCGTCATCATCTTCGTCATCATCATCGTTACCATCATCGTCATCATCATCGTCATCATCATCGTCATCATCATCATCATCATCATCATCATCATTATTATTATTATTATTATTATTATTATTATTATTATTATTATTATTATTATTATTATTATTATTATTATTATTGGCATTCCAATATACCCCAACTGGACATAGGGACCAAGGAAGACCAAAACATCGGTGGAAAGATCAAGACCAACTTCGCTAGGTTTACTGTACAGGCCACATGGCCTAAAACGAATTTGTTCATGATGATGATGATGATGATGATTGTTATTATTATTATTATTATTATTATTATTATTATTATTATTATTATTATTATTATTATTATTATTATTATTATTATTATTATTATTTGTCTATTGCCATCAGGTTGTCTTTTATGACATTTCTGGCTTTCTCCCCCGGTATTGTAATCCATTTCTTAGGTTGGGGCACTTGGAAGGCGGAATTACGTTACCCCAATGATATGTTGGATGGTAAATGGTAATGAAGCGCCAGGAGAGTTCTTAACTTAAACTTAACATAAATTTCAGACCATGGACAACCACAGGAATAATTCATTTAAGAAAAAATCCTAAGGTTTGACCGGGAATCGAACCGGGACCTCATGAACTGTAGTCAGAATCGTTGACCACTAGACCATGAGGCTGGTCATATAGCTACATGTTGACCACTAGACCATGAGGCTGGTCATATAGCTACATGTTGACCACTAGACCATGAGGCTGGTCATATAGCTACATGTTGACCACTAGACCATGAGGCTGGTCATATAGCTACATGTTGACCACTAGACCATGAGGCTGGTCATATAGCTACATGTTGACCACTAGACCATGAGGCTGGTCATATAGCTACATGTTGACCACTAGACCATGAGGCTGGTCATATAGCTACATGTTGACCACTAGACCATGAGGCTGGTCATATAGCTACATGTTGACCACTAGACCATGAGGCTGGTCATATAGCTACATGTTGACCACTAGACCATGAGGCTGGTCATATAGCTACATGTTGACCACTAGACCATGAGGCTGGTCATATAGCTACATGTTGACCACTAGACCATGAGGCTGGTCATATAGCTACATGTTGACCACTAGACCATGAGGCTGGTCATATAGCTACATGTTGACCACTAGACCATGAGGCTGGTCATATAGCTACACGTTGACCACTAGACCATGAGGCTGGTCATATAGCTACATGTTGACCACTAGACCATGAGGCTGGTCATATAGCTACATGTTGACCACTAGACCATGAGGCTGGTCATATAGCTACATTTTGTGTAATTATTCGACATAGGCTATTATTTACATTAGAAATAAAAACGTAAATACTCTTTCCTTTTCCTTAATTTAACTTATTCCGTTATAGGTAACGTGCTATTAATCGCCCATCCATCCCGGGTTATATACGGACACAACCTATCGGGAGAGGCATTTTCGAAAATGTTTGAATTCCATTATACTTTTCCTGGCGATCCCGGAAGGGTATTGATGGCGAGCCAAACCGGATTTTTCAGTTTTATCCCGGAGTTCTCACGTTTCCGAATTTAATTTCACCATCACTCTCCATTCCCCTTCTCTGCCTTTCACTTCATTTCATTTCTCACACATTTATTCATTCATTCACTCATTCATTTCATACTACCCTTTATCTCTCTGATGTTAGGTAAAATATTGTTTCGTTGGCAAACCACATATGTTGAAAATATGTGGTTGCGGGGATCTAGTGGGACCCACTAGGTCGCTGCCTCATGTACCCGAATTTGACCAATAAAAAGGGTAGAAGTAGCCAACGGGAGGATTGTAGTCCTTCCCCTAGCGGCCACAGGGTCAACTCAACAATGGTGGTATGGATCATGGGAGTATAACCTGGTGTACTGAATCTGGAAGACGACCTATAATTACGTAAAACTATAGAGTGGATTTTCATTCCACTCATCTTCATAATAGTAGGATAGCGCAATAGATCTTTCAGATCGAGAAGCTCGGGCAGTCTGTCTCCCAATCTAAATACAGATCATATAATATTTTTTGATCACACAAAGACACGCACGACCTAGGCTATCTTGAGTAAGTAGTTCAGTGCTGGGGTCACTTCAATACTAGTGAAAAATAAGAATAATTATTTTCAACCAAGAAATATAAACTAAATTATAGTATTTACTTGACGAAATGTATTTAGGAATTATAATTTTGACTGAAATAAACAGATGTGTAGCAAACCAGTATTTTGTTTTGGTTTTGTAGGACAAGTTGTAAACAAGAGACAGTTGCGTTATAAAGATAAATCAGAGCTCTCAGCAAAACCGCGGCCCTGCAGCTTTTCGTTGTCTCAATAATTAATCAGAGAGAGCGCAGAAAACCAAACCTCTAAGCATTGTACCAAACACTTTAAGCCTATTATGTCCTACTACACCAAGTCTTACGTAATCACCATACATTTTTTATAACAAAAATAAATCATTTTATACTCATTCCAATCTTTCAAGAGTACTAATTTACTTTCCGCGTTAATTTTTTTCTCTTATTAAGACTCGTGAATTTTAATTATGCTGACTTCTCTTTAATAAACCATATTGTTTCCACCTCCTGTAATAAATATGTTATTACACTGATTAAAAGCGTATCCGTAATTATACATCCTTTATCACTGGATCCGAATTCGCGTCTCGTGATGTGGGTTCGTGATTGATGAAACGGAGGCAAGTCAGTGTTTTCTCTACGTTTCTCCCATTTTCTCCTGTCATAAGTTCATTCCAGTATTTCTCCATTTTCGTGTCAAAAATTTAATTTCTTCTGCCCTTGTGATGATGGTCAGCCCATCTGCTTGTATATGACATCATTAGTAACGGGCATCATCTCATCCCTGCACCTGGCATTTCGCCAGACATGAGTAAAAGGTTTACTTACTTTGCATTGATTCTAGGAAGGGAAATCTAGATTTCCGTAATGTGTTATGATTTCTACAGGCAAGGGAGGCAAGTTCGTTATTTTACTAGGGAAATTATACAGAATTCCGAGATAAGTAGGTGAAGTCCTTTTATTAATTTATTTAGCCTAAAAGTGACAGCTGAAATTTATAGAAACAGTACAAGGCAAGTGAACCGAATACTCACACTCTAAGAGAGATAGACTTAAGGGGGGTGATGGGTGAAATATTGACCATTTGAGATCAAAATTGGCATTTTTTGTTTTTTGTACTAAAAAACAGCATGTACTCTAATGTATATGTTGCCAAAGTAACAGAGGCCTAAGGCGCTTCTAGATGCCCTAAATTACGTCAGAGTTAAATGGCTGCGCCAATTAAATACTACCTTCATGCAAATCTTTAAACTTTTTCCACACTTTTCTTTCCACTGTATTTTTGTACATTCAAAATTGAATGGAATTCAGAAATTTTGTCCTACAAAGTTCAAATTTTTACTGCATGTCCTAAAAAAGCGGGTAAGAAAGTAGTGAATGGGTTTCATGATTGAAGTAATATTTTAATAAATAAAACATAAAATGTATGCAATTATTAATTTTTATTGTAATTCTACGCATGAGGTACAACATTATTTTTTTCTCCCCTTGTATTCACATTATAAGAATTCTAATGCATGATTTTTTCTAAATATTGTAGGGGTCTTGTAAAAAAAATCAGACATTTTACTAAAAAAAATTGTGGAACCCATTTAATTATAATACATGCAATTTTTTAATATAATATTTAACAACTCATAAAATAAATCTCTCACAAGAATGAAGCTTGAAGCTTAAACACATCATTATGTATATCATGCAGTGAATATTTGTACAAAAAATCAAGTCTCTAGCTCAAAAAATGTAGAACATAGAAATTTCATCCATCACCCCCCTTAATTATTATCTATTATGAGCTAATGTGTTATTTTACTGAATATGATATGATAATTCTAGGATGGCTAACACAAAGTACATAAACTGATTTCAGCTATAGAAATTTCATTTATTCATTTTAATATTTTAACAAAATGGCAGGGGATTTATACTATTAGCTGGCATGTAAAATACCAGTGTTCCAGGCATCACCATATTCTACTGAACACATATTTAAAATTAATTTACTTTCCTTAGTCCTTTAATATCATATCATATATTTCCGATTGAGGGTCTTTCCACTTTTTCAGCGGTTGCCCTTTTACCAGCCCGCTGCTGGCCCTTCACATCCACATGTGTCAATCACAGAGGTAGATGATCAACAGCCAGTGTAGGGGTGACATGTGGTTAGCATGTCGAGTCCCCCAGCCGTTATAGCTGGTTCCTCAACCTGGAGCCGCTACTTATTGTAGCTACCCAATTGCCTGACGATGCTGGGTGGGCACCGGTCCCATACTGGCCGATATACCATGAGAAAATTTCTTCCCCCATGGAGACTCGAACCAGCGCAAGTCCCGTAGCTCTGCGCCAAGGCTTCCTACCTTAACCGCTCGGCTACGGCACGGGACTCATATCATATATACATAATATAATTCCTAAATAATAGGTATGTTCTAATTATAATATATTTGTTAGATTTCATCTTGCTTTATACTCGAATCCATATTGTTTGAAGTTGTGACGAAGGTGTAGTGTTGCCAAAGGAAAAGAAAAATTATAACCTATGATGAATCTCAATATCATTTGGTTTAATCTTAATCTGACAAACTTAAGCAAAAAATATTTACTTTGTGGTACTATTACCTTTATAACAAAATAATACTGAAACGAGTTAACTGATTTTAACAAATGCAAATTGAAGCTAGTGTTCTTGAAATTATAATTTTTATAACGTAACATGTAGAAGTGTTTTCATTTATGACCTCTCAACTAGTTATATATTTCTTCAATCTCTTCTTAATCATGATTGGATCCCTCTCTAAGAAATAAATAATAGATAAAGTCATACGAGAAAAAATGAATACAAAATATTCAGTTGTTGATTATATAACATATAAGCAATTAAATTGTTACGGACATGTACGACGAATGCAAGAAATATTACCCAGAAAAACAATGGAATGGTGTCCATCTGAAAGAATAAAAAGGAAGACTCCGAAACTCATAGATCAAAGAAATAAGAACTGGAATGAAAACAAGAAGACTGTAGATCATGGAGTGGATGGATATGGACGAGTGGAGAAGAAAAATAAAACTTCAGGCACACAAAGATGTGTAAACATTGGAAATCTGTACATAAATAAATGTGAAAGTAATATATATATTAGTCCACCGCTGTGGTCTCGAGGTAGCGTGCTGCCTTGTCACACAGCGGGCCCGGGTTCGATCCCCGGTCGGGGCAGTTTTTCTGAGTGAGGTTTTTATCGGGGTTTTTCCTCACCTGTAATACAAATGTCAGGAAAACTTTAAGGCTCAAACGGTCTCCAAAATCATACGGCCATCATCCTTATCATTATCATCCTTATCATTATCATCATCATCCTTCACCGGTGTGGAAAGGAACGGGAAGCTACCACACCTACACAATTCCCTAGTAAAGCTGCAAGCATAGCATGAAAATGCTATGATTGCAGTGAAGGACCTGCCTTCGGGCAGAATTACTATGGATGGATATATATATATATATATATATATATACACATACAATATTCGTTACGTATTGTTTCTCGGATGTTAATCTTTCTCCTCGATCACGTTCGGTAGAAAAATCATCCACGAATAACAAGTTCACATTCACTCTCTTATAGTGAATAACAATAGTTCAGTTCTCAGTGTCATTCTGAACTCATTGCCCTTTGAAGCAATCATACAATCCGCGTTCTGATATTTTGTCTAGGACATATTTATCATAAGTAATGCCACGAGTGATTTCCAAATTATCGATAAATTCACGACTTACGAAGTGAGGAGTGAATTTATCTAGAGAATTTGGAAATCAAGAGTGGCATTTGTTAGGACTATTTAACGAATAAAATTAAGCTGTTTACTCACAAATAATTATTTAACTATAGTTATTTTAAAATATTTATATATTTAATGTAAACGGCGATGTTTGAAAACAAATCAGAAATGTGAGCTTATGTTCTTCACTGCACCTTGATCATATTATTTATTGCCAAATAAGATCGCAATATTGTAAGAGTGCACCCAAGCGGAGAAATAATGAGACACATCAAACTATATATCATAATCAACATTACGGGTTATTCATTTTATTTTTTTAGTAAACAACTCAGTAAAATCAAGGAATCTTTTCATTATTTGCTATATTCAATGTATTTGTTGGAGAAAAATAATGCTTTGACCTGTTCAGAACATTAAAAAGGAGGAGCTTTCTTTATCACAAAAGCAGGAGCTGATAAAGACAAATCGATAAAGAACGAGGTGAATCACGACTGTGATTGGTTGTAAATAAAAAAACATTGTAACGTGATTGGTCATTGGCTCCCATTTGGGGCATGAGTTAAATAGTCATATTATTGTAATTTCCATCTATCAACATTTTCACGAACTTTCATGAAAGATGTTTATGTTGTTAATTGTGTGTTTACCAGAAAAGGGATAAAAGGGATACAAATTACGGACAGATGACAAAATTTTAGTGAACAAAATAATTCAAATTCGGTTGTAAATCTTCGGATTTCATTACTTAACTATAATGTATCTTGTGTAATTTTATACATTTTCTTACAAGCGAGAAAACAAAATAATTTATAAATAAGAAAGTCTAATTTGTAATTTATACTATAGGTATAGAACAAGATAGAACTTCAGTGTAGTTGAGATGGTAATTCTGATACTTTCTTAAATATAATTCCTTTAGCTTAGAATTTGTATTAATACCATATTTTAGACTATCAGTCTCTTGGTGCCTTCTTCTTTTCGTTAAAAAAATCTCCCAGTTTATTGCCTTTATTATCAATTGTATGTGAAACTTATCCGGTAACAACACACAATTTGTTGAAATATCCCTTTCATAACTACTAATTCTGTCTGATGTGTTAATGTATGGCCTCTGCGAAGACACATGATGTCTGTAACTTGTATGAGTGTTTGTTGGAAGAAAATGCACATTTGTAAAGTAACAAAACAAATGTTTATTATAAGCGACCATCATCTTGTATACAAGTTTACTTGGAAATTTAAATATGGAAATAAGTTAGCTAGTTAACGATCAGCTACTGAAAATCCGAGTTTTTTTTTTCTGTTTGAAAAATACTGAACCATGCTATGATAAAATTATACAGAGTAATAAGCTAGTTACTTATTTAAGTACTGATTTGGTTTACTAGTGTATTGTTAACAAATTCATCGCGTACCACTGTTCAGGTCATTGTTTAGAAAGTTAATAAAACACGTATCGGGTTCCTGAGATTTAGTCGTCCTCGATTAAAGAAGAATTAGTTAAAAAACATCTTATAGACCGCTGTGGTCTCGAGATAGCGTGCTTCCGTGTCACGCAGCGGGCCCGGGTTCGATCCCCGGTCGGGACAAGTTTCCTGGGTGAGGTCTTTTTTCGGGGTTTTTCCTCACCTGTAAGATAAATGTCAGGAAACTTTAAGTCCCAAAAAGTCCCCGAACACCATTATTATGATCAATATGATATTCCCCTAATTAGCTTATGTTTAGTTTAAGGCCTCTCCTGGTGCATCATTACCATCATCATCAACACTCATATCATCGGGGCAACGTAACCCCGCCTTCCAGGCGCCGCAACAAGTACGCCATGCCAGGAGGGAACACCAGAAATGTCGAAGTGACAACCTGGGCCATTTGAAAAAAATTATAGACCTTTAGGAACGGTACTATTTTAACAGTTGATGATGGAAAATGTTCTGAAAGGCCTACAAGGTGTCTTAAATGAAATCTCATTTAGTTAAGGACGACTTATAGATATCAAATACGTGTTTCTATTGTTTAACCTGTTATGTAGTGTATTATCACTGTATGAATGAATTGATAATTACACCCAAGTAAAATTCTAATTATATTTGGACTAATGATTATAATATTATAGACATAACAAATAGGAGGACGAGGAAAATAAAAAACTAAAGAAATAATTTAAAACATTAATTGGTTATAAAAAATATCAGTTATATTATATGGATGGAAACATTGACTCTTACTTTAAGGGAGGAAAGGAGATTAGGAGTATTTGAGAATAAAGCTCTTAGGAAAAATGTTGGACCAAATAGCGATGAACAGACAGGTGAATGGAGAAGACTGCGTAACAGTGAATTACATGGTCTTTATAGGAAGCCAGATATAATGAGAACAGTTAAATCTCGTAGACTGCGATGGGGAGGACATGTGGCACGAATGGGGAATGAAAGACGTGCATGGAAGCTTCTTGTAGGAAAACAGAGGAAAAACGCCCAGTTGGTAGACCAAGAATGAGGTGTGAGAATAATATTAACTATGATTTGAGAGAAGTAGATTATACAGGGGATGATTGAAAAACATTGGCTGAGGATAGGGATATATGGAGATCTTTTTTCAACGCGGGCATGAACCTACGGGTTCGATAGTGCCAGTGAGTTAGTTAGTTAGTTAGTTAAATTGGTTATAAAAAATATTAGTACGGGGAAGAACATTTATTGCATGATGTAATAGATAAATTTCTACACATAAAACAATATATTACTCTTATGTTATATAATTCATACGTACTTTGATATCGATACAATGAATAAATAAAATTGATATCAGTAAGATCTCAAGGTGTATTCATCGCAAAATACATGAACGTGCCTTCTTCCATAGAGACATATAATCAATAACAAAAGAACACAATTGTAATAATGAGCAAAGAGCAAACATTTATATTGGAGTAGCTATAACTTGATTTATGTTCTCTTAATAACAAGGAACGTTCTATCCCGCAGAGAAAATAATATTCATTTCTGTGATTGATCGAGAAACATTTATTTCTCTACAAATTCAACTTCGTTTACATTGAAATAGGGGAAGACGGTTTAAATGAGTCACTCTACTCTACATCTACTAATATATTTTTTTTTTTTCAAATGCCCCAGGTTGTCTTTCGACATTCCTGGCATGGCGTACTTGTAACCCACTTCTGAGGTTGGGGCGCCTGGAAGGCGGGGTTACGTTGCCCCGATGATATGATGGGTGATGATGATGATAATGTTGCGCCAGGAGAGTCCCTAATCCTAAGCTTAACCTAAGATGAATATGAATGATGATTGCGATAGCCATATGATTTCGGGGACCGTTTGGGCCTTAAAGTTTTCCTGACATTTGTCTTACAGGTGAGGAAAAACCCCGATAAAAACCTCACCGAGAAAAACTGTCACGACCGGGGATCGAACCGGGCCCGCTGCGTGACAAGGCAGCACGCTACCCCGAGACCACATCGGTGGACACACCTACTAATATTCTACTCAGAAAAATCTTAAAAAATCGGTTGTGTTTATTTTGCCAGGGATAGTATGGAATAAAATTGTCAATGACGCTCTAAATAAGTGTTATTTTCTATTACTTACAAAATATATTTACAGAACTCATTTAAATACTTATTTGTGTACCAAAGCAATAAAATAATAAAATTCTCAATGGCACTCTAAACATAAAATAAATATTAATTTCTATTACTTACGTCATAAAATATATTTACTGAACTTATTTAAATACTAAAAATGTTATATGTATGTGCCAAAGCAATAAAATATACACTCTCCATGAGAAACCGAATGTTTAATTGTTTTTTTTTCATTTTCGGAATATTTCCTTTAACAAGATTCCGATTGAGGGTCTTTCCACTTTTCAGCGGTTGCCCTTTTACCAGCCGGCTGCTGGCCCTTCACATCCACATGTGTCAATCACAGAGGTAGATGATCACAGGAGCCCGTTTATGGGTGACATGTGGCTTAGCATGTCGAGTCCCCCAGCCGTTATAGCTGGTTCCTCAACCTCGAGCCGCTACTTATTGTAGCTACCCAATTGCCTCACGATGCTGGGTGGGCACCGGTCCCATACTGGCCGAAATACCATGAGAAAATGTCTTCTCCCATGGAGACTCGAACCAGCGCAAGTCCCGTAGCTCTGCGCCAAGGCTTCCTACCTTAACCGCTCGGCTACGGCGCGGGACACTGAACTTATTTAAATACTAAAAATGTTATATATATGTGCCAAAGCAATAAAATATACACTATCCATGAGAAACCGAATGTTTAAATTGTTTTTTTCATCTTCGGAATATTTCCTTTAACAAGCTACGGAATGATTTATATTACTACATTTAAAATTCACAACTTGAGATTCGTCAGGATGCTATAATAAACATGGGATGTAATGTGAGTTCGTGTAGTTTAATTCTATGTTGTTTTTAAAAATATTCAGATATAAGCATTTATGAATAATTGAATACTGAATTGATAGATGGTAAATGGTATAATTTTTACTTACCGGATACGATCATATCCCCTCTCTCCGTGGTCCAATAATTGATAGATGTGGGATATGCTTCAGAATGGCATTCCAGAGATACATCTTGTCCCAAATATGCTCCTTCCAGTTGATTCGAAATGGATAACATTGGCGGGACTAAGAAAAACGAGAATATATTGACTTAGGCTTTTACGGCCGGAGTTATTATGATCTTGTAGAAGATTTCCGGGCTGTTGGCCGTGGTCTTGAGGCTTGTAGTTCTCCGACGTTTCGGCAAAGACTGCGTCCGGCATCCTCAAGGGTTGTCTTGAGACTGGCAATTTTGTCGACTACCTGCATATATAAATAGGTAAGGTAGTCGCCAAAATTGCCAGTCTCAAGACAACCCTTGAGGATGCCGGACGCAGTCTCTGGCGAAACGTCGGGGAACTACAAGCCTCAAGACTACGGCCAACAGCCCGGAAATCTTCTACAAGATCATCATAAAAACGAGAATATTTTATTGAAGGAAGAAAACGTACCAGTGGCGGCTCTTAATATAAAATTTTATCAGAGCTACATTCAACGCGGAGGAAATGCACTCAGTGAATCTGGTTGCCGTAATATTACAGAAGTATAACCGACTTGCGATTAACAGCAACCTTTTCCCCAACTCTATCTATCTCAGTCATTTTCTATGGTAATGCCTATTCAATCGACTAGTCCCAAATAAAAAAAAATCGCCAAACTTATTTTCTCTGAAGCGAACCGCAAATAAGATAAATAACTTATTACTATAGAAGATTTAAGATTAAATAGTTATGTTGATGAATTGATTTTCTCGAGGATAAACCCATAAGTTCTTAAGGACGAGCGCCACTGGCACACACAAATATATTACATCTCACAACATGAAAAATAAAATGTACACTGCGAATAAATTTTATACCAAATACTCCCTGCTTATGGAATTATCATTTGTCATATTATTCATAATCGAAATGAACTACAGGGTGGACTGAAAGTTTCTCCCTTCTTACCGATTCAATCACCAAAATTTCTTGCAGGGTGGCTGCAGTACTACTTATCAATAGATGGTCGAAGTTACAATAACTTGCTACTAGCCTAGGGTATTTCCTGATTCATTATGTAGTCTTTCCCATGCTTGATTGTTTGATAGTTACAGGTATTTCTGTTGTATAGCATTTTTTGTTTTGTTTTGGAGAAGACTTAGGAAACTTTAAAATTCCAAAACTTGGTGAACTTTAATAAAAGTCTTGAATTATAATGTTTTTAAGCATTCTTGGGTATTAAAATAATGAATGAATAACTGAATTGGTGGGATCTGTGGAATTGGGAAAACACAGCTTCTTGTGGTGAAGCCAAAAGACTGTCGATAGTCAGTACTACCAGGAAACGATTGTTCATGTTTATACTAAAGCAATTCGAGATAGTATTTTCCCAGATCCAGGCAGTGTTTTGATACAAGATAGAGCAAATGCTCACACAACTCAGAATCAGCTAGACTTTTGAAGAGAATGTTTCCAACTGTTTGGGAAGACTGCCTGGAAACAGCCCAGACCTCAATATTGTAGAACACTTAAAGGCCAGGCACGAGGATTCAGTGTTCAAGGAGCCTCGTCCACACAACAAAAATCAACTTTTTGGGCGTGTTGAAGAGGAGTGGGACTCCATCAAACTTGATGAGACTACAGTGCTGGCTGAGGGTTTTGCCAGACGAGTGGAAGAATGCCTCCACAATGAAGGACGCCATAAAAATTACTGAAAAAATGCATTGTGTGATTCCTGCTAATGATTTCTAATTATAGAAATAAGTTTTTCTCTTCTTCTTCTTCTGCTTCATGAAATTAGGCCTTTTGACCTGTTTTCACATCAAGTGGGATTTAATGAATCCTCCCATCTAGTAAATGGGCGTCCAACATTTCTATGTCCTATTGGTTTGTACTTTAGTAACAGCTGAGGGATTCTATCTGTAGGCATTCTCTTGACATGTTCATACCAGTTGTTTCTCATGTTGTCAATTCTATTTGTTAAATTGAAAATATTTAAGTCATTTCTAATATCCTCACTTCTTTTCTTGTCCAAAATTGTCACACCTGCTACTGAACGTAGGAACTTCATTTCTGCAGTTTCTATTTTCCTTCTGTCTGAACGGTTAAGAGTCCAATTTTCACTTGCATATGTTAAGACAGGCACTGCCATAATTTTGTAAAATTTTAGTTGTGTGCTCCTCAAAGTTTTATTTTTCAGTGTCCGTCTTATAGTGCCACACATTCTGTAAAATCTATTTAATTTAATATTAATATCTTCCTTCTGGCAGTATGATACATTGCATCCTAAATAATTAAAATTGTTCACCTGTTGTATTATACTGTTATTAATACTGATTTTACACCTCATATGGTCTTTCCCGTTGAATGCCATTACTTTCGATTTACTTTCAGAGATTGTCATATTGAATTTATTTGCTATTTCGTTTAATTTATATGCTGCTATTTGTAAATTGTCTTCTGAAGAGCTAAGGATTGTCTGATCGTCTGCAAACACTATGGTATTTAGAATCGTACTGCCAACTTTAAACTCTGTGGTTAAATTTGATTGCCATTGTACAATGATCTCGTCTATATAGTGCAGGAGATAGCGGGAATCCTTGTCTGATCCCTTGATTAATTTCTAATGTATTATCGCTCATAGAAATAAGTTTTTGTGAATTAAAATTTCTTTTTGTAAAATTATTGTTAACAAAATAGAGGGAGGAGCTTTCCGTCCACCCTGTATTTTTAC
This sequence comes from Diploptera punctata, assembly GCA_030220185.1. Taxonomy (NCBI): domain Eukaryota; kingdom Metazoa; phylum Arthropoda; class Insecta; order Blattodea; family Blaberidae; genus Diploptera; species Diploptera punctata. The sequence goes on from JASPKZ010003852.1 coordinate 793,356, forward strand.
TGGGAGTGGTTTGTGTGCTTACAATTAAATTAAAAATACTTCAAATTCGTTATTTTTCCTGTAGCACCAGTAAACTGTAACTTAGTTTTATTTTAAAATATGAAACCTGAATATATTCTGAAGCTTCACACGTACGCAATCAGTCGTTCTTCCTGGTTTTCCGATTGAATAATTATAGTTAGAGAGCGGATTTTTAGGTTCTAAAAGTTAAGACTGCAACATAGTATAGTGATAAAATTAATGTAATAAGTCTTTATATCCAATCACGTGAAGTTTTATAATATAACTTTACAAAAAGTTGCTCAATAATTTTTATGTAGGATCTATCAATATTACATTTATATTACACATCTTACTTTTAAATTAAAATGGAATAATGTTCTATTTAGATTGTTTCTTTTTCATTTAAAAGTAACATGTGTAATATAAATGTAATATTGCTAGATCACATACAAAGTATTGAGAAATGTTTTTTTATAAGTTGTATTATAAAGAAATCAGTTCATTGGATATAAAGACTTATTACATTAATTTTATCGCTATACTATGTTGCAGTCCTAACTTTTAGAACCTAAAATTCCGCTTCCTATATATATAACCTACATTACATACAGGAATACACTCAATTCAAGAATATAAATTTTAATGTCATATTTATCACAACAATGTACTCTTTAATGTGGTGTAAACATATTCAATATTCTCCCTTTAGGGAAATTGAATAATAATAGTATTATTATTATTATTATTATTATTATTATTATTATTATTATTATTATTATTATTATTATTAAAATGTAAGACTCTTAAAGAAATTATTTTTCTATGTGATATGAAATCATATTTTAAGAATTGACATTTTACTTATACTCTTAATTCGCCCACCAGAATTTTGACATAAAGTACAGGCAGTAGTCAATAATACATACTATCATTTTTTTTAAATGTATGCATTACTTCCAAGATTACAAGAGTAATATCTCTAGTTCTATTCTTTCTACCTATGAAACATGTTCAACCTATTCAGATGCTTTATAATTTCTCTATTTATACGAAATTCTTTATATAGGTCATATATTATGTAATTAAACATATTATTTATAATTTAAGCCGTTCCAACTGTGGTTTTCCCTACAACGACTTTTTAATTCGATCCATTGAATTACAATCATCATTAATTTAGTGCTGCCTGTTCTTTAGTTATAATAATTAGGTAACAAATTCAACGACAGCTTCCTCTTACAATTTGACTAATGTTTATTCTTTTTTTTTCTTTCAGGTAATGTCAAACTCCAAGAATCATACTTTTTTTTAATTCGTAACACCACGATACAGAAAACCTAAAGGTAAAAATATATAAATATGTTGCAATTCTAATTAAACCACACTCGGAGTATAAGTTACACTCCCGAGAGTTTAAGTGCTTTTAACTCCTCATATGAATATAGGTTACTCGTACTATTTTTCTTGTAATTCAAATATCTTATTTAACCAAGTTAATTAGCAAATAAGGTTTTACTTTGTCTTCTATGAAAATCTGCTCAATCTACTGAAATATGCTTTTTTATAATCAAAGAAATTTTGTTGTATTTTTGGAAAGTCAGTATTTTATCAAAGAACAAAGAATACTGCACAGAAGAGCCATGTTATTTGGAACTGTGCTAGTGTAGGCCTACTAGGTCATTGAGCAAACTATCGATGTTAACAGAAATAGAGTGTTTGAAATGCAAGAGTTAGAACATTTTAGATCAAGGAACGTTTAGGCTTAAGATGATTTAATTATTTTTTTTAGATTTCAAGGCCGGGTAAACATCGATGTCGACACTTCCGGGTTTATGTACGTGGTCAAAAGTGTTTTAATTTCCCCGACGGGCGATGTTTTGACAGAGACTGAGATCTTCAAGTCTTATGTATGTTTTAGGTTATTTACTTTAAAAAAATTGAAGATCCCAGATCAAAACGTGGGCAAAACATTAGGAACTTACATCTTCAAGACCAATGATTCCCGAGCTTTTAAGTATTACGACCCCCAGGAAGAATGTTCATAATTTTTTGTGGACCCTCATCAAATATTTGCATAATTTTGTCTCTTAGATTTTATCTGACATAATGAGATATTACTAAAAGAAAACATGGGGTGCGAGAGGTTTGAATGGAATTAATGTTAGGATTTGGAAAGGGATTTGGAATGGTCAGTGCTCTGAGCCTGTAACGAGCTAATGGTATATGCAACGTCCTTTCCGAGTACAGCCTTAAGATAAAACTAATGAAATTTATTATTTTTATATTCACAGAATATAATGTTTTAAATCGGATTTTTTTTTTTTGAGGGGAGAGCGAATTTTGACTGCCACGAACTCAGGGTCACATATTGGGAAACAACTCTAGACAACGACCATAAGCCCGAAAGTCTCATTATTGTGGCGAAAAAGCAAGATTTTAAAAAATAATGTCACTTTAACACTTTATATTATACATGTATAGCATATATAGTGTGTGTGTGTGTGTGTGTGTGTGTGTGTGTGTGTGTGGGTGTGTGTGTGTATGTGAATGTGTATGTGTGTGTGTGAGTGTGATATTTAAATTTTGACATTAAGCAATGAAAGCCAAATACGTATGTTATGAAAATAAAAATTAATGTCTACACCGGGATTTCTAATCTATACGTTAGTGCGTTACCGACCACGCAGTGTTCAATCTTACGGCTTCTATAACAGGAAAGCAATTAAATATTCTCATTAAAATGTTTTCTTGTTATCGAAGCCGTAAGATGGCACTACGACGCTTCCGGCTGCCTCTTACTTTTTGAGACTTAATATAAGGAAAGGAACATTAATGTTTGCACTGGAATGCCTGGATAACTTAGTCGGTAACGCACTAACGTATAGAGTTAGAGGTCGCGAGTTCAGTTCCCGATTCAGGAATTTTTTTCATGACACACACACACACACACACACAACCTACAGAAGATTAGGATTGACATACTATTATTTTATTCACCTCCCTGAACTTGTTTCGCGATCATGAGAGCCTGATCATTAGCACACCCTGCGCAATTCCTAAAAATGTGGACAATTTATTTTCATTGCTTCAAGAAATGTCTAGAATGTATAGGTCAAAAACACTGATAGAACTTGAACGGTGTATTTGTGTTAAGAAAGGTAAAATACATTGAATATACTTACACTGTACACGAAGGACGACTCTTTTGCTGATAGATGGGGGAACTCCATTAGACGCGATGCACAAATAGGCGCCCATGTGCAGACGACTGACCCTTACTATGTGCAGTACTTCCCCGTCCACCACATTCACTGCAAAATCACTCACAATATTTACTCTTCCATTAACTAAATTAAAACCACTTCAACTCTACACACATCTTTTTGTGGTTTCACAATAAGCTCACTGTTGAAATTGTTTCAATTACAGTACAACAAGTTAAATGAGAAGCATCAGGTAAAATGTGAGAATTTCTCAGTAAAGTCGTTAAAAGGAAACTGTGCACATAATCTCTTGTTACCTCTGGAAAGATTTATTTTTTAAATACAAGTTTAGCTAATTTAACTATTCTAATAAAAAATAACTCTATGGTGCATTAGGCCTAGAAGACCCTTGGCCTATATTCCGCATGCTGACCTCACATCCAAGTTTGCTAATCATAGAGATGGAGGATCATTTATTCAGTATAGGAGTGACATGTGATTAGCATGTCGGGTCCTTCAGCCGTTATAGCTGCTTTCTCAACTTGGAGCCGGTATTTATTGTTAGCTACCAAAATTCCTCACGATGCTGGATGGGAACCTATCCCATACTGGCCGACATTCCTTCCTCCATGAAGATTCGAACCAGCCAAAGTTCCGAATAGATCTGCACCAATGCATCTTGTATTAAACCACTAGGCTACGCCGCGGGACTAACTAATTCATCTAAAAATTAAAAATATCACTGATACTTCCTCCCTCTCTCTCTCTCTCTCTCTCTCTCTCTCTCTCTCTCTCTCTCTCTCTCTCTCTCTCTCTCTCTCTCTCTCTCTGTCTCTCTATCTCTCTCCTCTCATCTTTCTCCCTCCCATTCTCCTCCCTATCGATCATTCTCCTTCTCTCTTTTTCTCCCTTTCTTTGCATATCTACTAATCACCTTAGCAACCCCGAAAACTATGGATTTTAATCTAACCTCGTTTACTGTTGTCATTTTATTTTGACCCTTTTTACCTCCTTTTGGGATGCTATGGGTCAAACTTAGGCTTAATGGTATTGCGACTGTGACCGATTATAATTGCAACTCGAAAAATATGGGTTTTACACTAACATTGGCCAATTTTGAAATGTTATTTTTAACTCCTTCTAACCGCCTCCTCCTTAGGGGTGCTAGAGATAAAAGATGGATTTAAATGTCATCGAAGCTGTCACCAATCCGTTAAGCGTTCCCGAAAACTATTGTTTGGACACTTGGTCATTTTGGACATTTTATTTCTCAGCCTTCTTGCCCCATTAAAAATGCAAGGTTAATATTAAATAATGACATCAGGAATTTCATCAAACAGCTCAGCAACCACGAAAATGTGTATTCGACACTAACCTCGGCCATTTTTGACATCTTATTTTTCATCCTTTCTCACTCTACTTCGCCCCCATAGAAGTCCTAGGATCAAACTTGAGTTTAAATAATGTATGGATTGTGATCAATCGTCTTAAAAACTAACCTAGATATTTTATCATTTTAGTTATCACGCTTTATCGCCCCTTTTATCCTTCTCAGGTGCGTTAGGGTTCAAACGTTTATTCAAATGTCACCGAGTCTCCCATTAATGTGCTTAGTGACCAAGAACTATGACTTCGACACTATAATTTTCTCATTTTCGATTATTTTTTTATATTAACCCCCTCTCACTCCCTATTAGATGTGCTAGGTTATATCTTATCCCCACGGAACCTTTTTCAGATTATAAGTTATGTGCCTATCGAGTTTGGTTAAAATTACTCAAGATAGAATTATGCTGGAACTTATATAAGTCGTAAGTCGTTGTCGGCCATTTTCCCATTTCAACAACGTTCTTACCCCAGCTAGGTGTTATTATCCCTTCTTCTTCTTCTTTGTCACGGTTTAGGCTTATTTACTAGCCTATTCCGGCTCCAAATTGCTGCCGGTTTCACCTTTTCTTTGGTCTTCACATGCTTCTTCTTCCTCGTGGTGAATAGTTGTATGCTGCTTTTGGTATTCTTGTCTCAGTGATCCTTGCTAAGTGTTCTCTCCAGTTTGTTCTGCATTTCACTATGTTTAATTCCTCTACTTTTAGTAGTTGCCTTATTTCTGTGTTATGTTTTTGTCTGTTCTTTGATATCCTGCTATTGGTCTGAGGAATTTAATTTCAGCAGCTTGTATTCTGTCAGATTGTTGTGTTGTCACTGTCCACGTTTGGGGTTCGTAAGTAGTAATAATCGGAACTGCCATTGTCTTGTATAATTTCATTATAGATTCTTTCCTGGCTTGATTTTCCAAAGATGTTTTAGTGTTCCTGTTTTATATAATTCAACTTATTTAGTTTGTTATTTATATCGCCCGCGGTGGACTAGCGGTTATGCTCCTTGCCTCTGGTCCCGAGGGTCGTGGGTTCAAGCCCGGCCGAGGTCGATGAATTTTTAGGATGGAAAAATCCATGGAGCAAGTCCGGGAGGGACTTTAAGCCGTGCGTCCCGAGTCTGAAACTTTTCAGGCTCGTAAAAGATCCTTAAGCTTGAATGAAAAGGCATCTAAGCAAAATTTACCGAATTTTCCCGTCCTAGTATTACCTTGGTTTCCTAGATGTCATTATGAAGCGGAACGCTGACCACGGACCACTCAAATTACATCAATACGAAAACAAGTGTAACTAAATTAGTCTGGTTCAAATTCTTTCCTGTAGAGGGAGAGCGCCTAAATCTCTGTTAAGGGAAACATGGGCATACAAGAATTTATATCTGTTTCCGTTATATGATATTTTGCTACCTAGGACGTTACATATTACCACTTGTTCTATTGATTCACTTTCTAATATTATCTTTGTCTTAACTGGTTGAGCGCCCTTGAAAGCCGTTGTTTTTTATTTGTCTGATGATATTTCTATATTGCGCAGAAGGTGCAAGAGGCAACCCTCTTTGTGTGGATAAAACACAAGAAAGCAAGTCCAAAGGCTTTAAGGAGGCAGCTCCTCCAAAGGACTAACCCTGCAGAACGTTAGTATCGTACTCAGAGGACATTTAAAAATATTTACAAACTCCAAAGAGATAGCCGTATATTGTCCCTTATAGACACACTGTCGGATCGTAAATTATATATGTACCAAATCTAGTTGAAATTGCTCCAGATATTCAAGAGTTATGCCAGCATATGCATACATACATATCATACATAACGTAAATAAATAATTAAATACATGCATGCATACATTATATATATATATATATATATATATATTTTGATTGACAGAGACCACGAGTCGTTTATTGAAGAACACGGTGCATTTATTCGCTAAGTTGCTGTATTTCAACGTCTGACATAATTAATTCGATTCAACTTTGAATTAAATTCTTGGAAGGAAATTCATTTTATACAACACGGCCTCAGCTCACTTTCTGAATGTAGTTCAATATTGATCTCCAGTCACCTATATTTAGGGTCTATATGACCGGGCTTAGATATATCAAGTAAACCTAGGCTGTGAGTTGATATCGTTGTCATGTGTTTCGAAAAGCTAACTCAAATGCATACGTGATATTAAATTTAATTATCCTCTTTAACAACGCATTCCCAATTAAAATCGGAGTTCTATACCTCTTATTTCAGACTTGAGATACGTTACAGTACTCCAGGCTCTATTTCATTACTATGGGAAGGTTTATTAGGATTTTTATAACTTAAAATTCCGACGACCCTTATATAATTATAATAATATTATGAAATGATGATTTGATGAAATACGTCCTAGTAAACAAATTCCAACCCAGCACCGGCCTTTAAAGACTGAGAAACACCAGGGAAAAAACTCAGTCGGTTGGTCTGCACTGAGGTTTGAACCTTGGTTCTCCCTAATACAATTTTCAAGCGCTACTGTCAACTCCCTCAGTGTACTACGAGAAGTTTATTGTTTTTACTGTAGATAAAATTGAATTTAATTATTGAGTAAGAAAGCTTAATACGCCGTGCGTATTAAGTCGCGGTTTTATAAAGCGTTTGTATCAAGATCATGGATTAAAAATATACTCAGTCACGTTGAATTCATGTATAAACGGTAATCTAACGAAAGTTATTTAATCATAATCTAAGTTTATATTCGGCACTAGAATGTTCGCAGATTACCGTAATTATTTTAACCAGTATCAGAAACATTTGTTTTTAATATGTAACTGGTTATGATGTTTTAAAGAGGCGTTGCTGTACATCCTAACTGCGCAAAAGATTTACATTGACTATTTAACTCATGCCCCAAATGGGAGTCAATGACCTATCACGTTTCAATGATTTCTGTTTTACAACCAATCAGAGTCGTGTTCCACGAAATATTTATCAGTGTTATAATTACCATATTAAAGAAAGTTCCGCCTTTTTAATATTCTAAACAGGTCTGACCATTATTTTGTAGTGACTGAGCCTGTGAGAAATACGGCTACCAGATTGTATATATAGTGCATGAATGTCAACACATGCCGCATGCGGGAATTAATATAAAAACATTTGTAGCAATTGATTATACCACAAAAAAAACACTGTTTGTACTTTCTTAAATGTATTTTTTCCCAGGTAATAATCCAGAAAAATATAATTGTCTTATTTACATCATACATCAGAAATGAATTAATATACAGTTTGATGTGTTTCATTTTTTCTCCACTAGAGAGCATTCTTACAATATTGCGTTCCTTTGGCAATAAATAGTATGATCTGGTTGCAGTGATAAACAAAAGAAGCAGATGAAGCGTACCTATCGTTTCTCATTCGTTTTCAAACATCGCCGTTTACATTAAATATATAAATATTTTAAAATAACTGTAGTTAAATGATTTGTGAGTAAACAGCTTAATTTTATTCGTTAAATAGTCCTAACAAATGCCACTCTTGATTTCCAAATTCTCTAGATAAATTCACTCCTCACTTCGTGAGTCGTGAATTTATCGATAATTTGGAAATCACTCCTGGCATTACTTATGAGAAGATATTATATTTATTACGAATTATATGTATTAAAATATCAATTCGATCAATAATATTATATACAGGGTGTAACTAAATTCCCATTAAAGACTTTGACGACTGTAGTAGGGTCAAGACGGTTACGTTTAGCATATAAGTACTCATGTCCGGAAACGAACCGTTTTTCACTACACGCGCGCAAAATACCACAACACACGTTCAACTTTCCCACATTTTCGGCGCCCAACACCCTTCACTTTCTCCCGACTTGGACTCGCTAGACTACTACCTGTGAGGTCACATGAAATCCCTGATTTATGAGACTCCTATGGCATCTGGGAGAGACCTATTGGCGCGGTGGATGTTGCAGGACCAAGTATTGGTAATCGCGATTACCAGAACATAGTACGGAGGTACTGTATCTGTATTGACGTCGTTGATTGTCTCATTGAGTTCTTTTTATGGACCCAGACGACAAGAAGGATGCGTCAGAAAGAGCAATGTTTGTTGTAGTATTTTGCGTGTAGCGGGAAAACGGTTCGTTTTCGGGCATGAGTTACTATTCTAAAAGTAACCGTCTTGGTCCCCACTACACGTCCTCAAAGTCTGTAATGGGTATTTAATTACACCCTGTATAAACTATGTAATCTATGCCCGAAAGACATAAAAGATATGAGTCAGTATAAACTGTTAACAACAACAATTATTATTATAATTATTTATTATTGTTTTATTATTATTATTATTACTATTATTATTATTATTATTATTATTATTATTATTATTATTATTATTATTATTATTATTATTATTATTATTATTATTATTATTATTATTATTATTATTATTTAATTAATAGTATTCGTATTTTATGATAGTCATTAATTCAGTATTAAAACTTAATGGTGTTTTAATGATTTGAATGGACTTATAATTTACGAAACTTTTTATACCGGTATATTGTCTGCCGGTGCGGCGTGTCTACGATGTCTTGCTCTGGTGAGGTACTACCTCATTTCTCACTCTGTTTACATCGTCTTTGGCTACACACCTACGCCGCGAAACGTGCGAGCCTAAGTGATTAAACCACATCTCGATAATCACTAGTAATTTGGCTGTGAGGGAGCCTCAATTGGTTCCAGAATGTGATACAGTGGACGATGCATATTTTGCACCACTTAGTAGTAGTATTTAATACCGATACATTAAATGTTTTTTTGCAGTTTTATCGGATTTATACGATTTTTGCTTTTTATGAACATTTGCCGCCATATTATTCACTCTTCTACAGTCTATTGGAACCCATATTTATATAGTATACAACTAGCATATATATAGCATATATATATATATATATATATATATATCATCTGGTATCATGGCATCTGCCGCCGTCTTCCGGAAACCAAACGCCATTCCTCTCTGTCCATCCATTGATCTTCCTCCAATCCTCTGATATTCATGGCCGCTTGTACTCCTTCTATCCAAGTTTTCTTCGGTCTTCCTCTCTTCCTCCTTTCCATTGGGATCCATTCCATAACAAATTTAGGCGATCTTTGCTCTGGCATTCTTTTGATATGGCCATACCACTGTAATCTTTTCTTTTCTATGATGTCTATGATGTCCGACTCGTCTTTTACACACACACACACACACACACACACATATATATGTTAAATTAAATGTTTAACATTGAGCAATGCAAGCTTAATATGGAATGATAAGAAAAATAAATGCCTGGACGGGATTCGAACCCGGATCTTCACTCAGAGATCCGGGTTCGAATCCCGTCCAGGCATTTATTTTTCTTATCATTCCATATATATATATATATATATATATATATATACGCTTTTTTGGACGCCCCAGCGATCTTTTGTCTTGGGGGCAGTAACGAAGCATGGCTTTTGGAATTCTATGAGATGGCATTCGTTGAAGATGGGCTTTTCATTTTTTCTGCTAGTTTTGTATATGGTGGAGAACGGGTTCTAACTCCAACGTTTCCATAATTTCCTCATTTCTTTTATGGCCCCACTTTGTATAGCGTGCTGTATGGCGCATATATATGTGTTTGCTAAGTTGCAACGTTCACTTTTCAGAACTTTACCAGGACCTACTCAATAAAATATATTTGTTTCTTTCTAGTGATCTGTGACTCTACTTATGTAAACCGAGTTCTGTTTTTTCTGTTTTATACTAGGCAGCAAAGTCGTTTCTCAGTCTATTTTCTGAACTTGGTTCCTAATTAATCTCCAGCTTTTGCAAAATCGGGCTTAAATAAACAACTGGATAAATAGAGATACACCAATTTAATAGCTAATTAAATGGTAGAGCATTCTCCAAGTGTACTTGTAGACCTAAAAAATCAACACGTTACGTTAAAAAATGGCACAACTTTCCAGAAGCATAAAACTATCGATTACACAGAGCAACAGAAAAGAAATTTTATTTTTTGTCTCAGAAAGAAAAAATATGTGATACTGATAGTATTTTTTCTCCTGAATTCAAATATGATATCGGTTTTTCTCCATCACGCAAGGTTTCCGAGAGACAGGTATTTATAATTTCAAACACTTTAATATTTTCTGCATTCGTAACTAAACAATATTCGAACATTCGGACTCACCTAGAAAGTACGAAATGACGATTTTCTGCTATATTTCGCCTGTGGAGCATCTCTCTTGATGGTCCAACAATAATCGGCCAGCATATTAGGATTCCATTTGCTTGATATCTCTTTTCCATAGCTGAAATCTCCTGATGAAAGCGTTTCCCGTTTCATTTTACAATGGACGAAAAAATGTTTATTAAAAAATATTATTTAAATCCATTAATTGAAATTGAAATAAAAAAACTGTGGGTGATGGAGAAATTCCGAATATATATTTGAAAACACGATAAAAAACTGCATTAAGTACAACTATTGGTACTCATGAGACAAAAATCATATTGACCAGTGTTATCATTCAATTATTTTAGTAATTTTACTTTAACATCTAAGACCATTAGTGTCGCAATTCAAATCTGGGCGAGAAAGAACCGATAAATGTTGCAATGTTTTTTTCCGGTGCCGTAAATTACGACACAGGACCCACGGCTTTAGTTTTCCTCCAAAGGAACTCTTGCTCTGGATTTTTACATTCTGAAAAATCCATAGACTCCGCGAACCTTGGAAACAAAGTCGCGCACTAGCCCACTAGGACTGCGAATTATGAGAGGTGGTTCTATAATAAACTAACTCACAGGCCCGCCGCTCGGACATTATAATCAATAATACCAGATTAATTTATTTTTCAGATTTTTTTTATAAAATGATTATAAATATCTCTCAAAATATTCTGCCAAAAATTTTGGATTCAAGAATTTTGAATCTTCTTCTTCTCCTTCGTCTTTTCCCCCACTTATAGGTTTGCCGTCTTCAGTTTCCATTTATTTCTATCATTCCAATCTCCTTCCAAATTCCTATCATTCATTATAGTTCTGACATAGGTTTTCCATTTCCATCTTGGTCTGCCACGTTTATTTATTCCAGGGGGTGATCGTTGGTATATATATTTTTGGCCATCTTTCATTTGATTTTGAATTTTAATGTATAAAATTAAATTTACTTCCTTTTCCCTCCGTTTTAAAATGAAGAATTTGATATATCTGAGGCATCTCGGTAAATTTCTTACAATTTCATACTGCATTAGTTTTCTTTCTTTATTACTTTCTTTTTTTAATTCAAGATAAATGATTGTAGTTAAACACAAATTCTTGAATATAAATTTACTTCTGGGGATACGCCGTTTGCTTAGGTGGTTAAGGTAATATGTTATAAGCCGGAAGGTTGGAGGTTGGTTCGACTCCTAGTGAGGTTAGGATTTTTAAATAAGCCTAAACGAAGGATGGCACCATGACTCTAGGGTCGACTCAACCTGTAACGGAAATGAGTTCCAGATGCTTGTTTTGGGGTAACGGTGGCCGTCAATTAGGGCTGATAACCCGACTGATATCTAGTGCCGACTATCTATAAATGTAGAATCCATAACCTCCTTCTAACCTAAGGCCTGTAGTGGAATTGATTTGCTTTACTATCAATTTATTTCTAGATGTAGAATATAACACAAGCTTTATATTCCGTGGAGGTCATGTTTATTGGCTTTTAGAGTAGACGGGTGACATGTGATTAGCAGAGAGAATCCCTCAGCAGTTAATCACGGTCGTTTAACTCCAACTGTCAACCAAATCCCTCGACCTACGACACTACAAATAATCTTCTCTCTTGGTGTACTCTGTGGGTGTGAAACATCAAGGGAAGAGAACGAACTAAACATATTTTAAACTAGGATCCTGAAGCAAATATTCGATCAAAAAAATAATGATAGAGGATCAAGCAACAATTAATGCCATCATTTATATCGTTGTCCTAATAGGTCTTCCTCTCTTTGATCTGCCAGGATGTTGCCAATCGATGTTCTTTTACTCGTCATACAAATATGATACGGAATCCGAGCATTACGCCCTTTCCGAAGGAAATCATGCTCAGGATATTTTCGCTCTGAAAAGGTGCATCGAACCCGGCCATGTTTAAAACTCGGAATTAAGGCGACAATATAAAAGAATAATTCACCGTGATCGACTCATTAGAAATCCTTATTCTTATATGGGAGGATAATTCCACGCCAAATCACATAATTTATTTCACTTTATGTCTCATTTTAGTAATTTACGATTTTACAAAAGGCCGAAAGTGAAGTGTTACTGTAACATGTACTGTTACATTCACATAAAAGGACGCTACTCTCCCAAAATATATAAAAAAAAATGAAAATTGTTTGATCATTTTAAAAGTACGAAGCTCCGTATAAGCAAGGATATTCAATAGACATTATGTGAACATAAATAATACGCTCACATGATTAATACTACTTTAATAATAATAATAATAATAATAATAATAATAATAATAATAATAATAATAATAATAATAATAACAGCAATAATAATAATAATAATAATAAGTAGGTAAGTGACACTCGAAAGAGCGTTAAGTTTTAGGTTTATGATTTGTCTTTTATCAGTTCGTTAACGATCCCATCTATCTTCTGCATTGTTTGTAATGGTATCGCTCACATTTTTGCTCACATATCTTGCATTCACTCGAGTCACTCGGTTGGTGGATTGTATTTTTGCACATTTTGCACTACTTTAATTATAAGGCTAAATAAAAATAGATTGTATTTTAAAAATGTATTTTTAGTAGTTTTGACACAATTTCTATTTCTTTTTTTAAAATGGCAGTGCTAACAGAAACGATATCATTTGTTTCATTATTACAAATAATAATGCAAATGTCTGGCTATTCATTCATGTCTGTAAGTTTAAACAATGGTTAATTTTTTACATACATTTCGGATACATTACTTTTATTCGTAATTTACCTTGAAGTAGTCCTAATAACTTCAATATTCCATATTTGGAAGTTCATTGTGAGTCAATTTAAGACTGCCTTTTGCATTTTGTTTGATTCAGGATGTCTGTAGAGTGAAGGTAATCAAATTCAACGATTATTTTCTAACTTTTAATAATAAAGTAAACAAGTGAAATCAACTCATTTAATTGTTGCACTTGTTTATATACACTTTATAGATATCCTAAATATGATTTGTTGAATAGGCCTGCACAATTCATGTTAATAAATTAGTTATTAAAAATAACTAAATTCCACATATTTATAAAAAATTATGTAAAATACAAGGATTGGAAATACGTTTCCCAACTCATCTCTAAAACCTCGTTTCCAATCCTTATATTGTTAACAAAATACTTTCAGCAAACAAATTTATACGATTGCACTATGATCACCCCTGTAACACTGACTACTAATTTAAATTGAATAATATTATAGTTAATATTAATGAAAGTTAAATTACGTTATCTTCTTCTTCTTTAACTCAGTTTAACCTCTCATATTATAGGTAATTCCATGTGCCACAGACCACTGGGGCCTTACAGTGGCACGACCTGTCAGGAGAAGGATTTTAAACTATGAATCACACACATTTTATTTCTCACCAGACAATACTTGTGGGACGTGCCCAAATGAGTGTCAGCTCAATGACCGGGCCTTCTTCGATCCAACACAACACGAACACGAAACACACCATTCAGACACATATTTTACTGAACTTAGTGAATAATGTAGGCTAATGATGATTATGATGGCCAGATGATGTTCGGAGACCGTTTACAGTTTTCTAACATTTGTCTTAAAGTGAGGAAAAATCCCGAAGAAAAACCATCACCTTGGAAACTGGTTCCGACCAGGCATCGAACACGGGCCCGCTGCGTAAGAGGAAGCGACGCTAACCGAGGGTACAGCTGTGGACAAATTACACTATTTGTAGACAAAAATTAACTTTTACAAAATGTTACAGTTTTAAAAAACTCACTCCAAGAAGTCTTTAGAATGGGTCGAACAAAGTTACCTATTTTTTTTACCGAGAATGTTCCAAGTAAAAGGAGTTTATAAATAAGGTAGATACATTTGTGCTGCTAGCGATACTTCTAGCTTTTACACCTCGTTTCTGAATGTCTTGCTTTGCTTCGCTGAGCAACATTTTTTGTTCAAATAAGATATTGTAGTAAGGAAACCTGATGACAGCCCAGTTATATACTCAACTTCACGTTCTCAACCTCAAATTTCCCTTACATCTATTATTTATTATTATTGATATTTTTATATTATTATCATTATGTTATTATTATTAATATTGTATAAAGTACTAACATTCTGTGTTCCTAGGAACATGTCCCTGTGTTTGAGCCTTTGGCATGGGTTCCCTGAAGTAGTCCCCGCCCGGAGAACCGAATGGGGGACTATTTGACCTCCGGAAAATTTTACGCCAGTTGAACCCATGTCCGCATATCTTGACGGTTGTATTTTTACGGTGAAAGATCGTCACTCTTTCGACCAAGGTACTTTTTTCGTCTGGCTTATCACCTTCGACGAACTTGCGGGTTCGATAGTGCCAGTAAGTAAGTAAGTATTATTATTATTATTATTATTATTATTATTATCGTCCATCGCTGTGCTTTCGGGGTAACTTCGTTGAATCGTACTCAGCGGGCCCAAGTTTGATCCTAGATAAGAATTTATTTGGGTTTCTTTTTCATCTATAAGACAATTGTCGGGAACCTGTAAGGCCCAAATAGTCTCTGAACATCATCTGACCATCATAAATCATTTGCATATTTACCTTGTTTAATATGAATATACGAGTGAATGTTATCTTGTCATAAATGTTCATGTTGTATCGGAGAAAGTCCTCGCATTCAGCTGATAACTCATCCAAGGAAGCTCTTCATGTCCTTGTGTGATGAATAAAATATCTATGTAATCTAAAGTTAAAAATTGTATAGCGATAGTCGTTTCTGTAAGACCCGGGATGGCGAGGGACAAATAAAATTAACTGTACAGGTAGTAGAGATTAAACTAAGGTAAAAAAGAGAGAAGTAGATATTAGCATAAGTTTTTATATTATTATTATTAAAATTTAAGGAACAGACTATTGAAATGTGAAATATTTTACATAAAAACATAAATATTGATAATTTCTTGAATCCAAAAAAATCAATAATAATATTACAGTTACACATAAAAGGATACAAATTAATTGATAGAATGAATTATTTGTTTTTTTTTTTTGTTCTCTACAGTACCAAGATACTAAATTGTCCCAAAAATAGCACTTTCTGCCCAATTGTTGCAAAATCAGGTATACAAATATTACTCAAGTTATAATATGTACGATTTGTATTATATTATTCGAATTTATTGTCACATAATACTTCATTCTTGAGAATCTTCTAAGTTGCTCAAAATTTCTAAAATATAATTAATTTCCCTTCAGTTAGATCTTTATCTTTTTCTTTTATATTTTCTTATTTTTTACATGGTAGGCCTTAAGGCCTGTTCTCCTCCAGAGAGAATATCTCCATCATGTTCAAGTTCTACCTTATTTTCTATATCTTTCTGGTTTATAATTGAAGATCTTCCTACTTATTCTATTGTAGATCATACGTTTATATTATGTGGTCGCGCCATATAGGCCTATATAATTAAGAACGTTTTCTTGAATCCATGTTGCTCAAAATTTCTAAAATATAATTAATTTCCCTTCAGTTAGATCTTTATCTTTTTCTTTTATATTTTCTTATTTTTTACATGGTAGGCCTTAAGGCCTGTTCTCCTCCAGAGAGAATATCTCCATCATGTTCAAGTTCTACCTTATTTTCTATATCTTTCTGGTTTATAATTGAAGATCTTCCTACTTATTCTATTGTAGATCATACGTTTATATTATGTGGTCGCGCCATATAGGCCTATATAATTAAGAACGTTTTCTTGAATCCATGTTGCTCAAAATTTCTAAAATATAATTAATTTCCCTTCAGTTAGATCTTTATCTTTTTCTTTTATATTTTCTTATTTTTTACATGGTAGGCCTTAAGGCCTGTTCTCCTCCAGAGAGAATATCTCCATCATGTTCAAGTTCTACCTTATTTTCTATATCTTTCTGGTTTATAATTGAAGATCTTCCTACTTATTCTATTGTAGATCATACGTTTATATTATGTGGTCGCGCCATATAGGCCTATATAATTAAGAACGTTTTCTTGAATCCATGACGCGGAAAACTCAAAAAAACTTTGTTAACCATACTTATATCCGCGAAAATCTATAATGTAACACATATATATATATATATATATATATATATACACACACGGCTCTTCAGAAAGAATGAACAGACTTCAAACATTTATTTCTTCCAAACTACTAAAAATAGAAACAGAATTCCAACATTCTTGGAAAGAGAAAAGTTCACATTTCACTATTTTATACATGAAATATGAGCACCATGTGTTACACGACAAATATCAAACGGTGGTTTATTACTTGCCACACACGAATCAGCTGGTCTCTAGTTATAGAATTCACAGCTTCAACAATTCGATGTCGCAGATTTTCAAGAGTGTCAAGTATAGGGGAATATAAACACGGCCTTTTACGTAATCCCGCAGATATGAATCACACGGGGTTAGGTCTGGTGACCTGGGAGGCCACCGACGATGAAGTAGATCTGCTCCCCCTCTTCCAATTCAACGTCCTGTTGTGTCATTTTAATACAAACTATCAACATGACAAGCAACAGCACCAATGCGGCCGCGATCGGAACTTTAACCTTTTCTCTTTCCAGGAACGTTCAAATTGTGTTTATATGTTTTGTAGTTTGGAAGAAATAAATGTTTGAAATCTGTTCCTTTTTTATGAATAGCCCTATATATATATATATATATATATATATATATATATATATATACTAGAAGTCCCGGCCACGCGTTGCTGTGGCTAAGGTATACGTTAAAAATTTTAATTAAGTTGCTGTCTTTCAGCCAGATTACTTAAAACTAATACTTACACACGAAATCAATAATACTGAAAATAAAATAAACACTGAACACACTTAAATTATGAAATAATCAATATTTGTAATTCAATTTAAATTCGCGGTTGCAACAAAAAGCACAGCCATCTGGATCTCTCTTTGTTAAATAATAAACCAATTACCTTACCAAATTACCTTACACCGCCATCTGTTAGAATTGTATGGAAGTCACAGATAATTACACCGCCATCTGTTAGGATCGTATGGAACTCACAGATAATTATAACTATTTGTTAAATAATAAACAAATAATTTGTAATAAAAAATAATGCGACCATAAATTTAGTTATAAACTACCCTAAGTCTCAAGTTGGATCAAACTGCACACAGTGTGCAAAATTTTATTAAAATCGGTTCAGTAGTTTAGGATTCCATCGCGGACAAACAATTTGACACGAAATTTATATATATATATATATATATATATATATATATATATATATATATAAGGTATATGGTCCTAACATTGTCCACGTAAATTAAATTGTAGCTTTTTAAGTTCGCTATAGCCATATTATATGTAAAAAACCACTGTAATATGGAATGTTACATTGTAATTAATTTATTGTTTATGTAAAAGTTAATTATTAGCGTTGTAATACAGTAATAAATTTGCATTTCAAAAAGATGGGTTAGATACTTCCCGTTTGAAAAATTGTTACAAAAATCGCCCATTGTACATAAACTCTGGTCCAAGAATAATTTTCAGAAGTAAGAGCAAAATTTAAGAAAGAATTCACACTGTGATATACGTATTATACTAATAAACTAATTTGAGCTGAAATTTGTTTAAAATTTGAAAATAATTTTAAATATAAAAATAACTTATTCACTTGCCGCAATAAGAACGTGTAAGCTGTGGTTCGACACATAAACCACAAATTTTCTAAAATAAATAAATTATTTCGAAGTACCTCATGTAAAGTTAGCTATGTTTTTTAATTCGATTTCAATAAAAATATTTTTCTTTATTTTATTTTTATTTTTTTTTTTTCCTTCACCGTAGAGTTAAATTTACTGACCGACTAAATGAATGCAGATAGGCGTAAAATTTAGCGGGCACCAGGTGATCTCGCTGTCCCACAAGACGTACCCAACTGTTGGCAATATATATATATATATATATATATATATATAGTTTTTATGTAGGCCTATGTAATTATATTATTATAGTTGTATTCAAGTAGTCGCCGTACAACCTAGCAATTTATCAACCAAGTTAAATTAAATACAGAAACCTACATTAAAATTTAAAATTTGTTTTATCTAGGGCATGAGACAAGATACAAGATTTCAGTTGGATGTCATATTCGTAATTTGTGATTTAAATAAAAACAGTCTAACATATCTTAAAGTTACTTACATAAGTACTTCATTATGAATACTTTAGAAGATTTTTAATATAAAATTTTGATGATTTAATTTTGTTTCTACATCCCCTGGGGTTTTCATATAGCAATCATTTTTGTCATATCTACTCTTCAGAGGGTGATACAAAGAGTTATCGCAGACTTCTTTCCTCTTCATTCAATATCCGGGAGCTGGAAAACTCGCTTCCGACAACCATGTTCATCATTACTTCTATTCCGTACCTCCTGGTATCATTTCCTCACTTACATCTACCTAATTCATAATTTTCCTTCAAACACAACCTTTCTTAACTAACTCACTGGCTCTATCGAACCCGTAGGTTAATGGCGTGCGAACATCAGCTCTTCATACATCCTTATCCTGAGCTAATGTGTTCCATTGTAAAATATACTTCCTTCAAATCGTGATTAATGTTATTCTCTCAGTCCATTCTTGGTCTACCAACTGGGCGTTTTCCCTCTGGTTTTCCTATAAGGAGCTTCAATGCACCTCTTCCATTCTCCATTCGTGCCACATGTCCTGTCAATCACAGTCTACGAGACTTAACTGATCTTATTACATCTGGCTTCCTATAAAGACCATGTAGCTCACTGTTAATGTAGTTTTCTCCACCTACCTGTCTGTTCATCTCTCTTTGGTCCAAAAATGTTCATAAGTAAACTTCATTCTCAGATACTCGTAATCCCCTTTACTCCCTTAAATTAAACAATTTCTTTGTTTTTTTTATTTGATACTATTGATCCAGGCGGCACAGTGGCGCGAATGGTTAGACACTTGCCCTCCACCTCTAGGTCCCGAGTTTGAGTATCTATCACTTAATGTAGGGTTTGTGATAGATGAATCGGACCAAAGGCAGCTTTCCCTTTTGGTTTCTACCGTTTACTTTTGCAAAAAAACATAATTCCTCCACTTTCCTATATTCATACCATCTATTTAGTTCCATTTAATTTCATCTATCTCTTTGATAGTGAAACAGATCTGGTTAGCCGCATCTTTGTATGGATATCACACGTTCAATGAAAAGAGCTTCATCTCATATCGTCCCTCAATCGTGCATTACAAATATAAAATTTACTTTTTGTACTCTCGGTCCAGTGTTAAACTGAAATAGGAATATGGAATGAAGTAGAAATGTTTTCGGGCTTTAATATTATGAAATAGATGATATC
Source organism: Diploptera punctata (assembly GCA_030220185.1). Taxonomy (NCBI): domain Eukaryota; kingdom Metazoa; phylum Arthropoda; class Insecta; order Blattodea; family Blaberidae; genus Diploptera; species Diploptera punctata. The sequence goes on from JASPKZ010003852.1 coordinate 813,559, forward strand.
TAATTATAAACAACTATCTATTGCATTTTAAAAATTTGAGTTTACGAAATTTCTAAAATTGTTGTAAAATAAACATTTTTAAAAGATAGAATTTGAAAATGCGGTTGATTAGCTCTTAATAGTTGAGTTTATCAAATCACTAAGTAATGTTTGAAGCTATTTCACTCCCAACTGTATCCCTATTTAATTTCAGTGCCTGATATGAGAATCAAATGCAAATGACTTTAACAAGGGTAATTCAGATTGTTTGTCCTAGACACTGGGTACCTCATCAAAAATTATTTGTCTGCAATTCCTCCAACACTCTTAGTTTATTTCATTAACCCTAGATTGTACTTCCGAATTCATATTTACATTGCTCTAAAAATCCCCAAATTAGTGCACGTGTATGGGTTTTAATGTCTTTTATAAAAATAACATGGCAATTAGAGAATTTTGTTTATATTACTATCGCTTATAACGGTAATACCGCGAATTTCATGACGACTCCAGAAATTGTTCTTTCTAGTTTTTATCTTATGAATAAGATCAAGATATAAATAATAAGAAAATGCAACATATTTTTGGAACAATCAGATGAACACTGAGGAACAAAGTAAGAAAGTGCACCCAACTACAAAATTTCTAAATTCATTACCCAAAAAAATAAAAGAAAACATCAATTTAGATAATCAATTCACAATTAAAAACTCATACGACTTGGCAGAAAAATACATAACCTAGAAATCAACAAAAACACAAAAATGACGTCGTTTGATATAAAAGACTTATACACCAACATCCCGATAAATGAAACAATAGATATAATAAAACAAAAATTAATGGACAATAAACTTGAAAATAACTACATCAACCAACTACGTAACACCATAAAAACAATAACGCAACAGAATTACTTCCAATTCAACAACGAACTCTTCGTCCAAGAAGACGGAATCCCCATGGGAAGCCCCACTTCGGGAATCCTAGCAGAAATATTCTTACAAGAATTAGAAAATACACACCTCAAAGAACTAATTACTAAATTCAACATAAAATTATTCACAAGATATGTAGATGACGTATTAATTATTTATGACAGCGAAAATAGAAAAGACAAAGAAATCTCTCAAGATTTGAATAACATGCACAACAAAATCATCTTTACTGATGAAACAGAAATCAACAACAGTATAAACTAAACTATTTGGACCTAACACTAACGAAAAACTTCACCAACAACAAAATAGAAATTGGCATTTATCGAAAACCGACAAGCAACACACTAGCCAAACAATAAATCGAGACATCCTTTTCAACATAAAATAAGTACATTCAAAAGCCTAATAAATAGGATGTTAAAACTCCCTCTAAATAAAGACAATTATATAATAAAGAATTGAATTACATCAACACATGGCAAAAATTAACGGCTACAACAAACAAATAATAAATAGAATTATAAACAAACAAAAAAGAAAAAACAGCATTACCAACATAACCAAACTTGAAATAGAATCCAATGACAACAACAAGAAATGGATAACTCTCACGTACACTGGTAAAGAAACATTAAAATTGGCCAACACACTAAAAAGCTCGATAAGAATATTAATATATCCTACAGAACTGACAACAAATTAAACAATTTAATAAACAACAACATCGAAGAAATAGATGAATTCGACAATAAAGGCATCTACAAATTAACATGTACAGACTGCAATAAATTCTTCATTGGGAAGACTAACAGAAGCTTCAACATTAGATTCAAGGAACATTTCAGAGATTTCATTTACAATGGAGGAAAATCAAGTTACGCAAAACATGTAATTCAAGCTGGACACCATATGCATAACATTGATAACACCCTCACAATAGTACATAGAGAAAACATTCCAACGAGAATAAATATACTGGAGGAAATCGCAATCCTAAGAGAAATCAACAACAACCTGATTCTCAATGAATACACACCTAATCCACACAATCCTCTGTACAAAATTCTCAAAACCAAGTCAGTGCTTCAACAAGGGTCAACAAGAACGGGCCTAATGCATTCTGCTGATGATGGGACTAGTCCCGAAAGGCCCACAGAGTTTTAAAAGAACTTAAGTTGAGGAGACGGACCTACAAGGTAACTATATTATAGTTTTTAACCGTACATTATATTCAACTTTTATAAGATTCATGATGTGTTCCGTTGAGGTTTATTCAAAATTAATATAAAATTATAGAATATTCACCTGAAAGGTCCGTCTCCTCAACTTAATTATCATTTAACTGTAGCGCTTTCGGGACTTGTCCCATCATCGGCAGGATTCAATCCTGCCGATGATGGGACAAGTCCCGAAAGCGCTACAGTTAAATGATAATTAAGTTGAGGAGACGGACCTTTCAGGTGAATATTCTATAATTTTATATTAATTTTGTACATTATATTACTGTAAAGTAAGAAAGGATACGCAGCTAACATTTTACTCAACGATGGCACTAACAGTGGCGATGTATGAAAGTGAGGTCTGGGTCCTAAAGGAACAAGAAAAAAAGTAAAATTCAGGCAGCGGAAATGAGATTCCTACGGGCTGTATAAGGTTGTATAAGAGAAAAACATGATTTATAAATGAGAATATTAAGGAGAAACTAAAAGTACGACCACTTTTTCAACAAATATAAGAACACAGGAACAATTAGATAGAACATATGCAAAGAATGTGAGAACAGAACAGGTAAATACCTAATCCGTGAAGGATGATGATGATAGTTTTAAAGTTCGACGCTTCCCTCGCCCCACAAACAGTTCGCGTAATAAATGTATTTGCTGCCAATACTTATTATCCGACTTAGTGGAATATTGGCCTGTTTCGTTTGTGGATGATTTGCGAACTAATGCCGTTTCATCCCGCGTACACTCGCTTCACGTCAGTCTGTGGTGTGGGTGTGGAGTAGCTATTACCCTAAGTACGCTGGGTAAGTGCTTCATGTGCTATTTGTTCCTGACTATACATTGTTAATATCTATGTCTGTGCGACGCAGCAACATTGCTGCTGTGACTGGAGGTAAACGTTCCGCTGTGTTGTATAATACAGATACAGAAGAAAGCAATGAAATGTCTCCCATAAGGGTCATGTTTCGATCCAGGATTATGGAATTGATATATAACGAACTACTGAATATAGACTTTACTGATCATACTGATTATACAGATGTTATACAACTGAAACAAAAAAATATGCTACCTCAGATTTAAAAAAGATTGAACAATGGACTATTAATAATAAAATAATTCAATGACATTAAACCAAATTTACTACTAATAGGCCTATCACGAAGGAATAACTCAACCAAACATTCAGTTTTATTAAAATATGTAAAAACTGGAGCAAATATAGGAATTTATATATATGAATATAAGGAAAATTATGGGTGTACAAGAGGAGCCGGACATCTTATACATAATAGAAAAGATTACAGTGGTATGGCCATGTCAAAAGAACGCCAGAGCAAAGATTGCCTAAACTTATTATGGAATGAATCTGAATGGAAAGGCGGAAGAAAGGAAGACCAAAAAAACCTGGATAAAAGGCGTGCAAGCGATTATGATTATCATAAGATTGGAGGAAGATCAATGGATGGACAGAGAGGAATGGAATTTGATTTCCGGAAGACGGTGGCACCTGTCATTATACTGGATGATGATTATGTATATATATATATATATATATATATATATATATATATATATATATATATATATGGAGAGTATAATACATATATAAGAAAAATAAGTGTTTGAATTGGATTCGCCTGGTAGTGTAATGGATATCACGCTGAGGTACAGACTCAGAGATCCGGGTTCGAATCCCGTCCAGGCATTTATTTTTCTTATCATACCATATATATATATATATATATATATTCCAAAATCAATTTTGATAAGTATTTTGAATATGCAAAAAATGTTTGTAAAAACGAAAAATGTATAATGGGGATTAGGTTATATGCCTTCAGGACTATATGCAAACAAGCAGAATTATCAATATTAACTTGAGGGGCACTAGTATGGGGAAATTAAAGAATCAGAATATTAAAAATTAAAAATATAAGAATCTTACAGAACTCTATCATATAAAGTGCCCTGTGTTGCAGGTCTTTCACCTATCACATAACAATATAAAGATTATCTAAATTTATAAATTAACAGGAGTATGAAACACCGTTGAACACAATTAAATGACCAAACTCATCAGAAAAATTAACAAAATAGATGATGTTGACAACAGAAAAACATTTTCAGTAAAACTGATGAACAAGTTGGAGGATCATTTGGCATAATGAAGAGAAACATCGCGTTGACAAAAAAAAATACAAGCTCTGAACAAAAATCGTCATTGTTAAAGCATTAGAAAGCTTAAACGCAATGAATGACATAGTATGGGATTCTTCATTCATTTCCATGATTTCTGGTGTGATGAAAAGGTATTCTAACTTCTGTGAGAGGTATTTCTCTCTATGTTACACCGAGCAACATGATGCTATAGAAACTCGTCAGAAACGTCATACTGTATCTCTGGATTGAACATTTGTGCATTCAAATAACAGAAATGCTCGTGGTGGAACTATGAGATCTGATTCTATTGTTGTCAACCAAATATTTTTTCTGTCATTACTTAATTTCGTGTAGACCTAAATATGAAGGTTGGCGGCTAAAAGAATCAGAGTCACATATGTTAGTTTTTCAGTTTTTAATTTTTAAGGTAGTAAATGTATAATCTAATCTTACAAGAATGATAGAACTTAATTATTAAACACAATGCAAAAAAACTAATTTTATAAGAAATAAAGTTAAGGCAACTATTTTTATACAAACAGGGAAATGATATTACAAAATCTTTCCTTGGAGAATGAGCGATGATAATTTTTAGCCGACACCCTTTGTGTGTTTGACGATAATTGAGAGACCGGTGATTTTCAAAAATATTTTGTCCCGAAACTACTTAAATACATAGTGTTCTACCAAAGAGCAGGTCTTTCACTGCAACCCCAAGATTCTCCACTCTTTCCTTAACTCAACCATCCTTTTTTGAATCCGCATACAAATAATTTATTTTAATATTGTCTATCATCTGTTGTCTTTTTCTGCCTCTAACCTTCTTTCCGTTGACCATTCTTTCTAGGGCATCCGTCAGCAGGCAGTTTCTTCATAATCAGTGGCCAGTCCAATTTCTTTTCCTCTTCTTTGTGCGTTCCAGCATTGTTCTTCATTCACTCGCTTTATCTAGCACATCTTTATTTTTTTGTCTGTCAATTTGATGCGCTCTATCCTTCTCCATATCCACATCTTAAAAAATTGCAGTCGCTTTTACTCATTCTTTCATAATGCCCAAGTATTTTCATCATACAATGCTACAATCCATACAAAGCACTTATCTAGCCTCTTCCGTAATTCTTTTGCCAATGGTCCGCAGAAAATATTTATCTTCTTGTTAAGAGTTTCTTTTGCCATTGCTATTCTCTGCTTTACTTCATATTGCTATTGATAGTATAACCCATGAATTTGAAGCTCTTCACTTGCTCAATTACCTCATATTTAACCCTTGTGTCTATTTTCATTGGTTTCCTTCATATAATCATGGTCTTCGTCTTATTTATATTTATCTTCATCTCATAATCCTCACATTTGAAATTTAGCTCCATCAGCATGTTCCTCAGTGTCATTTATCTTCTACTAGCAAAGCCATATCATCAGTAAATCTTATTCGCTTAGTTATTCTTTCTCCCATGTTTACGCGTCCCGTATTCCTGAAGCAGTCCCGAAACTAAAGAAAACTAAAAAACCTCAACCAGGCAGTTGAATCCCATCGGTAATTGAGCCCGCTTGAAAGACAATGATGTTATTCTAGATCACAGGTGGTAGTCATCGATCAAAATTAGTTTTTCCAATTAAATAATTAATAAATCTAGTCGAATGATACGTTAAGCCTGGTGGCCATCTTGGTGCTTTATGACAGAAGTTAGGTATGTAATGACATTGAGTTTTACCTTATCCCTTCTCCTCCTCATCACCATCATACCTTATATAAAACATATGCACAAACAGCTAAACATGAACCATCTTATAGTCTTCTCTATTCAGGATAAAGTTACACAGTATTTATATAACATGGTCTGACAAAATGTTGCATAAATTATAAAATAGACCACATTAACGCCATATATCCGCCTGATGCGCAACTCGAAACACGAAAATTGCAATGGATGAAATTGGATCACACACATACTCGAACACATTTACGCACATGCACAGATGAAAATATTGATTCCAAAATAGCCATGAATTATAATCTGTTGTTTTTGACTGTCTCCTTCTATTAGATACTAAACACTTTCAAGAACAGGAAGTTATTATTAAAGTAATAAATAAATAAATCCATGATAGGGCAACTCTGAAGAGTCAATTGAAATGGAACTCTGGATAACTAGCGGATTTGCAGTGTTCACGTGGTTAGCGTGAAGTAGTCTCTTTACCTTAGTTTCAAATATCTAACCGAAACTGTAGGCAATGTAACTATATGGAGAAGACTGTAAACTTTTACGTTGTAATGTATGTCATTAATTAATTCTTTCACGTATGTTACTTACCGCTTTCTCCGTTGTATATGATGTCTTCTCCATCTTCTCTCCTCCACATGACGTATGGTTCCGGATATCCTGTGGCTTTGCATGTAAGAGTGATATTAGCTGATTCTCTAACCACCATGTCTGTGCTTGTGTCTCTATCAATTATAATTGGAGGAACTGCAACAAAGGAAATATGGGAAGTTAATTAAATATCGACATTGCCGCTTAAAAAGATTGAGCGGAAGTTTTAGTGTGCGGTTCACAAGAATACAAATATTGTATTATACTATAAATGACACGACACCGTAATGTTCGGTTGTTGTTTCTCAGTTAAATACACACTTTCCCCATCGAACCTCAACATGATATGCTTATGAGACCCAACCTCACAACCAGATACATATTATGAGCATTATATCGGTGTCGTCCATGCGATAAACGCAGACAGCACCGTCGTTCGTACTCGAGACAGCTACTTTGTCGGAGAAATTTGCATTACTCCAATCGAAATCCTCTCGTATAGAAGCAAAGCGCTAGACTATCCACGATATTCTCGTCATTCAACCTAACCTACTTACCAGTTTGGAGGGACTTTACACCATGACTATTGAGGTGTCACTTTGCGGTAGCTGCGGATCCCGGGAAGTTGGAACTAATTATTAATTCAGGGGAAGTTAGAAATGGTTGACGCCTAACATCCTTAATTAACCTCGCATCCTCTCTCCGCGATGAAATTCGTGGCCTTCCAGGAATTACACGATTTCTTACATCTCCGCCTAGGCGACACCGGCTGGCTCACCTTCTAGTCGCAGACACTGGAACTCCAAGCTATCTTCCCACTGTGCTGGAGAAAGGCCGGTGCGAGTGAGTCCAGTGAACTGCATACCAATACGTAGTTCTTGTCTGTTCGCCATTCTAAGGAATTATGATGAAAGTAAACAGTGCCGTAAATCTACGACCGGGTACCATGGTTTTATTTCTCTTCCGCTTTTCCATAAAAGAGTATACCGATAACTCTGATTAAATGTTCAATTCTGTATGGGCCGAAATTAAACAAAGTGTTTTCTCTGTATCACACGTATTGTCTTATGTTGTCAACATAAATCAGAAAAGTATTTTTTTAAATGACATAAAATAAAAATTAAATTAAATGTCATGAAAGTCAGTTTTCTCGGAATTGTGTTATGTAAACTTTATGGATCAATTTTACTCATATAATAGAATTTAGTAATTTTTTATCCGTTTTCATCAATTTATCTTAAGGAAATTAGACGTTTATGTAGTATAAGTAGTAGTAATAGGACTTTTATCATTAGCGTACAAATGCTGGAATAAGATCCATGTATTTCGGAACTATGGCCTGTCAAATCAAGACTACATCACAAGAACTTCAGTTTTTTTCTATAAAGATTAGCTTGTAGTATGGCTTGTTTTATACTGTAAGTAAAAGTGTTAAATTCATTTCGTGCATCGTGCTCCACTTTCATGTTTTGTGGAGCGTATACTCTATACGTCTGGTCTCATGTTTCCCGCTCGCTGTAGCCCCACTAGCGATTTCCTTCTCTCCTATTTCAGCATTTGTAGACAAATACAGTAGAGAATAAAAATATAAAACAGAATTATTTCCAAATGGCTCGCACGGGCAGTAAATCGTAGCCTATACGCTTTTGACAGTCCGTATCGACACATAAAATGCATGTCTAAGAATAGGCCCTAATTAAAAAAGAAAATATTACAATTACATTACAAATTCAACAATTAAGTACTGTAGTAAAATGATTTAAAATTATGTAGTAGTTATATTATTCTACCAGTTATATTACATGGGTGCGAAACATGGACTCTTACTTTAAGGGAGGAAAGGAGGTTATAAGTATTTGAGAATAAAGTTCTTAGGAAAATGTTTGGACCAAAGAGAGATGAACAGACAGGTGAATGGAGAAGACTATACATAACAATGAACTACATGGTCTTTATAGGAAGCCAGATATAATAACAGTTAAGTCTCGTAGACTGCGATGGGCAGGACATGTGGCACGCATGGGGAATGAAAGACGTGCATGAAAGCTTCTTGTGGGAAAACCAAAGGGGAAACGCCCAGTTGGTAGACCAAGAATGAGGTGGGAGAATAACATTAACTATGATTTGAGGGAATTAGATTATACAGGGAATGATTGGAAAGCATTAGCTCAGGATAGAGATGTGTGGAGAGCTTATGTCCGCGCGGCCATGAACCTACGGGTTCGATAGTGCCAGTGAGTAAGTAAGTAGGCCTATACAAATTACACTTTTCGGACATATATTAATTCACGAATAGGCTAAGTGTTGTTCTTACGAGTATTTACCGCGTCTTTATCCACAAATCTGCCCATGTTTAATCAATTTTTTGGATTGACCATTAACTCGTAGAATGCCAAACTATCACGATTTGCAGGTCCATGGAACAAGAGATTAGACACTCACTCTCATCTCTGAGTCCCAAGTTCGCATCTCGCTCATTCTTTGTGGGTTGTGTGGTGGAGAATCAGAGACAGGGCAGGATTCTTCCGTTTTCCCCTGCCAAAAATGTTATTCCATCATTTCCCTACACTCATTCGATCCGTTCCATTTAATTTTATCTGCTTCTGTTACGGTTCGGTAGGGCTGTTCAATAGGCATTCTTGTACATCAGTAATATAGGTCTTCAGTAATATAGGCTTCTCTCGATCTGGCATTACATTGTACACGAATAAAGGGTTCTTATTGTAGGAAAATTCCGTTTAATTTATTAAGTTATTCTTCTTGTATGTCACAGTTAATATTCAGAATTTTTCAATCAATTTTCAGTTAAGTTTAAGGCAACAAGTTGTGATAATATCTTCAAAACTTATAAATAGTCTTATAGACTTATCACATCGCACATACCTATCATCTTTATCAAAATTGTCATAACGGTCTTTTTAGTTTGACCTTAGCCTACATTTTAATAACCACACACTCACTTCGGTTAGTGGCTCTTTATTTCCAATTCCTTACAACTATTTTCCTCATATCTGTATCTACATCATCAATCTACAGTAACTAATACTACTCCGCCAACTTTCTTCTATCCATCTTGTTTGATATTTTGTATCCTGCACACATTGTCCATCCATTCAATGTGTCTAACTTTAATATCTTTGTCTTTAAATAAGTCGTATATTTCCTGGAGGTGTCCTCCTACTCTAGGTCTCTTCATCTGTGATTGGGCCACACATTTTCCTTAAGACTTTTCTTTCCCATGTGGCAAGCACGAGTGTGGCTCTTTCTGATATTGTCGTATACAACAGGTTTGATAATTGTTTTGTATTTCATTTCAAACAGAATATTTTCTTACAATTTAACATATACGTTAAATATACCAATTACTAGTTCAATTACTTTTTATGTACCGGTAATTTGCTGCATTCTTACAAAGAGCTTTTCGCATAATAACATAACATTCATAACTTATATGTGAAGAATATAACATAATCACAATTTCCAAATCTAGCGTTCTAACATCAACAATAAAAAATAAAGTAATTCAAATTCTCTTGTTGGCAGCAATGTGGAATCGTTATTTTTATTCCAATCTCACGCTATTTACTTTTCTCTTTAAACATTAGCTCAATTGGTTACAAGCATAGCATAGATTTCTTTCGCAGGAAAATAAACCTACCTTGTTAAATTCATGAGAATTTAAAGGAGATATTTCCTGGAAACTGAAGAAAAGTCCAATATATGTGGAAGTGATCTTATGTGACACTAAAATAAATTAAACATAAAAAGAAATTCAGATAAATAAATCCCTTTATTCATAAATATTTTATACATCCAATTAATTGTTATTCAGATAAACGTTTAAATAAATGGAATATAAATAGAAAATATGAGTTTCGACAAAGCATCAAATTTTGAATAATCCAGACAGTGATGACATGACTGCTGAAATAAAAGCCCGCTTAATAAAAGAAAATAAGTGTCTTAATGCTCTTAGTGATGTAATAGAGTCAAAATTGTATCAAGAAACTGAAAATATACAGAACATAATATGACCTTCAGTTGTGTTTGCTCCCGAAATATGAAGCCTACAAAAATGGTTAATGATCATTGCAACATTGGAGAAAAAATAATAGGAGAATGGTTTCGCCCAGATAATGAAAATAATGTTTGGAGGATAAGAGCAAATAAAAAAAAAATAAATCTAAGATAAAACAAGTATTATATAAATTAAAAACAAAATAATTTTCTGGTGGGACATGTAGTAAGAATGCAGGAAGACAGAATAATCGGAAAGCTTGTAAGTGTAATCAAGGTGGTGAAAGGAAAACAGGAAGATCAAGACTCAAAACATGAAGATCAAGACTCAAAACATGAAGAATGAATGTTAGGAGTTGGAGACAAGGTTTTCGAAAGGAAGGAATGGAATGTCATTACAAGAGAGGCTAGACATTCGTGAACTGTAAACGTCATAAATAAATATTTTTGGAGCTATTAAACTAATTAATTTATTGTTTCACAAATATTATGATAGTTTATTCGTAGTGAGATGCTAAACGGCAAGAAGGATATCTAGTTTTATGGGAAATAATTTTAATTTAAAATTTTCTTTAATGTTGTTATTAATCATTGATTTTTAGATTTAGTTTAATATAAATAGGAATAACCTTATTTATAAATTGTTATAAGTAGGGCAAGGCATTGAATGACCTATAAATTGGTAAAAAATTACCTATCCCTAAAAAAGGTAAGAAAATGCAAAAAAATGCCCTAACGAATTGCTTTTATTTAATCCGTTTTTTAATGCCGTACATTTTCATGTACGCAAGCAATGTTTCAACCTTCATAAGAAAAAGATGCAAAATCATTAATTGCCTTGCTCTAGTTATGAGTAATTTAAATTTTTAAGTGCTATGAATTTAAGATTGGTGTCGATGGATGAATAGCAAGAACAACACCTGTTAATCCCCCAATAGTAAATAGAAAGACAAACCGCAATGATCATAAGCAAGGTGTACTATAAGTTAATTGTGAACTATAAACTGTAGATAATCAAATACAATTTTAGTCCAGTGGGGGAAGCTAATATAGTCTATATTTTTCGCTGGAACAAAAGTAAAAATTTCTCGAACAGTCAATGTTGCCTGGAAAATATATGTTATATAGCTTAAATGCATCATTCATATTGCTGGGGAAGGATGCCAGTTGTTTGTACACATATTATTAAAAAGCTAGATTTAATTAGACTCACCCACAACTTGGAGATATCCCTGACGGCTCCGCATGGGGTCAGTATTAACCTGACACATGTACCACCCGCGGTCTGATTCGTGTACGTTCTTGATTTGTAGGAACCAGGATCTGTGGTCGTTGAATGACAGAGAGATCCTAGGATTCTGAGTGATCACGTTATGATGTATCGTGAGGATTGTCTGCGTATCCACCCGAACCCACGCCACCTGCAACAGACACATGTTCACAATTCAACATAAGCAGACACAAAAACCCCTGTTATAAATGTCATAAAAAATACCAAATTTTAATTGGACAGATTCTAGACTGTCTGAATTTGTTCGTGTGCAAGTTCATTGTATTCTGAAGAAAGCCATAACAGGATGGTAGGAATGCCAGTGTCGCTTTTAACACAGTGAAAACTAAAGCATATAGGCGTTGAATTATCATGACATTGTACAAATTACACTGAGCAACAAAAAATAAACTTTTTTTTTTGTCTCAGAAAGAAAAATATGTGATTCTGATAGTATTGTTTCTCCTGAATTCAAATATGATATCGCGTTTTCTCTCCATCACGCAGGGTTTCCGAGAGATTCCATCCTTTTAGCCGAGAACCAAGCATTTCAGACTGACTTTTGGATAACTTTAAATCTCGTATGAGATCGTTAAGATCTTCTTGAGTCAATAAATGATGCTCAGATTAACAGCTGTGTTCAAAAGTTGTTTCACCTAAATGTTTCTTCTTCTTCCATACTTCCACCAGAATCTGAGCTCTCTTCATCTAATGTCACATGTTCTGGAGGCTTTGGTATGGGAAATTCTTCGCAGTGTGGAACTGGTCTCATTGCAGATTGCAAGTCAGGATACACCACTGTATGTTTTGATTTTGACGTAACCCCCTTTAATGTTTGTTAAGCAGAAAATAATTATTTAAATGCATTAATTTAAATTGAAATAAAAAACTGTGGATGATGGAGAAATTCCTTATACATATTTGAAAACACGATATAAAACTACATTAAGTACAACTATTGGTACTCATGAGAGAAAAATCACTTTGACCAGTGTTATTATTACAGGCTGTCCGAGTATAGTCGTGTCAAAGTACTTTGTGCTCAGAATAAAGCCAGAGCAAGGCATTTCAGCAAAAAATTGAACACAGAAATATTTAACTTTGATATTCCGAATATTTTCAAAAATATATGGACTGCTAATGTATAATATAAGATTGAACAATTCTGAACTGACCGGATTTTCCAAATTATGGTAACAATTCACAAGAATGCTGCAAAATTGTTAGCAAAAAATAGTTAAATACACAAAATATAGCCCAGATGTGTTTAAAAAATCTACCTTACATTTTACTCGTATTTTAATTTCTCAGCACATCTCAGTAACTTCGTATTTTTGATGCTAGAATGTGATTGATTTCAGGCCTTGGTTTTAGATACCCAAACGCATGATACATGAACTATTCTATTGTTTAATTGAAGGGAATGGGAAGTGAAGTCTTTGCTCGTTACACAGTTTAAACACGATACATTTCAGATGCAAATGGTTAAAAATACATTTCCTCGCAGCTGCATTGTGATTTGTGTAAAACCTGCTTACTCGTAAGCGTAAAATAAAAAAAAAACTTGATAGCAAATTCGAACCCAATTATTAATTATATAATAGAACTGAATACTTCTATCCCAGACTGAAATTCCTCTTTCATGACTTCAATCCTGCCTCCACTTACAGAACTCCGTTCGTCCTATTTACTGATTTAGACACATAAGCTACATTTCAATCTATTAATGTTATTTTAGTAACAGAAATTGTTCCCAAAATGAAAGAATCGGTGACCCATTGCTTCCGGACTGAGGACCATGTCCCGTGTTATTTTCTTAAGCCCTCTTGAATTACAGTTGAGATATATAGTTTTTCATCCCCAAAATGAATAAATTGGATGGTGCTAAACACGTAGGCCTATAATGTATTCCTATTTACTACCTTAATCATCGCAGACACAATAAACCTGTTATTATTATTATTATTATTATTATTATCTTCTTCTTCTTCTTCCTTCCAAGTATTAGGCCAAGGCCTGTTACGATCCTATAGAAAATTTTCCCTCCAGCGTTTCATAGGACGGCCCAGAGATCTTCGTCCTCTTGGTATATAATTATAAACAGCTTTGGGGATCCGATTTGAACTCATTCTTTCTTGATGGTGTTTCCAATTTAGTTGGTACTGTTTAATATATTCCAAAATTGGCGTAGTCTTAATTTTTTTTAAGATATCGGTGTTCCTTTTCCGATCCCATCTGGTGTAACCCGCTGTTCTACGCATGAATATCATTTCACAAGCCGTTATTCTGCTTTCATGTTGTCTTTTTAGTGTCCATGCTTCACTACCATAGGTCAACACTGGTCTACGGAGTAGCCAAAGTGTTATATAAACGTAATCTGGCGTTTTTTTGTACAAGGGATGGTTTCATAACTTGATTAATAATTCCCAAACTTTTATTATAACTAGTAATTTTTTCAGGGATATCCTTTTCATCCCAGATAGAGAGATAATATCCAAGGTATTTAAATTCATTAGATCTCTCTAAAATTTTATTCTGGAGACAAGATTTTACTTTGTATGGGGTCCTTCCCATGAAATGCCATAATTTTAGTTTTGTTAATTGATATTTCCATATTAAATTTGGCAGCTGTTTTTTGTAAATTATAAATTGATCGTTGCAAATCATTTTCGGAAGGTGCCAGAAGCGCTAAATCGTCTGCAAAAAGAATAGCATTATTATTTTTTTTAAATGAAAGTATAATATGAAATGCGGGATTAAATTTGATAATTTAGTGAAATACTATATTACAGTAATTTTCTAATAAAAATTAAATTATGTTCATTTCCTATGTAAAAGATATTCATCCTCTTAAATCTCCAACAAGAAAATTAACCTCTAGAGGGTATTTGAACAGACAGAAGAATATCTGACTATCAAACTGAATGTTTTGCTTATATCAGTGCAATGATTATGAAAATGCGAACTTCAGAAAAATGAGAGTTTCGTTTGGGGAAGAGTTTCTATATTCAGCTCACTGAAAGCAAAAACTCTTTTCATTATAACTTAGCTGAATTATTGCAAATATGAACTTCAGAAGAATTCATTGAACTTGAAGCGTAGCCATCTATGTTAGTAAAACGAACATTAGCAAGTGCATATTACAGTTCATATGCGTTGTATTTCAGTGAATGAAAAGAAAATCTTTCTATATATCGCAGAGTATCAATTGTATCAATAAAAAAACTGAGGAACATAGCAGTAGAGTCAATAATGAAATAGTCGTAAATATAGGCTACTTAAATTCCATTTCATTGGTATTTACCTTAGGACAAACGTGAATTTAACTCAATTTTTTTCCATCTCTACATAGTAAATTGATATTACAAAGGTAACTTAATTCACGAAATTGTAAACACCATGTATTAAACTGATACTAACACGATTGCGGTCTGCTACAGTAACTACAAACTGTGTGTGCTTGGATTGTTTTATACGAATTATAACGTTAATTCAGTCGTATATGTACATGCAGGATATTATCCTATGGTTATCCGATAATTATAAATAATAATTTTAATTAACTTCATAAACTGTCGCAGCTTATGTTTATATTTCTACTTTAGAGAAAAATCCTTATTGTTTTCACTGTCATGCATTATTCTGAAAATATAGGCCTATAAAACGGTTATTCTCCCAATTATATTATATGAATATGAAACATGGACTTATACTTTAAGGTAAGAAAGAATATTATGAGTATTTAAGAATAAATTTGTTAGGAAAATGTTTGGACCGAAGAGAGATGAACTGACAGGTGAATGGAGAAAACTACATAACAATAAGGTACATGGTCTTCATATGAATCCAGATATAATAAGAACAAATGGGGAATGAAAGAGATGTATGGAAACTTCTTTTAAGAAAATCAGGTGGGGAATAACAATAATCATGATTTGAGGGCAGTAGAATATACAGGAAATGATTGGAAAACATTACCTCAGGGCAGGGATTATGGAGAGCTTATGTACGCGAGGCTATAAACCTGCGGGTACCAGTGAGTGAGTTAGTTATTAATGCAATATTCACGTTTAGGTCATTTATTGTTGGTCACCAGCCATTCTTGATTACGCCAAATCGGTTTGATTTTTCATATCTCTGCGTATATATTTTTTTTACAAATTATAAACATGGAAGTCCACTTTTGCTAATCTTAAGACAATATTTCTGTTTTATATTATATAAATGATGTTCATGTAATTTATAATAATCGAAATAAGCAATCTATCGTTGGATTTTTTTTATTTGTTTTTTTTTTAACTAACCCCGACCTCAAAAAATTAAAGTGTGTAACTTTCATGTCCTGTAATACGTTATCGTGACCAGTATCCAGTGGTTTATAACTACAATCCAAGCATGATTGTGACATGATATGGACGAAAGCATAATGTTTTGTTTATGTTTATTTTTAATGTTTATATATTGGATCTATTGATAATAATATTATATTAAATATAATGGATTATATTTAATATAAAACTATGTTATGTTTATTTTTGTTTTTCGAAATGTAATTTATTGCTTTATTTAATATTTATAACTAAATAAACCAATCGGAAACAATAATTTAATATATATTGGACATTGTAAAGTAAATTATATGCCACCAGAATCCGTTATAAAAATGTAAAGGTAACATAAAACATTAGAAAAGGAAAAAAGGGGGAAGTCATAGACTTAATTGGACAAAAAGGACTGAAGATCACAAAAATGGGAATAAAGGTGATAGAAAATTGCCCCGATTCTCAATTTTAGGCAACATTTTACTCACTAGTTTCTTTCAGGGAGCCCTAATTCGTCTTACAAAGAAAAAGTGCTCACCTAAAAATCCTAAGCCAAAACATCGCCATTTCTATTCATTTTCGCTACTTAACATTCCGTTGGAAAAATTGCTGAGTATAATATGGGTTTAATAAGAGTAATTTCACTAGTTTTGCTCCATACGGATGACGTTAATCCAATAGGAGATAATGCCAATAAGCTAGCAAGGAATGCAAATTATTTTTTTAACTCTCTCAAGTAAACTGCTTTGAATGTAAACACACGAAAAACGAAGTACACGGAAATTATAATTATTATGAAAAAGTGAAAACATTCAAATAACTAGGATAATTTTTAAGAGATCAGCAATTCATATGAAAAAAAAGTAAAGACTTAAAGAAGGAAATTGGTGTTACTATTCAGTTTTCTGCCTCATATCTTCTCGGTTTTTGTTTAAGAATAGTCTATGAAGATTAAAATGTACACAACGATATTTTTACCTATTTTACTCTATGGATGTGTAGCATAGTCTCTTATACCATGTGATTGAAAATAAGCTAAAATTATAAAATTCGAAAATAGGATCCTAAGACGAATAAGCGATCCTATTATAAGGAATGAGAATAGAGAAAGATTCACAATGAGAAACTCTGTAATTTATATCGTCCAAATATTCTGATGGGTTTTTACTATTAAAATGTTTAAATGAGCAGGTAATCCTACCTCGAATGAAATATTGTAGAAATGGATCCAAAAGTTTTTATTGGGAAACCCCTGGTGGAAAGACCATTGTGAATACTTAGCTGTAGGTGCTAGAATAATATTCGGATGAATCTTAAGGAACTGGATAACGGAGACATAGGCCTGAATTTGAATATGTTGCCAGGAGATAATGTATTATTGAATGCGGCATTGAACCTGTGGGTCTCTTAAGCCATAAAGATAAATATCATTCTTATTCATAGAATGTTAACATTTAATATCATATATCATGATTATAATATGGCAATTTCATTGTGCTCAAATTGCTGTGTATTTATATTGCCATGCTCTTCGTGCGTTTTTTTGAAATATTTCACTTATTTAATTTTAATACTATTAAAAGCGATTACGATTGAATTCAGTCCTAGTAGTGAAATTCAGACAAACGCTCTAAGGCATCCTTCACTGATTCGAATCCTCGTGAATAAGGATACTTTCTGATTAATTTATGCCAGTATAAATGTTCCTACAGAGTAGATGATAAAGTTATAAAATTTGTTGTCATCATCATCTGCATTCATGGATTAGGTCTGTTGACCCGTTCCGACTTCAGCCCATCTCTTTCTAGGTCTGCCCACATCTCGGGTGCCTTTAGGTTTGTATTTTGTTATTTGTTTTGGATATATATCTTCATTCATTCTGTCTATGTGTTGCTTCCTTTTTTGTCTATATGTATCTATTTTATCAGTTATTGAAAATATTTCAAGTTCCTGTCTTATTTCTGTGTTCTTCCTTAGTGCACCCTTTAACAGATCTCAAAAATTTCATTTCTGCCGCCGTTATCCTACTTAGATCTTGCTTTTTATGTATCCAGGCTTCTGATCCATAGAGCATTACCGGTACTGCCAACGTTTTATAAATTTTTTGTAGTTCCAGATATTTTCATTATCCTGGAAATGGAGCCCAACTATCATTGTCATTATTTAGAGTAGCTATGAAGATGGGATATCTGGTTTAAAAAACAGCTCTAACAGCAAGAGAACCCTCTATACTGACCACATGCCACCCATTAGAGCTTACTGACTGAATGTGGTAATAATAGTAATAATAATAATAATAATAATAATAATAATAATAATAATAATAATAATAATAATAATAATAATAATGATAAAAAAAATAATAATATTACCTCTGTGATTTGATAAATGTGGATGTGAGAACAGCAGCAGAACCTCCAGTTAGTATAGGTGTGACAACCAAAAGGCCTTTTAGACCCGATGCGACTTTCTTTTTTCTTTTTTTCTTTTTTTTTTTTTGAAAATCCAACCCATCCTTTTAAATCTGAAGAAAATCAAGACTAACCAAAGGTTTTTGGGCCACAGGATTTAAAACTAGAACATCACGAATGCTCAAAATCGATCGTTTTTATTAATATGGTGGAAAGATGGCTAAATATGAGGTTTTATGTGGGTTCTTCTTCCATTGATTTTGGGGTTTAGAATTTTGGCCTAATTTGCTAAGATGAAAAGGAAGTATGATGTTTAAACTATTGGGAGACGGTGTTTTGGAATTGTTAATTATGTAATTACTAGAAAATTGATAGTTACACAGATCGATAGCATCTTGAGAGAGTTGAATAAGTTCGTATTTATTAACGAATGTAGTGGAATGAGTGAACATTATTCTCTTACTAATGGACCTGAAAGTTTTATTAGCTTGGATCGGTGGTCAGCGATGTCGTCCACTCTGCATGCATAATATCAAAAACAACCAGATGGACAATCCATCATCATTACCTTCACTTGAAATATTGTTGTTAATGTCACGTACTAATGCTTTCTTGCTATATCTCTGTCAGTTATGAATTTCAGTTATTTACTTTGTTTTATATTTACATGAATTATATTGTATGGGTGGAACATTGGCAATATTCTCGTTAAATGTCACAAGTTAGCTTGTTCAAATCGGGTCTGAAGACGTTAAACTTTATAACATTCAGCGGTCCCCATTAATGTGCAGTACTTCAATTCCTCACCGTTTTGCACTATTTTCTAATGTGAGATTGAAATACAGATATCGCTTAATTTCAAAATAATTTAATAAAAATATATGTGCAATAAAACGAAAATAATCTTCTGTGATTAGATAAAACAACAATTCAAGTAATCTACAGCATACTGTATAATAATAATAATAATAATAATAATAATAATAATAATAATAATAATCATCGTCTTCAAGGATTAGACCTATTCGTCTGTTATGACTCAAAATTGATACGCCATCTATTTAAAGGTCGTTCTATATTTCTTGGTTACATTACCATTCTTAATATATGAATGTGATCAAATAAGACAAATTGAAGTTTCAGAAATGAAATTTCTTCGCTTTGTGACTATAAATACATTACTGGATCACAAACGGAGTACTGATATCAGAAAGGACTTGAACTTATAACCAATCACAACATTAATAGAAAAACAGAATAAATTGAAAGATCATGTCCTAAGAATGCCAAGCACCAGGATGGCAGCAACTGTTTCATATTATAAACCGAGAAAAATAAAATAATAAAAATAATAATAATAATAATAATAATAATAATAAGAAGAAGAAGAAGAATGATTATTTAATCTGACATAGTAAAGACCGTAAGGCCCTCTCTTATAATCAACCGGAAAAATATACGCTTGCAAGATTAAAATAATAAACTATACAATTTATTTTAATTTATAAAAACAAAATAAGCTGATGTAAATATATATATATATATAAACTCATTTATTTATTTATCTATGCAATAAACAAATTAAGAATAATAATAATAATAATCATCCGGTATCATGGCAGCTGCCGCCGTCTTCCGGAAACCAAACGCCATTCCTCTCTGTCCATCCATTGATCTTCCTCCATTCCTCTGATATTCATAGCTGCTTGTACCCCTTCTATCCAAGTTTTCTTCGGTCTTCCTCCCTTCCTTCTTTCCATTGGTATCCATTCCATGACAATTTTAGGCAACCTTTGTTCTGGCATTCTTTTGGCATGGCCATACCACTGGAATCTTTTCTTTTCTATAATGTCTATGATGTCCGGCTCCTCTTCTACACCCAATTAATAATAATAATAATAATAATAATAATAATAATAATAATAATAATAATAATAATTTACACTTCTTCTTCTTCGTCAGGCTCTACGACTTCCAGTGGAATGTCTTGACTTTCTCAACCAGTTTACGCCACTTCTTCCTATCTTGTGCAGTAGATTTCAAATCAAAAATCCCCATCTCTTTCAAATTCTCAATTACGTCATCTTCCCATCGATCCTTGGGTCTTCCCCTTGGTCTTGTTCCCTGTGGCTTCCAATTCAAAATATCATTCGGCAATCTTCCCACAAGAACCGCTAATTTATACACGATCATCAAATAATTAAACGCGAAGATAATATTTCAATCAAACTTAAAACAATATGTAGATTAATAAATAATGCAGATTCAAAGAATGTTCTACAATAAACATTTAAAGTGTAGGATATATTATTGAAAAACAATACAGTTCTGTTCGGGAAAAGTCAGACATAAGAAGAGGAATAACATACACTTTTAAATCAAATAGAATATTACTTGAACCAGATGTACTTAATATTAGGTCATCGTCGATAAGAAATTATTTTATAACTTAAAATAGAAAAGGCCCTATTATCACGTCTTCATAAATCATCATTCATTATGTATGTATATAGCATTTTCTTTCGCTTAACACATTCTACTAAAAGGAATCAGTCCTCAGATTTGAAATATATGAGTTAATGCTATATTATTGTTCCTCAAGTATCGCTCTATGCCCTGCAAAAATTATCTAACCCACCACCCGCATTCTTATGCCATCTATGAACCAAATAAGAAAACACTGACAAAATATGCATCATATCTCTTTCTATAAATAGAACCAAACAACAAAAATTTGTAAAATATCATAATTAAAAAATGTTTATGTTAACATCTTTGTCACAAAATATAAGCTCTTTGTTATTCTGTTGGTTGAAGTAATAAGTAAATGTTTATTTTTATTTGTGAATTTTATTGGCATTTAACTTAATTGTATTTTTCTCGGCTCAGTTATTTTTTTTAATTAACGTTTTTAATATTAGTACCCAGACTTACTCCTTATATTGATGACGTATTAGGTAAACATCAATGTGGAATTAGAAGATATAGGTCTACTGGATATCGGATTTTTATTTGATTTGTATTCCTAATTTTTTATGTAGAAATTGCTCTTTTATATTATAAGACAGATTTTGGAAAATAAATGGGAACATAATGGCACAGTGCATCAACTATATGTAGACAACCAAAAGTTATACCATTCAGTAAAAAGGGAGAAGTTATGTAGTATACTGTTTTGGATTTAGGAATTTCCTAAAAAAGTTACACTTATTCGAATGTGTCTAAATGGCACAAAGAACACGGTGTGTGTAAGTAAACAGTTTATATATTCTTTTGAAATTCATACTGGGTTAAAACAGAATATGTACTCTCTATTATTCAGTTTTGTACTGGAGAATGCCATCAAACTTTTATATCGCGAATAAAGCGTACAACTTTATGGTAAACGTATTAATAAGCTGTTAACTTATGCTGCTGATGATAGCGAGAAAATACTTAATTCAAATACCTAATAGAGTAACACTAAAAAACTGGGGCTGGAAGTAAACATCAATAAAACTGAATATATATATATATATATATATATATATATGGTCACATGTAGAAATTTTAATATATAAAAATAACGTGTCACGTTGTTTGTCCGCGATGTAATCCTAAACTACTGAACCGATTTTATTAAAATATTGCACACTGTGTGCAGTTTGATCCAACTTGAGACTTATGGAAGTATATAACTAAATTTATAGTCGCATTATTTTTATTGCAAATTATTTGTTTATTATTTAACAAATAGTTATAATTATCTGTGAGTTCCATACGCTTCTAACAGATGGCCGTGTAAGATGATTGGTTTATTATTTAACCAGGTGATTGTGCTTTTTGTTGCAACCGCGAATTTCAATTGAATTAAAAATATTGATTATTTCATAATTTGTTTGTGTTTATTTTATTTTCAATATATTGATAATAATATTAATTTCGTGTGTATTAATTTTAAGTAATCTGGCTGAAAGACAGCAACTTAATTTAAATTTAACTGGACCGAGAAAAGACATTGAACAATATGGCAAATCGGTTCTAGAGACCATGAATGATAAGATATCAAGTGAATTTCCGCAAATTGGTATAGGCCTATGCGACATAAAGCTTACATTTAAGAAGAATAACTCCTGGTGCGACAGGCCTACAAGGCCCTTAGCCTACCATCCGGCTGCTGGCCTCACATCCACATGTGTCAATTACAGAGGTAGATAATAATCAGCCAGTGTAGGGGTGACACGTGGTCAGCATGTCGAGTCCCCCAACCGTTATAGCTTGTTTTCTCAACCTGGAGCCGCTACTAATTGTAAAAGGTAAAAAGTAAAAAAATTCTTCCCCCATGGAGACTCGAACCAGCGCAGGTCCCGTAGCTCTGCGCCAAGGCTTCCTGCCTTAACCACTCAGCTACGGCGCGGGACTATTTAAGAAGAATGTCAATTTAAAAACATATGAAGGTCCTAAGGAACGGATTAACAGAACTGTAAGTAAGTCTGTTAGTTATAATAATATGCCTAATATTACAGAAACAATCTCCATGCCTCAATTAAATGAAAAACAAGATGAATATAATATATCACAAGACTATATTACTGTATAGAGACTTCTTGATGATGATGAGAATTCTAACTGCCAACAAGTTCGTAGAAAAAACGAAAGTAGCCTATAATGAAATCAGCAAGCCTCCTCAAAATATTCCATCAATAAATGTATATAATCCTTATGATACACTCATGGAAGATACTGAGAATGCAGACAACATAAATTCATCTCAATCAACAAAACCACTTCCACATAAACCACCACCCATATTTATACCGGGTGTAGTTAGCGTACCAGAACTAAAAAATTGTGTAAAACAAAAAAATCTTTGATTTAGATTTGTCGCTTAGTTTACTACAACATATTTTAAAGTATACCTTAGCCACAGCAACAATATAACAAAATCGGATTAGTTACACTATCTATAACTCAAGAACGGCTGGATCGATTTTTCTGATCTTTGTTTTGTTGGATTTGTTTCTGCCCCGAATAGCAGATAACTATTAAAACATCGGAAACATTAACGTAAAAATATTTAAAGGCGATACGACGTTCGCCGGGCCAGCTAGTATATTATATAATTAAAATGGACAGTTAATGACAATTGAGGAAATTTTGAAGAATTACTGAATTCAAATACGTAGGAACAATAATTACAAACACGAATGAGGCGCACGAAGAAATTAAACATAGACTCAATTCTAGAAATCCATGCCACCATGCATTATAGAGACCATTTTCGTTCTAACGTCCCTAAAAAATAATTGAACTGAAAATATATAAAACTGTTATTCTTCGAGTTATATTACATGGATGCAAAACATGGACTCTTACTTTAAGGAAGGAGAGGAGATTACAATTATTTGAGAATAAAGTTCTTAGAAAAAAAAATGTTGACGAAAGAGAGATGTACAGACAGGTAAATGGAAAAGCCCACATAAGAGTGAACTACATGATCTTTATGGGAAACCAGATATAATAATAACAGTTAAGTTTCGTAGATACGATGGGCAGGAGATGTGGCACGGATGGGGAATGAAATAGGGGCTTGAAAACTCCTTGTAGAAAAAGCAGAGGGAAAGCACCCAGTAGTTGGCCAATAATGAGGTGGGAGAATAATATTAACCATGATTTGAGGGAAGTTGATTATACAAGAAATGATTGGGAAACATTAACTCAGGAGGAATGTATGGAGAGCTGAAGTCCGCCCGGCCATGAACCAACTGACAATGGTCAGTCTGATATCTGTCAAATTTTTAATGTATTAAAACAATTTTAAAATATATAAGTAAAATTTGTCTGTATAATTTGAATTAATTATTTTCACTTGTCCAGTATAAAACAATTGATAAAAAAATAGGATTTGCCCGTAGGTCTATATTTACTTTTTTATGTAGTTACTATATTCACAATAATTAAATGCATTACTTACTAAGAGACTTTCACTACTGGAGATATTAATTCCTTTACAAGTACACATTAAGTTAAAATAAATTTAGGTGGATGATGGGTGAAATGTCTATTTTCTACAGTCTTTAGCTAGAGACTTGATGTTTTGTATAAACATTCACTGCATAATACATAATGTTGTGATTAAGTTTCATTCTTGTGAGACATTTATTTTACGAGTTATTAAATATTATATTTTTAAAAAATTGCATATATTATAATTAAATGGGTTCCACAATTTTTTAGTAAAATGTCTGATTTTTTTACAAAACCCCTAAAATATTTACAAAAGCATCATGCATTAGAATTCTTATAATGTGAATAGAAAGGGAGAAAAAAAATAATGTTGTACGTCATGCGGGGAATTACAAAAAAAAATTAATAATCTCATACATTTTATTTCCTATTCCTTAAAATACTACTTCAATCATGAAACCCATGCACTACTTATTACCCATTGCTACGATATGCAGTAAAACTTTGAACCTTCTGGGACAAAATTTTTGAATGTACAAAAATGCAGTGGAAATAAGTGTAGAAAAACAAGTTCAAAGATTTGCATGCAGGTAGTATTTAACTGGCGCAGACTTTTAAATCTGACGTAATTTAGGGCACTTAGAAGCGCCATAGGCCTCTGAAACTTTGCCACATATACATTAGAGTATAGGCTATTTTTAGCACAAATAACAAAAAATGCCAATTTTGATCTCAAATGGTCAATTTTTCACCCATCATCCCCCTTAAATGTACTTACTTAATACTTAATACAGGCTTTCCTCTTTACAGCAGTGTGCCATTGATTTCTGATTTCCAGAGATTCCTATCTTCCCATTGTCCATCTTCCATAACCCTCTTCATTATGGAATCATATATTCCCTCATACCATGCTCTTCTACTTCTCCCTCTCTTCCTTCTGCCTGGTACCATCCAATCCAACACCTGTTTGGGTCACTGGTCTTCCGACATCCGTTGTACATGTCCATACCACTATAGAGCTCTCTTTGTTATCCTATCGATAACAGTCTCTTGTGCATCCATTTCTTGCCTGATATATGTATTTCGAATATGTAGTAGCCTGGATATTCTCATACTTCTCCGTAATCCATCCATTTCTGTCGCCAAGATTCTTTTCTGCATCCTTTCATTTATTGTCCAGCTTTCTGATCCATATGTAAGTATACTTTCTATTATTGTCTGTATAATCTCTTTTTTTTTTTGTTTTTCTGGTCAAATTTCTATTCCATAAAAGGCCATTCAGGGATCTAATCGCCTTCCTTGCACAATTTACTCTGTTAATAATATTTTTTTCAAAAGTACCAGATTTATCTATTATAGTTCCAAGATATTTAAATTATTCTACACATTTAATTATCATATTATTTATTTGTAGGTCTTCTGAATTTCTTCCGATTACCATATATTCTGTTTTAATATAATTTATCTTCAGTCCACCTACCTCAAATGCATCGACCAACTTTCTGATCATATATTCTATATCTTCTTTATCTTGTCCTATTATAATCTGGTCATCAGTGAATAATAATATAAATATGGAAGGTTCACCCGAATGGGTATTATTCTTTGCTATATTCGGAGATCGATTTTGTTCTTTCACGGCACTCGGTGATATGATATTGGTTACATCTCTGTCCGCACAATTCACACACACATTGGTCATTCGGGGTGTGGAATGTCTTGTTCTTGCATAATTTCTGGTGGATGCCGTGAATGGCTAGTCTTGTAATGGTGTGTCTCTGCTCCTGATTCTCCTTGGTCCAATTGCGATCGATCATTGCAGTCGTCCCATAGAAGTCGATATCTATCTCCGCTCTTTTCATTCTTCTCCGTTCTAGTAGCTTGTTGCTGGCTCCGGTAGATGGTAGGCTGAGTTTCAGATCTTCTATGTAAAAAGTTTCCTTGGCCAGCTCATATGCCAGCCTTGATGGAGCATATTTTCCCACTCTGAGGGCACATTTTAGGAACCGTGCCTTGACTTTCTCAATGCGTTCTAAGTCACTGATTGTTAATTTTTCCCATATTAATTCGACCCCATACGTGATTATTTGGGATATTGTCGTGTTGAAAAGTGTAGTGGCTGACGTTAGTGATAAGGATGCAATGTTCTTTATTCTATACATCGCTTTCGTGGCTTCTTCTGTCCTCTCTTGTATGTGGTATCTGAACGAGTTCCCTGTTGTTTGTAGGGTTACGCCCAGATATCTGAATTTGTTGACTGTTGTTATAGGTTCATTGTATAGCGTCATTATGTCTTTTTTTGATGTCCGCCCTCCTTTTCTGAATGTCATCAGACAGGTTTTTTGCATATTGATGCTCAGTTGGTTTTTCATTACCCAGCTTTCTAATTCTAAAAGTGTATCTTGTACTTCTTCTCGGTTGGGCGATCCTAAGGCCATCAGCGAATAATAAATTGTGCAGTAAATGGACATTAATGTTGATTCCCATTCCCCTACATAACATTACATTTCATTAATACATTTTCTAAATATATCTTGAACAATGTTGGTGACATCCCGCATCCTTGTCTTAATCCTTTTGTTATATCAAATTCTGAGGATACTCTATTTCCAACCTTAATACTTGCTTTACTATCATACATTCTTTTTATAAAATGTACAAGAGATTTAGGTATTCCAAACTTCTCCATTGCCACCCAGAGCTTGTTGATGGGTACAGAGTCATATGCCTTTTTCAGGTCTATAAATATGAGTAGAGTAAATGAAGGATACAGGGAAAACTCTAGATGAGTCACTTTTGCATAAAATCTAGAAAACATACTTGTAACCATAAAGCATACTTACTTCTTTCCAATATGCCAATATTTAAAGGTAAATAAAATCGTGACAAAAACTGTTTCTTTTACTGCTTCACACTTCTAAAAGATGGAGATTTGCATGGAGAATCTGATAGCAGCTCATATCGCTTTACGACAAATGGTACGACCCTGGTTCTTTCCCTATACCCTTCATATTGTAATTCATAGTAATTTTGCGATACGTACACTAAATAATAGCTACGTATGATACTTGCGATAGAACTGTATCTTTATTATGTGAATCTAAAGATTTAAAGGCGAGGCATCAGTCGAACTCTTAAATTACTCCAGCACAGTTAAGATCACGCAAGTACCATATGTAATTTTATCCACAACCGTAACTAAATAATTCTGTTCTATTAAATAAAATATGTTAAATATATTCATCATATATTTATTTACAATCGATATGTATACAATATGACTGATGGTATAAGCGGCATTGAATAAAATTAAAATTATTTTTTTGCGTGATAGTGCGTTTTGTCGTACTTACAGCGTGATTGAAAGTATAACTCCCTACATTTCGGGGTTGCCAACCTAAATAGGTATACTGTAAAGTTACTTATTACAAACCATGTGCGGGAAATAAAACCACTGCCCTTTATGTATACTACGTACAATATAATCCAAAAAAACAGTGTTAATATACATTATACGAAACAAATCACTGCATTTTAAATTAACTGGACTTTATTTGAAACAATATAAAATAATAAATATATACTTGCCGCCATTTTGTGACTGATTGGTGTCATGGCCTGCTGTAGTCTCAACTAATAAACATTTCCTACACTTTTAACGTTAGTCAGTTCTTTATAATGAACGCAAATATTTCCAACAAAGATGTTATTATTTTACTATTATTTATTATTTTGCAAACACCATCGCGAAAAAATGTACAACGCACGTTTGTGAAGTGTTTTACAGAATATCGGAAATTAAAATCCTCGCTAATGCTCGAGTTTTATACAATTCCTCGCTTCTGTAAAAACCTCTTTCCAACATCGCATCGTAATATACTATTGTTTTTAATTAGCCTTTTTTGATGTTATTCCTGATGCATTGTGCTATCGTCATAAATATCTATTTTTCTGTATACTGTCTATTTGTACCCGTATATCTCTTCATAGGGCAAGGTTCTGCTTTGCGGGAGTTACTTAAGGAAGCTAACTTTGTTACATTTGCCAGCTAGTGATAAATGGTTAGCTTACCGCCTCAAAGAGATAACTAATAGTCATAAGTAATGCCACGAGTGATTTCCAAATTATCGATAAATTCACGGCTCACGAAGTGAAGAGTGAATTTATCTAGAGAATTTAGAAATCAAGGGTGGCATTTGTTAGGACTATTTAACGAATAAAATTAAGCTGTTTACTCACAAATCACTATTTAAATAGTTATTTTAAAATATTTATATATTTAATGTAAACGGCGATGTTTGAAAACAAATGAGAAACGATTGGTACGCTTCATTTGCTTCTTTTGTTTGTCACTGCAACCAGATCATATTATTTATTGCCAAAGGAACGCAATATTGTAAGAATACACTCTAGTGGAGAAAAAATGAAACACATCAAACTGTATATTAATTCATTTCTGATGTCCTATGACGTGAATATGGCAATTATATTTTTCTGGGAACAAATACATTTAAGAAAGTGCAAACAGTGGTTTCTTTTTTTGGTGCTATAATCAATTGCTACAATTTTTTTTATATTAATTCCCGCATGAGGTATGTGTTGACATTCATGCACTATATATACAATCTGGTAGCCGTATTTCTTATTGAGTCAGTCACTGCAAAATAATGCTATGACCTATTCAGAATGTTAAAAAGTGCTTTCTTTATTATGATAAACTTTAGTTTGGTAAATTCTAGGCGAAACACGACTGTGATTGGTTGTAAATCAAAAATCATTGTAACGTGATTGGTCATTGACTCCCATTTGGGGCATGAGTTAAATAGTAAAATTAATTATTTCTTGGATGGGAAAGGACGTTTAAATTTTACACAGAAGGTCTAATTTAGACTTCAGTTCATTTTAGGAGTTCCAAAATCTTCAGAATGGGGATTTACGGCATAAAGTCTATTCTGGAGAACTTGTCCCTTGGATTATTTCATCATAAAAATCTATCGAACCCGGTCATTATAATAATTGAATTCATCCATTCTAGTAGGCTACAACTGTGGAGGTAATGCAACTATTTTACTTCACTGTGAAATAAAGTAGGCGTGTTGTTGAAAAAAAGTTTTTCAAACGAAGAAAGTATTTTAAAAATGTATATTTTTTATAGTCATGGATAAATAAATATAATTTGTATTTAGTACTAGCTAATACCCGGCGTGCGCTGCTACTCCTAAATAAATGTTAATGTGTTTTTACCACCAGCTGTGCGCTGTTATGCTTGCCCGGGTATCTGCTAATCCCGATCTTCTTGGCATCAATGAAAGACAAAAATGGTTATTGTGAGTTATCCGTAGAAGATAAGACATTTGCTGTCGCGGACTTTTTTTGTAGACTTTTTTGAGATATTTAATTCTGTGTACATTAATGTGGTGTATTTGTTATGGTTTAGCGAGCGTAAGCCATTTAAGCATGAAAATAGGGACTTTATTTCACGTTTTTTCACTACAAAGGGTGGTTTTTATGGGTGAAGTGGTTGAGTATTACAACTCTCTTATATCCTAGGTTCATCCCGGGAATCTCTTGAACATTTTGCAAAAATCCCCATCACAATCGTATCAACGATATGGCCGCGTATAAAGTACGAACAAACAAACATTCATTTTTATATATTAGATTTTTTCTTGTTTACTTCTAAAATTATGTTGCCACGATATATAGGCCTACATATTATGGTGAGTCAAGATTTTTAAAATATATAACGAAACTCCGTTGAGGTCACTGTGTCAAAGCTTTAAGAAATGTAAAACATTACCTGATATCTCAATCGTACTCAATAATCAGCAGTGTTGTTTTGTAGGAGACATTTCAATAACTTAAGTATCATCTTCGGGGGCACGCCGTAGCGTAGTGGTTAAGGCACTGGGCTACAAGCCGGAGGGTCGAGGGTTCAAGTCCCGTTGGGGTCAGGATTTTTAAACTGACCCAAACCCTCTGGCGGCACTATGGCCCTGGGGTCGACTCAGCCTCTAACTGAAATGAGTACCAGACGCTTGTTCTGGGGTAAAGGCGGCCGTCACGCAGGGCTGACAACCCGGCTGACATCAAGTGCCGATTGTCTAGAAAACGTGGGAGCCTTAACCTTCTACTACCCCAAAGGCCTCCTGAGGCCTGTTGTGGGATCACTTTACTTTTAAGTATCATCTTCTGCTTTCAGTTTGGTCCAAACTGATAGCAGAAGATGAAACTTAATTTATCGAAAGGCCTTCCACAAAGCAACACTGCTGATTATTGAGGACGGCTGAGATCTCAGGTACCGTTTTACATTTCTTAAAACTTTAACGTTATAGTGAAATTGGCGAACCTTTTGTTAATGATACAGTTACTTACATGTTACTATAGCGTCCATTTGTCAGTTATTTTGTAAGAGCGAAACATGGACTCTCACTTTAAGGGAGGAAAGGAGATTACAAGTATTTGAGAATAAAGTACTTAGGAACATTTTTGGACCAAAGAGAGATGAACAGACAGGTGAATGGAGAAGACTACATAACAATGAACTACATGGTCTTTATAGGAAGCCAGATATAATAAGAACAGTTAAGTCTCGTAGACTGCGATGGGCAGGACATGTTGTACGTATGGGGAATGAAAGACTTGCATGGAAGCTTCTTGTAGATAAACTAGAGGGAAAACGCCCAGTTGGTAGACCAAGAATGAGGTGGGAGAATAACATTAACTATGATTTGAGGGAAGTAGATTATACAGGGAATGATTGGAAAGCATTATCTCAAGATAGGGATGTACGGAGAGCTTATACCCGCGCGGCCATGAACCTACGGGTTCGATAGTACCAGTAAGTAAGTAAGTAAGTAAGTCGGTAAGAGCGTAAAGCTTGAATGAGACAGTATTAAATAAAATATTTTTAGAAATGTTAACTTTAATAGGAATTAGGGCACTAAAGGATTGAATTGGTTGGTAATTAACTGCTTGTAAGGCGAGACACCGGACAGGGATGGCGTCGAGGTGGCATAGTGAAGATGTGATGATGATCAGCAACACAATTCACGTACGGAATAAAAAAGAAAGAAAGAATTCTTCTCACGGACTTCTCCAGTTGTCGGAACGAACTCAACCCCTGCGGAGGATGCCACACCTCCCCTTTCCATAGCCTCACTTCCCAACATTTTTAAGTTTTTCTTTCCTTCTTACTTCGCTTTTTATACATCTACTTTTTTCCCCTTTTATCAGTTGTGAACTATTGGATTTAACTTTTGTTTATTTTCAAAATCTTTCAAGTTTTGATTTCAACCCAGTTTATCCCTAGTTTTTACCATTTGACGGAAAAGTAAATATAAAAAATAAAATCATGTATATTTAGTCCACCGCTGTGGTCTCAAAGCAGCGTGCTGCCTTGTCGTGCAGCGGGCCTGGGTTCGGTCCACGATCGGGACAAGTTTCCTGGCTGATGATTTTTTCGGGGTTTTCCCTCACCTGTAAGACAAATGTCAGGAAACGTTAAGGCCCAAACGGTCCCCGAACATATCTGGTCTTCATTATCATCATTAAAATATTCATTCAGTTTAGGATTAAAACCTCTCCTGGTGCATCATTACCATCATTATCACATATCATCGGGATAGCGTAACCCCACTTTCTAGGCGCCCCAACCTCAGAAGTAGGTTAGAATAACGCCATGCCAGGAGAGAATACGAGAATGTTGAAATGATAATATGGTGACATTGAATAATAAAATATTTATATGACCTTGTTTATGTTTATATTTATGTCTGTGTCTGTGAGGTGGGAGAATAATATAATTCATGATTCGAGGGTGGTAATATATGTAGGGAATGACTGGAAAATATTCGTTCAGGCTAGGGATACATGGAGAGTCATGTCCGTACAGGATCCCTAAGGCCAGCAAGTTAGTCTACATCCGATGTGATTATATGTATATTGTACGTTTTTAGAATAGTCAAGCAAACCGAACTGGATGACATATTGTCTGAGAAAAATGTCCAAAATACATTACATTTAAAATCTTTAAAGATTTTGCTATGTACACATAAATATAGGCATTTATAGCTAATTGTGAAATGTGTAAGGAAGGAAATATTCTACTGCGGCGAGTTTTATATATCATCATATTCAATGTTTTTTTTATTCTTTAATAGGCATATGATTTGGTATGCTTATATGTTATGTTTATTGCTTCCGTTCACGTCTTTGGATGATTTTGTCTCATACATTTGGCGTGTATTCGTTTTTATTTATATATATATTTGCACGAACGATTGGCTTCGTGTGTTCTGCATTTGACAGAACCTATTAGTAGATATTTGTTTAAGTTTATTCGATTACTTAGTATATTAAAAGGTGTTAATTTGTATTTTATTTCGCATTTTTATATTTTATATAAGTGAAAGTATAATATGCACAATATGTTAAAAGACAAAATATACTGTATGACAAACATATTATGTTTGCTATACAGTATAGTTTGCATTTAACATATTCCTGTTTGTTCACTGAGACATTCAAATTTACTGAATCTGGCATCACTGCAGAATTGTATAAACAATAAACAAGGGGGACGTTTATATAGACTATTTAACTCACGCCCCAAATGGGAGTCAATGACCAATCACATTTCAATGAGTTTTTATTTACAACCAATCACAGTCGTTTATCACCTGGATTTTATCAGTTGAATTTTACCACTGTAAAATCAAGATTCTCCTTTTTAACATTCTGAATAGGTCATACCATTATTGCAGTGACTGCATGTGGCTACCAGATAGTATATATATATATAGTGCACGAATGTAACCTTATCGGTGATGCGGGAGATAATATAAAAACATTTGTAGCAATTGATTATACCACAAAAAGAGAAAACACTGTTTGTACTTTCTTAAACGAATTTGTCCCAGGTAATAACGTTCCAGAAAAATATAATTGACATATTTACATCATAGGATATCGGAAATTAATTAATGTACAGTTTGATGTGTTTCATTTTTTCTCCACTAGGGTACATTCTTACAATATTGCGATCTTTTGGCAATAAATAATATGATCTGGTTGCAGTGATAAGTGAGACATAACGTTTCTTATTTGTTTTCAAACATCGCCATTTACATTAAATGTATATAAATATTATAAAATAACTATATTTGAATAATGATTTGTGAGTAAAAAGCTTAATTTTATTCGTTAAATAGTACTAACAAATGCCACTCTTGATTTCCAAATTCTCTAGATAAATTCACTCTTCACTTCGTGAGTCGTGAATTTATCAATAATTTGGAAATCACTCGTGGCATTACTTATGACTATTTAACTCATGGTTGTCAATGATCAATCACTTTTGAATGAATTTTGTTTTACAACCAATGACGGTCGTGTTTCACCTCGCTCTTTATCGATTTGTCTTTATCAGCTCCTGCGTTTGTGATAAAGAAAGCTCCTCCTTTTTTAATATTCTGAACAGCTCAGAGCATTATTTTTCTCTAACAAATTCATTGTATGTAGCAAATAATGAACAGATTCCTTGGTTTTATTGAATTGCTTACTAAAATAAATAATTAATAACCTATAATGTTGACTGTAATATACAGTTTGATGTGTTTCATTATGTCTCCACTAGGGTGCATTAGTACAATTTAGCGATCCTATTTGGCAATATATAATATGGTCAAGTTGCAGTGAATATACATAACCTCACATTTCTAATTTGTTTCCAAATATCACCGTTTATATTAAATATATAAATATTTTAAAATACCGGTAACTCTATTTAAATAATGACTTTTGAGTAAACAGCTTAATTGTATTCGTTAAATAGTCCTAACAAATGCTAGTCTTGATTTCCAAATCTTCCAGATAAATTCACGGGATAAATTCGTGAATTTATCGATGATTTGGAAATCACTCGTGATATTACTTATGCTAAATGGTTGCTACTTTTTATATGTTGTCTATTAAAATAATGCTACAAACAATAATATATTACTCTGCGTAATATTTATTACTGTTTCCTCAACAAACTTCTTTTTCATATTTTTGGAATTGTCATATAATGTAATAAAGAAAATAACATCGTTAGTCTTCATCTTCTCCTTTTTATTCTCTGTTTATTTGTATGGTAGACTTAATAGCCTGTTTAGTCCAGAATACAAGAATCTTTCTTTGACTCGCAGGTGACCTATACCCATCCTCCGGTATCTTATCTCTTGATACTCGATCATTTTGTCTGGAATCATTCGCAATATCTGCAAATTCCATTCATATAATATCTTATTCAACCATTCATTTATTACTTGAATATCCAGCTATCTGATTTTCCTTTTATGATATTTTTTGTCCTTGTTTTATGTAGGATTTTTCTTAGAATCTATTCATCGTGTATTTATAAGATTTATAAGATTTGTTTCCTTCATAAATAACATACAAACAACTTAAGTACGCAAAGTATAAACTTTGTGGATTACTTCGAAGATGTTTACTTCAAGGTTAGTCTTATTTTGGATAGAGTATAAACCATGTTACTTTGTTCAAAACATACGTTTTGGAGAAAAATCAGGAGTTATTGGACGTCAGGTATGTACTATGGTATGTAATATGTATAATAGTTCAAAATATATCTTAATATATAAAAATTTCGTGTCACGTTGTTTGTCCGCGATGGAATCCTAAACTACTGAACCGATTTTAATAAAATTTTGCACACTGTGTGCAGTTTGATCCAACTTGAGACTAAGGGTAGTTTATAACTAAATTTATAGTCTCATTATTTTTTATTGCAAATAATTTGTTTATTATTTAACAAAGAGTTATAATTATCTGTGAGTTCCACACGATTCTAACAAATGGCGGTGTAAGGTAATTTGGTAATGTAATTGGTTTATTATTTAACAAAGGGATATCCAGATGGCTGTGCTTTTTGTTGCAACCGCGAATTTAAATTGAATTACAAATATAGATTATTTCATAATTTAAGTGTGTTCAGTGTTTATATTATTTTCAATATTGTTAATTTCGTGTGTAAGTATTAGTTTTAAGTAATCTGGCTGAAAGACAGCAACTTAATTTAAATTTTTAACGTATACCTTAGCCACAGCAACGCGTGGCAGGGACTTCTAGTAAAAATATATAATTTCAAACTTTGGAATAAGGGTTCTTTCAGTGTAATTCTTCGACATTTAAGCTTTTCTTATAACTAAATTTACAACAATAGAATATGTACGCGTAATTATCACAGAGCGGAATCTGTTGCACAATGTGGAAGGCTTACTTGTATTGGTGTAGACTACACAAGAAAATGCGCGCGAGGAGGTGGGATGAGGTGTATCACATAGCTGCATATCTACCAGGTTATGAAGAGAGTTATGTCGAATAGAAAGACATACGCAGTAACAACGTCTCATATAGTAAAGGAGTGGAGTTGTAGAGTACGTTGATATTGACATTGCGCGTACCTGATCTTACGTACAGTGAAATACCACCCAAAACGAAAACAAATGTGCATGTGATAGGACAATCTTTGTCTTAAAACGTTTCATTGCCTTGTAAGAGATGCATAACCTAAGTAGACTATAATTTACGGTATTAGAATAGAATAGAATATGGAATTTATTGCCTTTTTTCAGAATAAAGAAAATACATATGCATTTACATTGCGCACGGGCCTGCTTGGCCGTACGTGCATTATTTTTCCATGAATAAAAAAATAAAACTAATAATATAAACAAATACCTACAAATACACCTGTATCAAAAACAATAACAGGCTACATGTAAGTAAAATCTATGTCTGCACTAATACACCTTATATTGCTTCCTAATGTTTATATTATAGAAAAATCGCCCGATAAGTATACAGACGTGTGATACTCCTCACCCCATCCCCTCCCGAACGTTCTAGTACAGTCAATACCAGTACAAGTAGTAGTAGTAGTAGTAGGACTTTATTAGACAAAAAGTAAGATATTTACAATATTATTTACAAATATGGGTCGCACGGGCAGTAAGCCGTACGTGCTGTTGACAGTCCGTTACAATAAAGTAATAATTGGTAATAGTATAAAGAAAAACAAAAAGAAAATAATAACATTACAATTATATAAAGAAAACACAATAATATTACAATTACATAATAATACAATAGCATTATACATTAATTATGTATAATTATTAAGAATTAATGGTATTGCATTTTGATAACATATATTGTCTTCAGTACAAGTACCGTAAGTAATCAGCATCCTGGTACAAATTCCTCTCTCTAATAATTACATACAATCTGGGCTCTATTTATTATCAATATTTCATTACTTATAAGTAAAATAACAATGAATAATTGTAATCTAAAATCTTTATTTCATAACTATATATTTTTATGTTTATTGTGATTAAGTTTTAGGCTACATTGCAGTCCATTTGCTAAGATTATGTACTGTATATCTTTAAAAGGTGTATTTTCATGTTTTTCATAAAAATTAATAAACAGAAGATATACTTTTCTGAAATAATATAAAATCAAAATTAACATATAATTTCACAAAAATATGAAAACAAACATGAAGTAATCATTATTTTTGCGATTGTGAGACGTTATTTTATACCAGTGAATTGCATTTAACGACTTTTTAAATACAATTCAAAAAATAAAAAGTCTGATTTCTATAGAGCACATAGAGCATTAATTTAATAGGTCAATATATTTTATTCGCCAATAGTAGATGATGATGAAAATCTAAAAACTGTAAAACATAAACTTCATGAAGAAAATGGAAAATATTTCCTGAAAAATATAATTCAGTGCATATATTTAATTTTGAAAAAAACGCTCAATTGCGTCCTGAAACAAAACTTTTATGGTGCTAATACGATTCAGGCTATTAAATTATATTTTTATATATTATTATTATTATTGTTATTATTATTATTATTATTTTATTGTCGTCGTCATTATAATTATCATCACTATCTCTCCACGTCTCTCTGTTTCTGAAGCAACTCTATACATCAAATTAAACCATAATACATTGTAATATTATTTAGCGATTTCGAAAAATAATTTCACCCTGTAATTTCTGTGTTGAACAATTTAAAGTTATCACAAATATGTTTGTGTACATAAATATTCCTATTTCTAAAAATAAGTATATATATAGCCCATCGCTGTGGTCTCGAAGTAGCGTGCTGCCTTATCATGCAACGGGCCCGGGTTCGATTCCCGGTCGGGGCAGTTTTTCTGGGTGAGGTTTTTCTCGGGGTTTTTCTCACCTGTAAGACAAAATGTCAGGAAAACGTTAAGGCCCAAACGGTCCCCGAAATCATATGGCCATCATCATCATCCTTATCATTATCATATCATCATTATCCTTCAGCAGTGTGGAAAGCAACGGGGAGCTACCACACCTACAATTCCCTAGTAAAGCTGCAAAGCATAGCATGAAAATGCTATGATTGAAGTAAAAAGATCTGCCCTCGAGGAGAATTACTATGGATGGATATATATATATATATATATATATATATATATTATATATATTTTGACCAAATTTTATTCGTATTTTAAATTGATGAAATTAGCTGCAACCTTGTTCATCTCTAGACCTAACTTCACGAGAGGGTGATAACAGAAAACGTTCAAAGTTTTATGCGAATTCTAAACATAGAACCTCGATATGGGTTGTGTTTCACTCGTGGATCAATAAGTCGAGTTTCAATTTGTAGCCTGCATTATTTAAATTTGGACTTGGACGCCGAGTGTCAGATATAACATAATCAAATAAAGCAAGTCAATAATATTATAGTCTTCATTCAGCTCAAAACGTGTTTTTTATGATATTCTACTGTGAATAATCACTTTAAATTAAATTAAACTCCACTTTTATATTTAATTATTTTATTGGGTTATTGACATTTGAACTTCATTTTGTCTCTCACTGGGAATAAACCATAGATTTCAATGCTCTAAAATTCATTATTATATCCGTTATTTCTTGAAATTGTCTTTTATACACAGTAGAACTTATCATCATATTTGACACAACAACCCTTTTTGGGGCATAGTCTTCTTCTGAAGTTCTTGACTAGTCTTCGCCAATTTATTTTACTCAGAGCTTTTACATCCTCTAGTATTTCCTTCTATGTTTGGATTTTCACTGGATATTTTTATTTCCACAGTTTAGGTATTTCAGATAAAGGTAATTGATCATTGTATCTTATCACATGATCTGCCAATTTTAGCCTTCGTATTTTGATTTTCGTGGTATTGTCCACATCTTTATATAGATCATACACATAGTTCCTTGTTGTATCTAATATAGGACTACCCTTCTCCATCAATATTTTATTGGGTCATCAATAACTCTCAGCATTTTTGTTTTCAAGAATACATAGAAGTTTTTCATAATTTTTCCTTCGGACCCATATCTCATAACCGTACGTTAGTGCAAGATAATAAGAGCTTTGTACAAATTATTTTCTTGTCCATACAAACTTCTGTTAGCTTGAAAAAACTTACTTTTTTATTTCTTCTGATTAGTAATTTAATGATTAACAAGTTAATATAAATATCTCAAATTATTTACAGAATTAAATTTATAATTATTGATCAAAATATTGTCATATTTTCAAGGGATAATAGGTATGATACTGTATTATCTCGATTAATTTGTAGGCCCTTGGAACAAATAGTCCGTCCGGCGCCCTTAGTTTTTAAGAATCTAAACATCTGAGTATGACTTATTTTCAAAGGGAAATAAAACTATGAGTCCTGCGCCATATATTTACGTTACATACAATAAAAACTTCAAGCTTGGAAGAAGAGTCCTGAACAAATTTTGTCGATTTTGTTTATATACATCCATATTTTAATTACATCACAAATGATCTGAAAAGATTAAAAGGGTCGTTAAAATAAACTAATTAGCAAACTAGTAAATAAGGCCACATATTTAAGTACTAAATGAAATTCTCCACTTAAACAAGTAGTCAAGAAGGCAGTAAAACAATAATACTACCAAAAATACTTTAGTTACAGTAATATTACAATTGAGGTATCTCAAAAGCACTAAAATAGATCGAATGAACACCTAATACTCGCCAGGTATATCTAATATTTATTTATGTCTTATATCCCTGTGAATTGTTTATGCCCTCTTCTTGGTGGACCTATTTAGGGCCACTTATTACCCTTATCTTTCTTCTTCTTCTTCTTCTTCTTCTTCTTCCTCCTTCCAAGTATTAGGCCAAGGCCTGTTACGATCCTATAGAAAATTTTCCCTTATGGGAAATTCTCGTATAAGACTTGAAAGCATAATAATAGTCCCTTCGATTGGTTGCTGGCCAAAGGAAGGCAAGACCAGTGATGGGGCTGCCATCTTATAGCCTCTGGTCAGGCTTTTCTGGAGAAGAAAATAAAATAAAGGAAAGACAAAATGGAAAAAAGGAAGGACTCCCTAGCCCTCGGATGCCCTAATAGCGTTGGGATCGAAAAAAACAAGAGTTAACCAAGAGAGGTTAGATAGTAAAGTTAAAAGAGTGCAAAACACAAGTAAGTGGAAGAAATGTTTTGCACAGCTTGGGCACCTTGTGGTCGCCATCCGCATATCCCCTAGATGAGGATCCCTGAGGGGTATCTTTAAATAATTTAATGTGAATGTGTGTGTGAATGGTCTGTTTCGTCTTAATGTTGTGTTGTCTCAGAGGAGGCCTTGACATTGAGCTGATCACTCACTCAGGGAGTCCCTCCATGTTCTTTTGTGATCAAAAAACGTATGTGTGTGATCCATAGTTTAAAATTCCTCTCCCATCAGGTCGTGCCACTGTAAGGTCTGGATGGCCTGTGGTATGTAAAAAGTACGCATAAAGTGAGAGTTAATGGAATTGATAGGAACATTTCAATTAATTTTGATTACGTATAAGATTTAATTATTTATCCCAGTTCCGCAAGATTGCCTTAACTTGGAATATAAATATTTAGTCAAACATAATTCATGGGCAGACAAATGTCTTTATGCTATACACTTAAAGTAGGCTGTACTGTTATGTGTTTTGATGGTTTGCTTAATGTAAGTAATATGAAACACAGTACATTGTACAAACAGTCAGGAGTTTTATAATCTTTACTTTCGATTGCATGTCTGTGAATAAAGGAACATAAAATACTCAGCTGCCTTCCTTGTCTTATTTTTGTTGAGTAACATCAGCAAAATTAGTAAGTTACATTAGAGAGTGAACACCTATTGGAATATAAGTGTGCTTGGGTAAAACACAGACACTTTATATATTTTTATTATTATTTTAAATGTCCACCATACAACCTGTTAGAATTGACAATGCAATGCCTGGTTGAGTCATCTGCAGACAAACACTGAACCTCACATTATACATGTGCATAATGGAGAAATTTAGACATGAGTATCCAGAACGAAGGCCAAATATAGCACAGGATAAGGGACACATATCTAAGGTGAGCTCTTTCGCCTAAAATGTTGCCAAAATATGCTTTTAATGTATAGTGAAATATTATGTTCGCTGCTATAGAACAACAAGTAAACATGACGCTATGATTAGTGTTTAGTAATACAGTTAATTATTAAGTTGGTATTAAAATGTTTCTGCCATCTTAATTAATCGAATTTAGTGGTGTTCGGGAGCAGATCGACAATAGTTTTTTAAGCCCAATAAATATTAGTTCATTAATAACACTGAATAGTTTTTAATGATATTGTTTTTTTTTTGTTTTTTTCTTATAACGAGTTCCTTAAATACCAATATAGTTTGAATATCCAATGAATTTCTGCCGCATAAGTATCAGGCATACAAGCTTCACAATTATCGAAGTGCGTTTTTATTCTCTCCTGGAATCAATTCAGTATGTCGGAGGTAAAATACACCATGTCTACTTTTTACAGAAATAGAGTTAACACCATGACCATAATGTGAATTTTGTGCTCTTTGTAATTGTATAGAACACTATGTTATGTGACAATAATTGGCTAAATAAGCCAGTTGAAAACAACACC
Organism: Diploptera punctata; assembly: GCA_030220185.1. Classification (NCBI taxonomy): domain Eukaryota; kingdom Metazoa; phylum Arthropoda; class Insecta; order Blattodea; family Blaberidae; genus Diploptera; species Diploptera punctata. Next base: position 855,175 of record JASPKZ010003852.1, read on the forward strand.
ATGTTCCACTAAAGATATAGGTGAAAATAATATTAAACTTGCTCTCTTGTAAAACTACAGTTTTGTGACATGTCTTTTACCTCCGACATACAGAATTGATTTTCTTGGAAGAAGCCCGAGAGGCAAGATAAAACTACTTGTTTTCATTTCTATCGTAGAATCAAAAAATAAATTAATTCTGGCGGAACAGAATAATCCATTCAAAATATTCCGTGTTTTGAGAATTTGTATCTCATTTTATTTATAGGCGCTTAGATACGACTTACAAATTTAAGCTAAACCATTACTTTGTTTCTACTGTATATTTTAATGTATTTTTAATCAAGGAGATTGTGAAACGAGTGATATGATGGCAAGATGGTGTTTGGAAATCATTTGCGTTTTAAAAATTCCTAACATATTCTTATAGGTGAGCAAAAAACCTCGCAAAAAGCCTGATCTAGGAATCTTGCCAACACGGGAGATAAAACCCAGGCCTGCTGCATCTGAAACAACGACATTACCACTATACCACAGCTATGGACACTTTAAATTTGTTTATTCACATAATCTGAAGTGAACTTCAAGAGTAGTATAGTGAAACTCCAGTTTATTTAGGTAGGAGCTGGTACCACCGTACAGTTATAGCAAAGACAGTGTTTTCAAGGTAATCCAAATCAATAATATTTCTATTCATCTCAATCAACTCTAGATATTAGACGTATAAGCAAATACGGGAACTTTCCATTATAATGTAATAAGTATGGTAATTTTCCAAGCAAGAGACAGTTGTAATGGACTATCGGGTTTCCTTGCTCTCTTCTAGTTTCGAAGTTCGCAGGTACACACATAGCCGAGTTCAATTGATTTTTAAGAGCGTACACTAACTAATTAACTCATTGGCACTATCGAACCCGTAGGTTCATGGCCGCGCGGACATAAGCTCTCCATGTATATCCCTATCCTGAGCCAATGTTTTCCAATCATCCCCTGTATAATCTTACTCCCTCAGCTCATAGTTAATGTTATTCTCCCATGTTCCTAGGAACATGTCCCTATGTTTGAACCTTTGGCATGGGTTCTCTGAAGTAGTCCCCTCCCGGAGAACCAAATGGGGAACTATTTGATCTCCGGAAAATTGTATCACAGTTGAACCCATGTCCGCATTTCTTGACGGTTGTATTTTTACGGTGAAAGATCGTCACTCTTTCGACCAAGGTACTTTTTTCGTCTGGCTTATCACCTTCGACCAGTCCGGCATGGGTAACCCTATCGACAGAGTGCTACCACCAGCATAGCTCTGGATCAATAAGCACATAAGCCAATCCTCCACGACAAGGTAAAGATACCACGGAGGGTTTAAGAGCATATTTTTAAAATTCATTATGAACCACAATAATTGAAGTTATAGTATTCCATTCCACTAACGCAGTTTAACTCTCACCTTATAACAGCTTTCACATGCCACACGTCACCCGGGTCTTAGAGTGACACAACTTGTCGGTAGAAGGATTTTAACTATGTACTGCATACATATTTTTTGACCACATAAGGGAATGGAAGACCTCCCCGAATGAGGAATCAGCTCAATGTCAGGGCCTCCTCCGAGACAACACAATATTAAGACGAAACGCACCATTTACACATGTATTCATACTAAACATGGCAAATATAATAATGATGATTATGATGGCCAGATGATGTTCGGGGACCGTTTTGGTTTTAACGTTTCCTGACACTTGTCTTGAAAACCCCGGAAAAAGACCATCACCCAGAAAATTTGTCCCGAACGGATATCGAACCTAGGCCCACTGCGTACGAGCAGCGACTCTACTCCGACACCATTGCAGTGGACGAGGTTATTGTATAAAATATCACGATAATAAAACTTGTACCTGAGATGTCAGTCGTCCTCAACAAATAAAGTAGCATCAAAATATTGTATTTTATTGGTGGTTTATTTGTTGAAGACGACTGACTTTCAGGTACACATTTTTATTAATTTAACGTTTTAAGAGCACAGTTTTTAAATTATATTTCTTCAATGCTATTAGGTTGTCTAACGACATTCCTGTTATTCTATCCTGGGATTGATTGAATTCAAACCTACTTCTGAGTTTGGGGCGCCTGTACACGGAGTTACATTACCTCAAACACATTATGAATGATAAATGTTACCGAACCACAAGGAGAGTCCTTAAACCTAAACTTAACTTAAATTCCAGATCGTGGGAGGCTACACTAATTTCCCATTATGGAAATATGCCTATGGTTTAACCGAGAACTGATCCGGGACGTCATGAAATGTAGTCATAAGTTCTGACCATGAAGTTTTAACTAATATTAAATCAATAATTTATTTATTTATTTCATCATAACTTCCCTCGAATAGAAAGTAAATTCATGAGTGCTGGCGTAGATTTTGCGCCACATAAAAAACCTTAACCCTGAAATAAGAGACCTATGAGAAGCCATTTCACGCTCACATTTTAATTGCGATACTAATGCCCTTTGAAGTTAGAGAGATCGTTAAAGAAAGCATTTTATTTAATTAAGTTCTTTAGCAGCTCTCTTCAGTTTCAACGCAATTTAGTTCTGAGCTGGCAAATTTTGCTCTTACTTAAGGTTTGAGATTCATTCATATGCCCCAAATCTACGACAAGGGACCAATGACTTTATTTCCCTTCCGAAGGAAGTCATGCTCAAGATTTTTCACTCCTAAAAAATCCACCGATCCAGGCCGAGTTTGAACGTGCGAATCTTGGTATAAGAGGCTAGTATGCTAACCACTAGTTCACCAAAACCAACGCATTGTCAAATAAAACATTAAGCAATTAACTAATTAACCAACAGAGACAAAGTTTCTCTATGTCATCTGTCAAAAATGTACAATTATTGATTTATTATTTAGCTTTGTATCCTTAATTGTACAGCTTTATTTGGTTTTAAAACACTTAGGTAAGAGGACAGACACAGCGGAATAAAATGATTTTTGTGCATATGTTTACATTAAGCTTCATATTCATCACCATATTTACACAGCCATTCACGCATTTTGTTTCCTCCTTTTCGCTGTTTTAATTGGACAGCTTGGCAAACCTGAAATAATCTACAGTTTACACACTACCCTTTACATTTGTGTTTCTGATTTACTGCATGCTTGTGTAATGTTTATTTTGGTATTATTTTTGTTAATGTCATTTAAACAACAAACACCATCCTCTCTACATTCTATATCTTAATAGCGGATTTCAATCAATAATATTTTATTTACACAGAGAACAGGGTATTCAAAAAAAACTCATAGGATATATATCGTGTGATAGAAGAATTAAAAAGGGATTGCTTGTTTGCTTCCTATTTTTGCTATAAAACAATATGTTATTTTAGATTTTTAACTCTTAACATTGGAAATTTTCGATGGATTACTTTACCATGAGTTTAATAAAAAATAAATATCCTTAACTTTTTTTATTTCTTTCTTTCTCGTTTTCTTTCGTTTACACTGTTCTTCCTTTTTGTTTTACCTTTGTTAACACGTTTATCTTATTCACACATACAAACACAAGACAGGACACACCTGGATCCAAGGTGTAAATTTAAAATCCCCTACCCCGCCGGGAATCGAACCTGGGTCGCCGTAGTGGAAGGTAGGGACTCTACCGACTACGCCATGGCGACGGACTTTTATTCCTCTTTTCGTTATACTGTTTTCCTTCTTGTTTTACCTTTTTGTTAACTTGCTGTTATTCTCACATATAGACACAAGGACAAGACACACACCCAGATCCATGGTGGAGAATTAAAATCCCCTACCCCGCCTGGAATCGAACCCGGGTCGCGGGAGTGGAAGGTAGGAACTCTAACGACTACGCCACGGCGACGGACATAACTCATGTCCAGCTCAAGGTCGGGTCAAGGGATGAGTTGAGATGAAAGCCCCTGTATACAGATCAGTGAACCATGAGTTTAATAATGCTCCAATACCTCTGTACCTCTATATTGTCTGATGAACAACTTGAGACGGCTACCTATTTAGTTTGCCTGGAGATGGGGGTAAGATTTGTTATTTGTCATTTGTCTTCTGGACATGGAAGGTATTATACCAATGCTATCAACCCCGTAATGCGGCCGCTGTGCGAAAGAGAGGATGGGTCCTTGCTGTTGTTTCTTTCTAAAATCATGTCTCAGATTGTTCCTTTTAGACTATAGTTAGAAAGGACGACTTAAAAATGTATCAAATATTGAATTATCAAACTTATGTAGGAATGGTAGCAATTTGAATATATCTATAATAATAATAATAATAATAATAATAAGGATCAGACTCTTAGCTGCAGTGAAAGCAACTAATCTATGGTGGACTCCAGAAAAAGCCTCTGGTCCTCCAGGTTGGTGGTTGATGCTATGGGCCAGCTCTTCATACATTGTAAAAAAAATTAATGCTAAAAACCAAAATATATGGCCTCGGAGGGAAACGTGGTAGACCAAAGCCAACGTGGATAAAGGGATTCAAGACAACATGAAGAAGATAAATATGACAGAAGCAGACACGCAAGACCGTGAACTGCGGAAGAAAACAATTGCATATTTTGGAATTGAGGATACTTGTGTATATAACAGGAACGATCCTGAAATAAATACAATATAATAATAATAATAATAATAATAATAATAATAATAATAATAATAATAATAATAATGTGATGATGGTAATGATGTGATGATGAGATAATGATAATCGTTCACCGCTGAGGACTCGCAGCGGATCCGGGTTCGATCCCGGGTGGAACTAGTTTCCTTGGTGAGGTTTTCGGGATTTTTCCTCGCCTGTAAGACAAATGTTAGGAAACTTAGGCCCAAACTGTCTCCGAACATCATCTGACCATCATTATCATATTCATCTCATTAGATTAAGTTTAGGATCAATGCCTCTTCTGGCTCGTAATTACATCATCACCCATCATATCATTGGGGTAGCGTAACCCCGCCTTTCAGTCATCCCAAACCCAGAAGTTGGTTACAATACGCCAATTCCAAGAGAGAATACCAGAAATGTCGAAATGATAAATTGTCATTGAATAAAAAAATAATATTTTTACACAGGCTGAAGTAAGATCATAAGGCATCTCTTTCACTTCTGCAGTGAAATATGATTAACAATATAAAATATAAATTCATTACTTAAGCTAACTAAATCTTACTTAAAATAAGTTATGAAAGCATATATTAGAATTATTGTACACTTTCTAATGATTATCCTATTTTATCATACACTTTGTATATACTTCTACTCTCTTTGAGATTTAGGCCGGTATTCAAGAATCAAATTTTTCGCGAAGAGCGACTCCCAGCCCGTCTCTCCGTGGTTAATTATGTAGGTCATGTAGAACCTACTCTAACTGGCTCACTCTATTCAACATCATGTGCTAACAAGATATATATATTTTTTAAATCTGGGAACAATTGAAAGATGAGAGCCTCAGCTTACGGAAGACGGCTTAGAGAGATTGGTTCTTGAATACCGGCCTTAATGTCAGTATTCGATTGCGTCACCTGTAGGTAGGGAACATGTAATCTGAACCACACATTACACAGATACACAGCGCCATACATCCCTGTCTCTATTGTAGCTGGATGCCAGGGTAACACTGCACAGTACCGTATAAAAAATCAGAAATAAGGTGGAAATTTAAATACTCCTATCCCGCCGATGATAAAAGCAAGCCGCCGGAGTGGAGACTACACGAACATTTAAGATAAAACATATCTTTCATTCATAACTTCGTACTAAATAAGACAAATATAATGATAGTTGATTCTTGGGGATTATTTTGATCTTAAAGTTTCCGACATGTGTCTTACAAGTGAGGTTATAAAGGGACAAGTTAGCGTATATCCATTTCTTGAAAACATGTTTGGGAATTAATTGCGAAATTGATCATACCGATTTCACAGATTTTACTTGCATCTGTTGGTAATTTCATGACCATTTGCTCATGCGAACTGTTATTCTGTTGAATTAGAAAACAAATATTGAGCGGAAAAACCATTTAGGTTTTAAAACGTCCCGACATTTGCCTTACAGATGAGAAAAACCTTCTTCTTCTTCTTCTTCTTCTTCGTCACTTCACGGGCTAGGTAAACTGCCTGTTCCGCCTCACAGTTGTTCTATCCATCTTTTCTATTGGCCTTCCTACATTCCTTGATCCTCTTGGCTTATTGTTAAATGCTGGTTTTGGTAATGTTGTTCCATCCATTCTTTGCACATGTTTAAAACATTTATCTCTGTATTCTTTTATTTTTTATTCAGTTGATATAGATTTAACTCCGCTTATATCTTCATTCTTTATCTGATCAAATCGTATGCAGCCTTTTCTTCTTCTAAGGAAGTTAATTTCTCCCGCGTTGTATTCTACTTTGTAATTTTTTTGTCATTACCCAAGTTTAGCTCCCATAAAGTAATACAGGAACTGCCAATGTTGAGAAAAACCTCACCCAGAAAATTATCCTGACCGGGGTTCGAATCCAGCTCACTGCGTAAGAGGAAACATAGTTACCCTGAAACCAGAGTGATGGGATTTTCTTATAGCGGTGGACTATTTTAATATTGGAAAATGAAGTAAGTCGTACATGCTTTTAATTTCACGTGGTTTTAATGATGGATAAAAGCAAGTTTGTAATTAATGTAATGCAATTTTTGTATGCCGGGATGGTTTTCATCGATGTAATGGTTTCTTTTGAAGAGTTTAAAAGATTGTTTTGTGTGAAGTATTTAGTCAATTACTTTAATTAATGTTTTTCCTGGAATTAGAATTGCCTGGTTTGGTTTTGTTTGAACAATCGATACTCTTATACAAATGGTTGTCAGTCTGCTTAACAGGTATCAGCTTGAGGTTTGTAGCGGAATATTCTACCGTCCTGCCAGATGAAGCTTTGAAAATTGCACACAATACATCAGAGAAGATATCGAGGATATTAAAAAAAAAATACCAAGCGTTGTACTTTAAGGCATACTTTTTTCAATTTCACTCCCCATCAAGTATATTTTTCTTCTTATTAACTCCTTAGAGAATATGTTAGAATGAAACAGTGTTAAACAGTCCGTCGCCGTGGTGTTGTCGGTAGAGTCCCTACCTTCAACTCCGGCGACCCGGGTTCGATTCGAGGCGGGGTAGGGGATTTTAAATATCCACCTTGGGACTGGGTGTGTGTCGTATCCTTGTGTGTATATGGTGAATGAGGAAAAAGGTTTAAAAAAGTAAAACACAGATGAAAATAGGCGAACGATAGGAAAAAAAAATTGTCCAACAGTAAAAAGTTATAAAAACAAGACAAGAAATACTAAAAACATGTTATTTATATATCGTGGTTATAACTCGACGCGGTCATCTTCCGTATGGAAAAAAATGCGAAACAATAATCTATTCTCAGAAGTCTACTTGATAAAATATTGCAGAGCAGCGATAAACACTACCTAGTACCTGTATTCGTATATAGCCTACTCTATATGTCCGGCGTAAGAACATGGGTGCTCCCTAAAGGGAGTTCATTAACCAAGCTAATTTAATTATATTTATTTAATACAGATGTCAACGAGTAACATGTGGTTAGCACATCACCTTAATGATATATCTAGTAGAAACTAAGGTATTACTTGAGTCATGTTAATGATGTAATGTTGATGACTACTTGTAACATAAAACGAACCACTAATTGTCATCTTCTTGTATCTTGTAAGTCCATATTTCCCTTAACAGAGATTTTAGGCGCTCTCTAATTTTCATAGTAAAGTAATCCCACTACAGGCCTCGGGGTAGTAGGAGGTTAAGGCCCCCACTTTTTCTGGACAATCGGAACTTGATGTCAGCCGGGATGTCAGCCCTACGTGACGGCCGCCTTTACTCCCAGAACAAGCATCTCCGTTAGAGACTGAGTCGATCCCAAGGACATAGTGCCGCCAGAAGGTTTGGGTCAGTTTAAAAATCCTGACCCCACCGGGACTTGAACTCTTGACCTTCCGGCTTGTAGCGCAGTGCCTTAACCACTACGCTATTGTTATAATAGAAAAAAATAACGATGTAGGATGTTCTAACGAACGATGTCGTTAGGTGTCGCAATTAAAAAATATCTACTACCACATTATGTTATCGATAGCATTCTATACAATTTACAACTTGTGGCAGTACGTAATCTGTGGTCCATTATAATATGCTTCGTGCACCATTTCCTAACAGTAGTCCCTATTCACCCTGTTTAAAATACATTACAAACACAACTGAAAAAAACAAACGAAACACGAAAGGATTATAAGACGCATTATCACCATAATGTTAAAGTGTATATAAATAATATTAAATGAAAATAAAAATCTAACAGTGAATTTATACAGTAACAGGTGACTTCACAACCTTTTGAACGCCATGCCCGGCGTGCGCCGGTGAAAGTGTGTGTACAGCTGTACGCCACGCCCGGCAGGCTCCGGTTTTCAATCTTATTACTTTAAATATTTTTTTCCCGAAATTTTTACTTCAATAAACTAAAATTATTGTTCGTTCTATGTTTGTACATCCTTTCTTAGCAATACTTTGCACATCCCTTACAGAATAACGGTACAGGCTGGTTGTAAATCGGTTTTCTAAAGGAGGGTGTACATTCATGTTTCAAGGCCTTTTTTTTTTTGCTATGGAATATTGCAATTTCAGAATTTTCTCTTTATTTATTTTATTTTTAGTTGAAAAGATACCTGAGCAAGGGATAGGTCGTGTTGTGAATACAGTGATTCATGTCTCGAAGTTGACGAAAATACAATTCGCGAGTTTATTGTGACAGTTTTATCAGAGGATGAGAGTGACAGTAACAGTTCATCAAATGGTTATTCGTTTGTCGAATGTGATAGTAGTCCTATTTCTAAGAGAATATTATTACAATCTAAGCCTGTAAATAGTAAAGCAAGTGATGTAGACCTAAATGAACAGAGTGTGACTGACAGTGGTGGGCGTGTCGCGCCAAACGAAACACGTGGCTTAAAACAGCTGTTTGACTGGAATTGATTCGAACCCAGGACCACAAAAAATGTTCAACAATATTTAATATTATAAGTGTTTAGTGATAATACCATCAAAATTATTCAGTAGAATAAATGTTTTAGTGATAGTGATAACAAATTTCAATAAAGTCACCGTGCTGAATTCGAACCTGGGATCTTAACAAGTGGAAGCAACACCGCCTAACCTTCAAATAAATGTAAAATAGTGAGTTTAAATTAAATTTGCCATGGCATGTAGATAGTTAAATATACTTTATATAGGTTTATATTATATAGCATGGCGTAGTACTTTAAATTTAAAAAACCTGGCACCCACAGCCCAGCTGGCAAAAGGAAAACTCGGCAGTCAAAAGGTTAACAGAAAAACGCAGCCTGCTTGTAGAGGCCATAATATGACCTACATTTTTAAGCGTAATACGTATAAATGAAATAAAAAGGTTTGGAATTTTTCGGAGTAATTTTGACTTAATGTTTACAGTTATGGTCCTTTGTTACAAGTTTTCATTCTAAGTGAACAATTTACTTTAGCAAAATTCTCAATTAAGATTAGAACAAAAGAATAGTAAACGTAGAAGTTGCTAGTTTAAAGTAATTTTCTTTTTTGTAAATTTGCAACATTTTTAGCCTGTGATGAAGTGCAAACTGTGAAGTCAAGAGACTCAACTCGACTGAAAAGTTTGCCTGGAGCAAACAAAGTGCTGGAGACACATGCGTTACACAATAGAATGAAAGTTTCTCCCCCTCTAGCGCGCAGCGCACAAAACCCTTCATACTAGTGTTTTAAATATTTCGCAAATTATATTGCAATACTGAACTCAGTAGTGTGTAAACGCAGTAGAATTTCACTAAATAAGTATGCATTTAATAATGATCATAAATTTATTCATTTTTAATAATATCTGTGTAAAATAAATGTTTTTCTGTTATATGAAGGTCTAAGTTACACATTTTTTCTCGTATTGAGGGTGCATTGAATCAATACGAATAAAATCAAATTCTGTTGAGGTGAATAGTCATAAGATAAAAATTAAAAATTAAAATGTACCTGTTGGCAGGTACCGTCGTCCTCAACTTTATTAAACGATGCATTTAAATTATTTGGAGGCTTTTCGGAAGTTAACTTCCATCATCAGCAAAATGAGTATGCGCTAGTTGATGTATCTAAGATGTAGACGTTGATGGTCTTGACCCATCGCTAGTAGCAACTGACTGGTTCGCCGAATGAACACAATAGAAAACACCCTATCGATAGTTCACAGAGAAAGACTTCCAGCGAAAACAAATGTACTAGAAGACCTTGAAATCATGAAGGAAATTAACAACACTTTATTATTAAATGAGAACACACCCAAAACGTAAAATCCACTACACGAGATAGTTAAAAACCAGTCAGTTGCTACTAGCTACGCATCAAAACCATCAACATCTTAGATACATCAACTAGTAGCGCATACTCATTCTGCTGACGATGGAAGTTAACTTCCGAAATGCCTCCAAATAATTTAAATACATCATTTAATAAAGTTGAAGACGACGGCACTTGCCAACAGGTACATTTTAATTTTTAGTTTTCATTTAATCAGACAAAAATACAGACAAACATTAAATAAATATTTTTCGTTATCAGTTTTATAGTCAAAGGTTATCATTACCATCTCTGGATCCGAGGATTTTGTGTTTGATCTCATGCAATGTTGTATTTTTTCATGTCAGTTCTTAATTGAGGACGCTCCTTTAATCGCAGATGGAATTTTCTTTTTATTATGTATGGCACTATAGCCCGAGTAGGATCTTTGCCTCATCATGGATTTCTTTCATTTATCCCTACCTTCGGCGACACTTCCCACCCTTAAATTATAAATCTTCTTAGATCCTCTTGAGCGTATTCTATAATTTACTCCTTGACATTCTTTGGCAGATCTTTCAGGATCATTACAGTATTACAAATTTGTTTAGCTTTTGGAAACATTATATTTATATTCCTCGCCCACCTATGTCTTAAGAATGTAATGAATTATTTTATATTCAGCATTCAAAAATGTAACATGTTGATTTAGACAACTAGTGATATTTCAGTAGTTTGGTTAAGGCTAAATATCTGATAATTTTGGATGTATCTCTAAATACAGAATTAAGATTGTATGCAACTCATTATTGCGTATTCATTGTCTGCTATACGACTGCAAAACTTGGCCCTTGCGAAAATAAAATACAAAAGCATTGAAATGTGCCAAAAAAATGGGGACGAAATTACTAGGCTTAATCCTGAGGGACATGGTGTCTGGTATGAGGCAACAAGATATAACCGCTTTAGAAAACGTCGCGGAAGCAGTTGCAATAATAAAATAGAGAAATAGAGATGATTACTCGACTGCGTTAACTTTTTAGCTGGAGAGGAGAAGCAATGGCGCTGGTAGTGAAGATGGGGATACTGACTCCTTCCACCGTTACTACAAGCGATTGACTGAGCAAGTGGTATAATCAGTGGCAAACTTTAGTGGTAGACCTTCTTGAAATAAGAGACGAAGTTAATGAAAGATCTTAGGAGTTTGTGTGCCTACGAGTTTCTGGATAATGTGACGTACAGAGAAATGAAACCAGCACTGATTTCCAACTACTGTCCGGCAGACTTAAATGTGTATATATTGTGAATATAGGGTCTAACTTTAGCACTTGACATTGTCACTAACAACTGACTATACACGACTGACGGATGATAAACACAGTCACTGCAACCTGAGACAAGCATCTACTACCTCCAACCCCTACTCACCCTTACCTCATTATTTTAGTTCACAGTTTTTTCGCATTGAAAGTTAACATTGCCCAGTAATAATAGATGAACACATAACGAGATAGCAAGGCAGATAGCCGCAGGAAATCACCCTTTGGGACCTCTACGCAGGCAAGAGAACTTACGGTTGCCAAGAAATAGATGGGTGGTTACATTCAAACATCAGGAGTCCTTCAGTCTACCGTCGCCCATGACAGTGGTGCCTGGAGATTGGTAGTAAACAATCAAAACACTGTAGCTATCACACCTATAATTCCCAAGTAAATCTGCAAAGCATAGCATGAAAATACTATGATTACAGTGAAAGACCAGCCCTCGGGCAGAATTACTATGGATGTGTGTATATGTATATATATATATATATATATATAATGCCATGTTAAGAAAGAGAGAGAGAGAGTAAAAAATAACTGCATTGAATGGTATATAGTCTTAGAAACTGATGTAAAGTTTATTAATTTAGATTGTTTACTTATTTTACTATGAATACATAATAAAAATCCAATTGCTAATTAATCAAAGGGAAAATAATTAGCTATAGAAGGCCTACACCCAGTTCTTCATACCACATCCCGTTCAAATCTGCATAGTATTACTGTAGTTTATTCCGACTATCGGAAACTTATAATGACTTCAATAGCATCAAAATTGCTCTCATGTTACGAATATCTGAAAGCAACATACTGCATTAGGCGCCTCTTTATTTTAGTCATTCATCAAGATTAGCAGGTAGGCTATTCATGGATCATATTAAGGTTTGGAAGGGAATGAAACTCATGGGCCCCTTACCATATATTTATGGTAAGTTAAAAACCTCAAACTTGAAATAAGAGATCTGTGAGCAGCAAACCTTTATGACCCTTTCACGCCCAGCTTTAAATTGCAGTTTTACGCCCAGCTTTGAATTGCGGCGCTAATAACTGGAGTTTTTAAAGAGGATCGTTAAATACTGTAAGCTTTTAGTACTATAACTTCTACTACTATCAACTCCCTGTTTCGTTGTATTGTTTTGTGTAAATTTGAACGTTTTCTATGCCAAAACATCGTCTTTGCCCTTTTTATGATCGTGCAATCCCCTACTTACCTTATAACCGCGGAGATTGTCGACAACGCAGGCTAGAAGTGCGTCTCTTCCCACACTGACCGTGACGTTAGGAATCGGCTCGGCGAACCTCGGAAACAGTCCTGTTGAAACAATGGAACATTAATTACACAACTGTGTTCCAACAGGTTGCAGGATATGACTTTACGACTTCTTCAAATAAAAACACTCATTCAACAAGTGTGTTTTTATACCTACAAGGAGAACATTTCATATTCTTCTGAGACTCTACTCCTTTAAATAAAAGTACATTGTGCTGATTTCAGTTGATCTTTATTATAAAAAATTAAGTTATCTGATATTATTTACAATATTTATCTTCTTACTTTAATACCTAGGTTAAAAATAATAGAAAGTCGTTCACTGATATTGTTGATAACTAAAATAATATTATTTTGCGCGATCGTGCGTTTTGTCATACTTACAGCAATGGCGACTATGATTGAAAGTTCAACTTCCTACATTTCGGGATTGCCAACCTAAATGACTATACTGTAATATTACATTTACACCCACGTGCGGGAAGTAAAACCATTGCCCTCTATGTATACTACGTACAATGAATATACAAAAAATATCCGAAAGATAGTGTTAATATACATTATACGTAACAATCACTGCATTTTAAATGAACTGAACTTTATTTAAAACAATATAAAACAATAAGTACGTACTTCCGGCCATTTTATCAATAATTGTTCTTGAGGCCTTCTGTTGTTTCAACTAATAAACATTGCCTACACTGTTAACGTTAGTCAATTGTTTATAATAAATATTTCGAACAAATATGTTATTATTTTACTATCATTTATTATTTTGAAAACGCCATCGCGCAAAAATGTACAACGCACGTTTGAGAAGTGTTTTATAGAATCTCGGAAATATTTTTCCACGATTCTGTAAAAATCACTTCCCAACCTCGCATCGTAATATACTAATATAGACATAAAAATAATTATAATAATATATAATATATAATACTATTTATTTCGTGGTAAGGACTTTAAATGTTTACAGAAAGTTTCTATAAGTTTCCATGACTAATTTAGATGAGAAGGGGGTAAAAATAATATCTCCAAATTGACCGAGAATAATGTCGATCCATAGTCCTGGAGCCACTAACCTGATTGATGACAAAAAAATATTAAGATAAATAAATACCAGAGCAATCAGCTGATAAATTATAAAAATTCATGTGATTAACAGTCTCCTTCAGCTATTTTCTTAAATCTTCGTAGGCCTTTCAGATTTTTATCCACCTTCAGTACTCTGTTGTTTGTTGTTTCTAATAGTGATTATTCAGTAGAGGGGGTTGTGATAATTTAGTGCATTCTCATTCAGTATATTTTCGTCTCCAGTTTCTCCTATAATTTGTATTTAGGGCCTATATCAAAATATTTTATAATTGTTGCCATTTTTGTGTATTATTAATAATGTGTTGTTAAAAAAACGCTGCAGATGGATAAATCCCTAAAGTTCTACTAATAGCATTTAGATGAGAAAGATTTAGTTCATTATATGTAGTTTTATCATTTAATTAATACAGTTATCATAAGTAATGCCACGAGTGATTTCCAAATTATCGATAAATTCACGATTCACGAAGTGAGGAGTGAATTTATCTAGAGAATCTGGAAATCAAGAGTGGCATTTGTTAGGACTATTTAACGAATAAAATTAAGCTGTTTACTCACAAATCATTATTTAAATATAGTTATTTTAAAATATTTATATATTTAATGTAAACGGCGATGTTTGAAAACAAATGAGAAACGATCAGTACGCTTCATTTGCTTCTTTTGTTCGTCACTACAACCAGATCATATTATTATTGCCAAAGGAACGCAATATTGTAAGAATGCACTCTAGTGGAGAAAAAATGAAACACATCAAACTGTATATTAATTCATTTCTGATGTCCTATGATGTAAATATAACAATTATATTTTTCTGGAGAAAAAAAAAACATTTAAGAAAGTGCAAACAGTGGTTTCTTTTTATGGTGGTATAATCAATTGCTACAAATGTTTATATATTAACTCCCGCATGCGGTATGTGTTGACATTCATGCACTATATATACAATCTGGTAGCCGTATTTCTTAGTGAGTTAGTCACTGCAAAATAATGCTAGCCTATGACCTATTCAGAATGTTAAAAAGGAGGTGCTTTCTTTATTATGATAAACTTTATTTGGTAAATTCTAAGCGAAACATGACTGTGATTGGTTGTAAATCAAAAATCATTGTAACGTGATTGCTCATTGACTCCCATTTGGGGCATGAGTTAAATAGTCTCAGTAATCACACATGCACATATAATGAGGGTATATATATATATATATATATATATATATATATATATATATATATAGAGAGAGAGAGAGAGAGAGAGAGAGAGAGAGAGAGAGAGAGAGAGGTTTGTTTGAAAATCATGTGTCATACAATGAGATTCATAATGGAAGTGGATTTGGATTTAGCTTTTTCCATGTAGATGGTTCTGTGATATATTAATAATTACTCTTTTATTAATATATTTGTTGTTTTAGCTACGATGGAAGTTGTAGCGTCTATTATAGATACAGGTTATTAAGAAGAAACTAATTTGGTTCATTCAATACCAAATTTGAGATTCTGTAAAGCAAAGTTCTATATTTTTTTTATACTCCGTATATGAATGTCGTAACAATAAATAGTTTAATGGTCTAACATGAACTTCATTTCATCACTGATTTAACTATAATATATAAAAAAGTAAAGTGATCCCACAACAGGCCCGGAGGCCCTTGGGGTAGTAGCAGGTTAAGGCTTCCACTTTTTCTAGACAATCGGCACTTTATGTCAGCCGGGTTGTTAGCCCTGCGTGACGGCCGCCTTACCCCCAGAACAAGTGTCTGGTACTCATTTCCGTTAGAAGCTGAGTCGACCCCAGGGCCATAGTGCCGCCAGAGGGTTTGGGTCAGTTTAAAAATCCTGACCCCAACGGGACTTGAACCCTCGACCCTCCGGCTTGTAGCTCAGTGCCTTAACCACTAAATATTCGGGACCTTAACACGTAGTCTATGTTTAATAGTATATTACGATGCGAGGTTGGGAAGTGTTTTTTTTTTACAGAAGTGAAGAAAAATGTTTTAAAACCGAGCGATAGCGAGGTTTCCAATTTCAGAGATTCTGTAAAATACTTCACAAACGTGCGTTGTACATTATTTTTTGCGCGATGGTGTTTTCAAAATAATAAATAATAGTAAAATAATAACATCTTTGTTGGAAATGTTTGCGTTCATTATAAACAACTGACTAACATTAACAGTGTGAGCAATGTTTATTAGTTGAAATTACAGGAGGCCGTGACAATAATGTAGTCATAAAATGGCGGCAAGTACGTATTTATTATTTTATATTATTTCAAATAAAGTTCAGTTCATTTAAAATGCAGTCATTTGTATAATGTATATTAACACTACCTTTAGGATATTTTTTGAATATACATTGTACATAGTATACATAAAGGTTAGTGGTTTTACTTCCCTCACGTGGTTTGTAATATGTAATATTACAGTACAGTTATTTTATTACATTCTAGTTATTTATATGGCAACCCCAAAATGTAGGAAGTTTTTTTTTTAAATATCCTAAATTTATAAACCCTATTTCACCTAAGGTATATTAGGGTTATAATTTGTCAAATTTGTGTCTTTATATATTTTTTATCTAAAATTAAAGGTTTTTATTAATTGTATTTATAAAAAACATTAAAAAGTCTTTAGTTCTTCTCTGTCATAAGCATTTCTGTAATGGGTGGTTTACTTAAACAGGCGATATAGGAAGTTGAACTTTTATTCATGATCGCCATTGCTGTAAGAACGACAAAACACTACCGCGCAAAAAAAGATGATTAAATATCACATGCTTTATTGGATCAACATAAAAACTGTCCAATGAACCGTTCGTCTTTATAATATTCTTCCCTTCAACAGAATGTTATTCTATTTCTTGTGGATAAATCAAACCAGTAGATTTAAATTTTCATTTAAATAATCTTCATCCAGATTTTATTTCCAAGAAGATTTTACTAAATCTAGAACGCTAGTTTTGCATGAATAAAAGGAGAAGTAAAACTGGGATAGGCAGTCTTGATCCTTTCCATAGAAGCGATGGTCTCTGACGATACAGTGTTTTGTTATGTAGATTTGATGGCGAAATACTGTTAGAAGAACAGTACACTGACATGGCTAAGCGCTCATTTGGTTCTTCGTATAACAAAACAGTTTGTAGATAACTGTCTTTCCTCTTTAGCTATATGCTAACTTTAAAATCTCTAATAATGCTTAATCGGTTTTAACATTGTTATTTTGCATTAGATTTATCGGTGAATTTATTTATAATGTAGTCCTTATCCCTATCAGTAAAACAGCCATCGTGTTTTTTTCGGCATTCTACGCCTGAACTACTTGATAGATTTGTCACTCTCATGAGTAGCTAATTACAATGATAATGCTCATAATTATGAAGTAAACACATTTCAGAATAATCCTGAACCTCACAAAAACAAAAACAAAAGTGGAATATCCGGATGCAGCAAATCATTATCACTCATTCACTGTAACGAACGTAAAATTAACAAAAATATCTCACTAATATTACTTTTTAAACTATTGATAATTTGTTTTTCCATTATTTAATAAAAATGGTATACGATTTGTCAATATGTTTACCTAATGTCTTATAATAAGCGATAGATTAATTCATTAGAGTTTATTACTTTCTTTGTACATTTTTTCTTTATATATATATGTATATATATTATATATATATATATAGTAGATCGAGCTGTTATTCTTTTGAGTATACATTCTTCCATTAGTTTAATTGTAATTGTATTTAATTTTATTGTATTATTATACATTATTTTCATTATTGTTTAGTTTGACTAAATAATTAATTGTTTAGTATGTACTATTATTGTAATTTTTGTACTTAAATGTAACATACATTTGTCCTGGTCAGTGGAAGAGAAAGTCACATGGCTAAGCGCTCATTTGGTTCTTCGTATAACAAAACAGTTAGCCTTAAATACACCAGGCTAAATAAATAAAACTATTCTAAATCTAAATAAATAAATTTAAAATAAATATATTTAATATTTTACACTTTTTTTTGTCTCATGTGATTTGAACCAGTTTCTTTTACTCGAGGTAAATGATCCTCAAGTTCAAAAATCTATTTTATGTTTCATTTACTTGATTTATATATATATATATATATATATATATATACAAAGTTCACAATTTAACATAATTGGTTATGGCAATAAGCTACATGCCAGAAGATAGCGGGTTCGATTCCCGATGGGGTCAGGATTTTTAAACTTACCAAAACCTTCTGGCGGCATTATGGCCCTAGGATCTAATGAAAGTTAATGATAGCCGTACATCCTGGGTTTGAAATCGGCCGTCAGCCACCTAATAACTCTCCTATCTCGGGCGGAATAACTAGACATGTGGGAGTCTTAACATCCTAATTCACCAAGCGCTTCCTAATGCCGGTAGTGAGATAGCTTTTTCCTATATATATATATATATATATATATATATATATATATATATATATATATATATCATCCGGTATCATGACAGCTGCCGCCGTCTTCCGGAAACCAAACGCCATTCCTCTCTGCCCATCCATTGATCTTCCTCTAATCATTTGATAATTATAATCATAGCCACTTGCACACCTTCATTCCAGGTTTTCTTTGGTATTCCTTTCTTCCTCCTTTGTATTGGGATCCATTCCATAATCATTGTAGGCAATCTTTGCTCTGGCATTCTTTTGTAATGGCCATACCACTGTAATATTTTCTTTTCTATAATGTTTAAGATGTCCGGCTCCTCTTGTACACCCATCATGTCCCTTATTTCTTTATTTCGTATCCTATCCATTCTAGATTTTCCAGCTGATCTTCTTAAAATATCAATTTCTGTACTTAAAATCAATTTCATTTCCCTCGTAGGAATTTGCCAAACTTCAGCACCGTATGTTAAAACGCTTTCAATTATGGTTTGATATATTTTTAATTTTATATTTTTTGTAATATTTTTGCTCGACCAAATAGAGTTTAAAAACATTTATTGCTTGTTTTATTTGTGTGATTTTATTTTTAATTTCCACTGTGTTATCGCCTGAATGGTCTAATTTTGTTCCTAAATAAGTGTTCAACACTAGGTTTTAATTCTCCATTATTGAAATTTACATTTTCTATTTCTTCTCCTATACACAGATATTTAGTTTCCTCTATATTTATATAAAGTTCCCATTTTTCATATTCTTCTTTTAGTTTTCTTGCCATATATTCTATGTCATCATGATCTTGTCATATTAATACCTGGTCATCTGTAAAATTGCAATGATATACATCTTTACAGTGGCGTGGATATACATAAAAGAACAAAAAGAGGTGTTTCAAATGTTGATTCATAAGAAATGGAAAGACACTACAAGAAGGCCTTTATATATATATATATATATATATATATACAATTCCAATGCCTGTCAGTGTAGGAGTAATGTGGTTAGCATATCGGATTCCGAGCTATTATAGATGGTTTCCTTAACATATAGCCTCTACTTATCGCAACTACCCAAACTCCCCAAGATGGCGGATAGGCACTGGTAGTACACCAATTTGGCCGAAATCCCATGACAGCACTTCTTCCCTCATGGGGACTGTAACCGTGTATCCGTAGCTTTTAACCAAGCCTAATACCTTTAAATGTGAGGGACTATACATATAAGGTATAGAATATAATTTCCATCCGTTAGAATATTTTTATTTAACGTCGATGTTAACAACTCTTATTATTATAATCGTGAATCAAAGCTGGATATGAAAGGGTCGATACATTTTACTCAGAAATCCGATTATTTCAGGCTTAAATTTTATTTACGTGCCGTAAATCTACAATTATTCGTGACCCACGACTTTACTTTTATTCATAAGGAAGATGCAACTTACTAGGATTTTTACGCTCATGAAAATCCATCGAAATTATTAATACACAAGAAAGAATAAAAACATGACTTCACAATTGTAGAGGAATAACAGTTGTTCCAATAATTGGTGGATTGTACACCCTTAGACAAAAAAAAAAGAGTCATCCGCTGATTGTATCAATCGATCGGGGAACTTCGTGAGCGCTCGCAGAAGCCGTATTCACATCAACACGTTTTCAGTAATTGTACTGGGTTGTTTGCTAGTTAACGCAGTGCACATTCAAGCAACTAGAAAGAGAGAGCTTGGCTTAGTGTGTTTCCATGATCGAGAGGTTTAACAGACATCATCTGCGTTCGTAACCTCACGCGTTCGATTCCCGTTCTCCTTTTTTTTAAACTGAATGTTAGAATATCATTTCGCCTGTAATATAGTTTCATATTTTATTTTAAATATGAGTTTTGCGGCTTTAATGCACACACAAAACACACAAAAACATAAATTAAAACCTTCCTCTAATAAATAAATGAGGAAATAAAATAACATCTAAAATGAAAACTTTAACAAAAACAAAATCAATATCGGGTGTATGAACCCTCAGCATCTATTACCGCCCTCAATCTGCGGGGCATTGAAATTGCCTTGTGCCTATGCCCTTGTGTGTGCGCTGAGCCATGGTAAAACTCAATATGATTCATAAACAAACTTGTTAGAGGCTGTTGCTTTTGCGCAGACGTCTGCGCATCACAGTCTATGGAATGCAATACAATGAAATTACCTAGAACAAACCCTGAATGTGGTAAATATAATTGTTACAATAACGACATTAACATTGATTTAATTCAAATGTCAAAATAATATGCATTTAAATCATAAAACATTTTAGTACAAATATCACGAAAAAATGCAAAATTGAAGACGCGAATCTGCGACCTTTATTAACAGAAACAGTGACTGCATGCTTTACCGCTGACCTAACAGGACATGTAGGAGTATCTTAAGTTCATGGTCATATAACACAGTACCTCAGGGACTGCGCAATTATGACTAGTTTCCTAGTTTGAACCCCCTTAAGGAGAAATGTGCGTTCTAGAGATGATTCTTTTTTTTTGTCTAAGGGTGTACATAAGTTATTAAAACAATGGATTGAAGATGGCACAGCCGATGCACAAAGTGAAGACAGTCCGGATTGTAAGCGGGTAGATCAAATACGGATATTTTATCTTTGAATTTCTTATTAGAGAAAATATTACAAACACGTCAACAAACTCATATATTGAAAAAAAAAAAAAATGATGACGTATCCATAGAATCTATGGAATACAATCGAACAATTGAGGGGTCTAGTGAGAGAGGGAGATGTGCCACTTTGAGAATAAATGGAAATAATCAGTGATATTTATATTAAAATTTATATTTTTCCTTTTGCATTGTTTACATAACAGTAAGTTAAAGAAGAAAGAAATAACCGCTTTACTGTACAAATATTTTCGTAATATATTGTTTTATAAAACCCAATTTATTTCCATTTCTTCTCAAAGTGGCATAGCTCCTTCTCTCACTAGACCACTTAATTCTGTAAATCAAATAAATAAAGGTAAGCTACTCAGAAATTATATAAAGCCTACGTATAACACTTCTAGACTGAATATAGGTTTAAATTTGACAGAAGAATTTTAAATTACCATAGGTCTTAGACAGGACTGTGGATTATCACCCATACTATTTAAAATTTACCTATAAAGAGTGTTTTAATTATTAGTAACGAAAGTTTAAACAAACGAGAATGCAAGTTGATAATGACAACATATGAATACCCTTTATTTTGCAGATGACCTATTACTACTCCGTAATAGCTGAAAATCAAAATAATTTAGCATATATGGTCAGAAAATTTCAAGAATATTATAAAAGCTAAAGCTGGATTAAAGATTAATGTTGAAAACCCTGAATATTTAGTAGTAGGCAATAAAACTGTATACTATCGACAATTAGAATATCAATAAAATAAAGTCTTGGAAAATGTAAATAGTTAGGAATTATATTTAACAAATAAAAGAGTAACGATGAAAAAATTACAAGCTGAATAAAAAGGAAGACATTTGAGAAAGTATTTAAACTGTCATAAGAAAAAAAAAAAAAAAGGAAAATTACTAAGATGCATGCGATTATGGAAAAAAACATCTGACAGTCGAGATGGGTATTTAAGATGTAGAAAAAACAAGATTCGATAAAATACCAAACATACAAATAAGGTAAAATATAGGATTAGATAGATATATCAGTGATGAAATACAGAAACTATAATTAAAATGGTATTAACACACACAGTTCGGTTGGATAACGTAAGACGTCCAGAAAATATCTTAACATGCATACTACCAGGGTAAGACAGATTGGAACGACTTGAACACAATTGAAAGAACGATATGCAGGAAGCCATGGAAGAGGAAAAGAGCAGCTTAGGCAGAAGGAAATTGAAATTGGAAACACATAAACAAAGCCAGTTGTAACAATCTGAAAAAAAAATCATATATCGACCCCGGCCGGGTTTGAACTCGCGAACCTCAGAACCAGAAACGAGCATGGAAACACTAGATCATCGGCACCGACATATTTCAATCGGACATTTACATTCGTTACGAAATCGCAGCTATTTTTATTCTATAGGCTTACATCAGAGGAATTAAGAAATTTTGGGTTTAGGGACTGTACGATCATTTATCTAAGAAAAATATAGTATTTTTTAAATAAAACTATCAAACCTTTACAGTTTTATTTAGTGATTAAACATCATAGATTTTCATCAAGTAAACACCAGATTAATGTATTAATTTTTAAACTTCAAATTCATGAAGATTAAGGACGAAAAAATATTCCTCGCGTTAATCTACAAAATATCTTTAAACTTAACGTTTACATGCAAAAGTAACATTCCTACTAGAAAAGGCGAATGTGATATAGATTTTTATGATGGTCAGATGGTGTTCGCGTACTTTTTGGGCCTTAAATTTCCCTGATATTTGTGTTAGAGATAAGGAAAAAATCCGAAAATACCTCTCCCGTAAAACTTGTCCCGACTGAGGATCGAACCAGGGTTTGTTGCCTCTGAGGTTACTCCTAAACAACAGCGTTAACTTCTTGGATGAAATTATCTCGCGAAGAAAATTATAAATAGCAATTTTTAAGAGGATTATTCCTCTCCAGTTATAAAATCCTGAATGTGTCATTAGCCTTCCGTTCGCAGGCTGGAAGCAATGCAAATTACTGACATCGAATTGCCTAAATAAAATACGTGATTTGTGAGTTAACATCATTTATTTTTGTTACGAAGCAAATTGCAACGACAGAGGATTAGTTGTTTCAACGTCTTCATAATTATAACACGACTGAATTTTATTCTTAAGAGTAATTTTTGTCTAAGCCTGTACAATAAAGTAATAGTTAATACCCACACATACAATTTTACCTCTTCATTTCATTTAAAGAAAGTAAAAAATTGTATATGAATGAACGTACATTTCATTACATATTTTAGTAGTTTAATATATAATTTTTGTATCAGAAAATTAGGACCATACCGTAATGATAACTTATTTTATAAATTCGTAGTTAATTTTGTAGATAACCCCATTTTATAGTTTATTGCAAGGTCCCCGGAACAAGAATTATATTCTTCCAGTAAAAGATAAATATTATTCCTGTTCTTTTCAGCGAAAAATAAATAAATAAATTCATTCGTATAAGTACTGTGTTAGTTTTTTGTTTCATGTATTTACTATATATATATATATATATATATATATATATATAGAATACCCAAACTAATGTTAAGATATCAACCTGCAGGAAGAAGAAGACCAGGACGTCCACTCAAAAGACTTCTGGATGGTGTTTCTCTTGAGGCCGAAACAGGTCAACAAATGGCCTAAATTCGTGAATGTACTATGATGATGATGATGATATATATATATATATATATATATATATGAGTATAATTTGTAAAAAGGTAAAGGTATCCTACTACAGGCCTCACGAGATCCTTGGGGTAGCAGGAAGCTAAGGTCACTTTTCTGGACAATCGGCACTTGATTTCAGCTCTGCGTGACGGTCGTCTTTACCCCCAGAACAAGCGCATGGTACTCATTTCCGTTAGAGGCTGAGTCGACCCCAGGGCCATAGTGCCGCCAGAAGGTTTGGGTCAGTTTAAAAATCGTGACCCCCACTGGGACTCGAACCTTCGACCTTCTGGCTTGTAGCGCAGTATCTTAACCACTACGCTACGGCGTGCGTACATAAATAAGAAAAATATATGGGTCATGGATCTTGAATTTATGTTCATAAAACAATTTAATGAGTTGCCTCAATCAACAACGACTGTGGTGTTTATGTTGCTTCGCAATTTTTAATTGTTTTATAGCTGTTTAAGGTACAAAATTGTTGAATTTTTCATAAGTATCTCCGTCTGTCTCTTCGGGGCGATAGGCCTAGAAGGTCCTTGGTTTACAGACAATGAAATTGTAATTAAATGGCAGAACAATTTGAAAGTTGCACAATGTTTTATAAATGTAATCAAATGATTGAAATAAATTGACTGTTATTATTTCAGTTTTCACAAAAGTTATGATCCGAGGTATTTAGTCTGACCCACAAAATATAAAATGCTCAAATTAATAATTTAATTGCATCCCAGAAACTTATTTAAAAGACATGAGTATTAAATTTACCAATAGAGATGTTTAGTCATTACCGATGGACTAGTGGTTACATGCTCGTATGCAGTTCGCGGGTTCAAACCGGAATCGACGAACTTTTTCAGGTCATTTAACCCTCCGTAAGGCTTCCTTAGGAAGGGACGTAAATCGTGATTACTGTGTCGTACTGAAGCCTGAATTAAGATGCCCATGATTTTATTTATTTATTATTTTTATTGCATTTCACTACAAGATTGGAATTGCGATGCCAATTATACTAGATGTTAAAGAACGTCGATAAATAAAATACTAACTTATTTGTGCCCTGTATACTTACTTCAATGAAATGTTCATATTAATATTGTTTGCTTATAATTTGCTGTCCTCTTGTTTAGTAAATACATTTACATCTCAAAGTTCATATAACCGGACACTACAATATAAATTTAAAAAACAGTAGAAATGCTAATATTCAATTGAGTTAATTCGGTATTATATATATATATATATATATATATAATATATATATATATATATATATATAATAATTTTCAAAGTACCCTTGGACATTCATTCCTATCAAACATTACCTGTAACATTTGGTGTTTGATAAAAAATATTTAATTCCTTAAGTACCAGAGGGTGAAGTGTATAAAATATAAAAACCTGATGCTATACGAATGTAGAAACTCCTGAAGGGTAGCTATGGTTAATTACACATACTGTATGAAATGAAAATTTCAGAGAGATAAAGCATAGTGAACAAAAATTGCCACTCATGTGCAAAACGTAAAAAAATAAAAAGTTAATCAATGGAGCCTTTTAGTAAAATTGAACTCTATTTAGATGGAACACTGTTGACCAATACCAGAGAGCTCTTTATTTGTACATCGTTTCACCCTAAGCAAAGCTTTCCAATAAATATTTTGTTTTTAAAAGCATATTACAATGTCATGTATTCAGTTTTCATTAGACATGACGGTTTATACACTTCAAGTAGTTGAAATCATCAGAGATATAAAAATCACATTTTCACGCCAACCATTCTGTATTGAACTTATAGGCTATATGTATTCAATGCAAAGTTTTTATATTCGATTTCAACGCTTCTATTTCTCTCCATTATAGGCCTCTATATAGGTCTAACTAACTAACTAACTACTTAACTGTTCCACTCAATTGATTTCTTCAGATTTTTTTCGCATTTTATAGGTTCTCTGTCTCTCTTTCTCCCTCATTAACTATAAGTAATGTTTTATATATATATATATATATATATATATATATATATATATATATATATAAATATAGGGAGAAAGTGCAGAGACTCTTGATGTCCCAACTCCTTTCAAAAAACGTTAAACTGAAAATATATAAAACTATTATTCTTCCAGTTATATTATATGGGTGCGAAACATGGACTCTTACTTTAAAGGAGGAAAGGAGATTACAAGTATTTGAGAATAAAGTACTTAGGAAAAATTTTGGACCAAAGAGAGATGAACAGACAGGTGAATGGAGAAGACTACATAACAATGAACTGCATGGTCTATATAGGAAGCCAGATATAATAAGAACAGTTAAGTCTCGTAGACTGCGATGGGCAGGACATGTTGCACGTATGGGGAATGAAACATTTGCATGGAAGCTTCTTGTAGGAAAGCCAGAGGGAAAACGCCCAGTTGGTAGACCAAGAATGAGGTGGGAGAATAACATTAACTATGATTTGAGGGAAGTAGATTATACAGGGAATGATTGGAAGGCATTAGCTCAGGATAGGGATGTATGGAGAGCTTATGTCCGCGCGGCCATGAACCTATGGGTTCGATAGTGCCAGTGGTTAAGTAAGAAAGAGAGAACCATTAATAGGTGAAAAATGTGGAGAAATTAATCTCGCTATACATATATATATCAACGTAAGTTTTGCATTTGTTGGAAATAGTTCATTCTCTACAGTCCATTAATACAAAAAAATGTATAATTTTTAAATACTATTCTTGTCATCAGCACGTAAATTGACTATTTCATTTCATCATTATCATCATCAGCAGCATCAAGGATTAGACCTCTTAAGGTCTGTTCCGATCTCATGCTAGAATTGGTCTGTCCACCTTTTACTGGGTCTTCCAACATTTCTTCGTCCTAGTGGTTTGTAATGAAGAATCTGTTTCGGAATTATATTGTTATCCATTCTATTGATTTGGTCCATCCATTCATCTCTGTATTGTGCAATTCTATCTAATAGTTTGAATATTCCGCCGTAGCGTAGTGAGGCCTGTTGTGGGATCACTTTACCTTTATATTTAGTTCACTTCGTAAATTTTCATTTCGTTTTTGAACTGTTATTGTACAGTCAGCCACACTCCTCAGAAACCTCATTTCTAACATTTCCTTCGTTCCTAGTTTTTGGATAAGGGTTACGATCCATATAGTAGTATTGGAACCGTCATTGTTTCATAAAATTTTTAAAGTGTCTCCTTTCTAGTTGTTTTTTTGAGACTTGGTTTTATGGTGCCACACATATAATTAAATTTATTTATTTTGTTTTTAATGCCTTAATTTTTTTCTATATGACACGTTGTACCCCAGGTAATCAAAATTGCTCACCTATTTTATTATTTTATTCTCTAATCGGATTTTTATTATTAGCGAATCATACCCTCGAAAAGCTAAAACTTTTGTTTTAGAGTAGATATTTTCAAGTTGTATGTTTCACATATTTTACTTAATTTGTAAATTGGCCGTTGTAAGCCATCTTCTGTCTCAGATATCACAACCTGGTCGTCTGCAAAAAGTAAAATATCTAATAACATATCTAATAACTAATAACTATTCAGTTAAAACAATTTGCCAATTCTGTACGGCATAGTATATATATATATATATATAATTGATGGCGATAGCGGGCATCCTTGTTTTACTCCACAGTTTATTGTCGCTGTTTTATTGTTTTGTGTTTTATGACCTATTCTAATTAATATTTTATTATCTACATATAAACATTCAATAATTTTGGCCAAATATTAATTTTAATTATTAGATAATTTACAATAGGTACATGGAGATCGATAGAGCGGTTGTTCTTAAGGTGCATTGCAAAATTATACAACCACCACATTTTTCGAGACTGCACTAAAAAATCGGACGGAAGGTCTGATAGAAATTTCTCTTAGTCTATTATGGAGGTTATAATGTGTGCACAACTTTATATAAACAAAGACATTTCCTATTGTCTTATAATAATTAGATGAGTATTCTGGTCCCCGAACATGTTTGGAAAGTTATCGGTTACGATTGCCTGGAGGGCTGACTTCGAACTCTTATATTGGAAGCTTGCTTCGCGGAGCAGTGAAATAGTTCATACATAATAATGGAACCAGACTAACATGTTTTCCTTATTCGCCCTTGACAGAGGAAGCGCCGGTATTATACTACGCGTACACATTTTGCAGTGCTATCTATGTATATATTTCTTACCTCAGAGGTACACTAGGAAGAACTACCCGATCAGATCTTCGTTCGGGAACTAAAATGCTCCTTCTGCTGATAATACAACCATGAGTTCATTAGCTGTTGCAAATTGATACAACCAGCTATTACATAATGATACAACCATCAGTTGCATGTCAACAATTCTCTTACTCCATTGTTACCGCCGGTGTTTACTGTAGCGGGCGTGTATAAATACTCAGCAGAATAAAAATAATTTCATGCTGGACTTTTCAGATAGTGCCAAGTGTTTAAGGCAATTGGATGAAAATCATGATTGTCACATATGGAGAAATGGTAAATACTCGCTTATAAGTACGAAGGATTATCATCTAGAGATATAGCACGGGGAATTGACAGATCCTCATGGATGGTGAATCGATTTTTTAACCATGGCATGAAATATGGTACAAAAAAGTCTTATGGAAGAAAACGTAATATATACTGGGACAGGAGAGGATGGTTAGGCGCCGTAGTAGCTAGCACAATATTTAATTACCCACTTAAACACCACTTAAATGCAATAAATAATCATAAACTGGTATATTAAAAATATTTAGCCCCGGAATTTAATTATCTTTAACTCATTTTACTCGTAAATATGGAAAAAAAAAAGTGGGACTATTTCCTGTCATTACCACTCTGCTTATAACAGTTATTTTATGAACCAGCGATAACCATAGTAATAACCAGCGATGACCACATTAATAACCAGCGATAACCACACTAATAACCAGCGATAAACCCACGGCCTTGTTGATAACACAGCATCTCCGTCGAAAATAACTGATTTATGTCCGAATTTAACTGTGTAAAACACAAACAAATGTACATATTTAACCGCGTAAAAAAAAGGCGTTTCATGGGATTCATCTAGGTTAGAGTAACTGAATTAGGTTAGGTTACTTTTTAAGTTCGTTACATTTTAAATGTGTTTAAATACATAAAAAATTTCCTCTTCTATGGAAATTCAAAATGGCCGACGGTTATAACGTAAAAACATATTTTCACTCTTAAATTTCACATTACATTAACATACTTTCACTATGCTAATTTTCCGGGGATAAACGTTATAAATATCACTTAGTTGTGGGATACATTGCATTAAAATTGTCTTACGTTGCGTAAGTAAATACCTGGTTATGTACAACTCCACCGTTAGTTACACTGGGCAACAAAAAATAAACTTTTTTTTGTCTCAGAAGAAAAATATGTGATTCGGATAGTATTTTTCTCCTTAATTCAAATATGATATCGGTTTTTCTCTATCATGCAAGGTTTCCGAGAGACAGGAATTTATAATTTCAAACGCTTTAATATTTCGTACATTCGTAACTACACAATATTCGAACATTCGGACTCCCTAGAAAGTAAGATGAGACGATTTTCTGCTATATTTCGCCTGTGAAGCATCCCTCTTGATGGTCCAACAATAATTGGCCAGCATATTAGGATTCCAATTGCCTTGATATCTCTTTTCCATAGCTAAAACCATTTAAGTTAGGTCATTTGGTTTTATTTTACAATGGACAAATGGACGAGAAAACGTGTATTAAAAATGTAATTATTTAAATCCATTAATTTAAATTTAAATAAAAAAACTGTGGTTGATGGAAAATTCCGAATACATATTCGAAAACAGGATAAAAAACTGCATTAAGTACTACTTTTGGTACTCATGAGACAAAAATCATTTGACCAGTGTTATTACAGGACTGAGTGTAGATGAAACTGGCACTTTGGTGATGTAGTACGATTATTCCTCTATATTTCAATCTACATATTACCACTCTGGGAAGATTAACTCAAGATTCTAACATTAGTGCGAACAAATCAACGTTATCTGTAATGGTAATTTGAAGCATATTGTTGATATACACAAAGAAAAAAGGCAGCATCGAGTGACAGAAATACACAAGATGCTATGAATAACCTGGGGCAAAGCAACATATGACCTGAAATTCTGAAAGGAAACGAGTATTGTTTAGTGATGAGAAAAATTAAATTTATATTGGAAGGATGAGACTGCCTACTATTGGCATGATTTTCGGAAAAAAAGACCAGATATTTTCAAAACATCAACAAGGAGATAAGTCATTAATGGTTTAGGCTGGGTTTGGTTATGGTATGCAAACCTACGGGCTAAATTAATTTATTAAGATCTATTAGATATTCACCTTTTGGAGAAAAGATTGGAGGTCCATTTTAGATGTTATATAATATAGATTTTGTATGAGGATACAAAAAGGAAAGCTGAGTTAAGGAAAGAGTGGAGAATGCTGAGTTTGCAGTGAACGATCTGCTCTTGGGCAGAACACTATGAATGAATGAATAATATAGATAGAATGATGCTTCTATCCTTGTTGGAAATGTTTTTTTGCGGAATGGAGTACATGTACTGTAGTGGCCCACATATTCTTCTGCTCTGACTGTGTATACTGATGGAAATAGTACACTAATGTCAATGAGTTTGCAGGCAGCAATTATCTTGGCATGAGAAAATATTGAG
The DNA here is from genome assembly GCA_030220185.1 of Diploptera punctata. NCBI lineage: Eukaryota > Metazoa > Arthropoda > Insecta > Blattodea > Blaberidae > Diploptera > Diploptera punctata. The sequence continues at coordinate 885,777 of JASPKZ010003852.1, forward strand.
CTGTCCTTGCTGCAGAAACTTTTTAGTAGCATGTGTGGTCGTGTTTTTAAAATGGTCTTGAAACATGGCTCCTTCATTGGCTGTTAGGTCCCGTGGTTGTATAATTTTGCAACAGAAAATGTTGTGCATAATGTTGGTTTATGTTATCCAGTTACTTCATTAAAGTAAGTTACTGTGTAAACGTTAAATCCAGTTGTAGTTTTTCACAGGCACATATCACAATGTATAAGGTATATCCAAATAAAGTTGCTGGTTGTATATGTATTTGTTATTTAGGTGGGCCTTAACATTGTCATGGTGGTTGTATCATTGTGCAGTGCATCTTATTCGCAGACCGCATGCCGATTTAAAACATGACATAAAATTACAAAACTCAAAAAATAGGTATTGACCACTAAATAAAAGAAAATAAGGCTATTCACCAGAATGACTTACCCTTGGTTTTTCAGTTGATTGTTGTGAATTATAGCTTTTCTTCTGTATTTACTAATATTTTTTTTTTAAATATTTTAAACTTTTTCAAACAATGTTTATAACATTTATTTAAATACGCAAATCAAAACATTATGACACTGTTAGATATTATTGTGATGCTGTTTTCTCCACAGATTTATATCACTTAGCCTATGATTTTTCTATCGCTGTTTTGGGTTTTCGCTGGTTAGAATGGCGTTAGGAAGTGATAAGTAAATGTACACTCATTTTTAATAAATGTATGGTAATTTTAATATTATTAATATATTTCTTTAACATAGATTTGGGGATTTATTGCAAAAATTGGACATTTAAATTAATTTCATAGCGACGTGCTGCCATCTATCATAAGCTATATAAACTTTACTACGATATCGATAATAATCGATATGTGGCAAGGATGATATTCGATATGTTGTTCGGTGGTGGGGTTATTACTGGCTCTATAAACTCTGGCGCATGCGCACTCTTGTTCTATAGGATTTTTTGAAAATATATCAGGTAAGTTAAAGTAACGAATCCACGAAAATAAAATAATGTCCCTCTAGTATAAAATCATACTCTTCCACCTCATTCGTGGCATATCTACTGGACGCTTTCCCTCTGGTTTTCGTATGAGTCTGCATACCCCTATTTCATTCCTCGTTCGTGCCACATGTCCTGCCATGACAATCTACGAGACTTTACTGTTCTTTTATATTTGGTTTCCCATAAAGATCATGCAGCTCACTGTTATGTAGTCTTCTCCATGTACATGTCTGTTCGTCTTTCTTTGGTCGAAAATGTTTCCTAACAACTCTATTCTTAAATACACGTTTGTTTTCACCTCTCTTAAAGTGAGAGTTCATATTTTGTATCCATATGATCATATTATATAATGTATTATTGTTGTTATTATTATTTCTATGTCTATAGAAAAACAATATTATGCTTAGGTTTTTTAGTTGGTACATCCCCTATAATCATCCATGAATATGAAGAAGATAGTATAAAATTAAACATATTTCAACAGGAAATAAAATAGAGGTAGAAATTGTGAGGTTAGAAATAGCGAAAGTTTTGTTGACATTCATATGCAATAAAGTTGGATATTGAGTGCTTGTGACATAAACCATGCTCCTGTATAACAGCATAACAACGGAGTATTGGCAGAGAAAGATTTCCTATCTCATCCATCCCATTCTTTGGACGATCGTTAAAAATCTGACAGAAGTTGAATAAACACTTGAGATAAGGATCAAGAAATCTGCCAGATATATATTCTTCATCCCAGCTACAGAAATATTCATCTCTATTGTAACATTTCCAAAAAAACCCATACTTTTCCCAAAGCACACAAAATTATATAATTTAATTCAGTGAACTTTTAAGATACTCAATTGCACACAAAAAAAAGGACTACTTTTTCTGATACTAGCAAAATATCGCAATAATAATAATAATAATAATAATAATAATAATAATAATAATAATAATGTGCCCAATATATATAGACGATATTTTTAATAAATGGAAAGTTTTAGTAAATCCAGGAATAAGAATGGATAATAAAATGTGCATAAATAATCTTCTATTTGCTGACGATGTAATCATAATACAGAAAAATGAAGACGACTTACAGAAATCAATGCATGCATTAAATGAAATATGTAAATTATACGATCTAAAGATTTCTGTAAGGAAAACGAAGACCATGGCTTTTAGAGGAAGAGATCCAGTGAGATACAAAATTATTTTAGAAAATCAAAGTATAGAACAGGTGTCTAGTTTCAAATATTTGGGCTGTGATGTTGGCTACAATGTGGAAAGAGATATTGACTCCAAAATAAATAAATTTCAGACGGTGTGTGGAACAATACAGAGAACATTCAAAAATAAAATTAGAAAAGAAACCAAGATAAAAATGTATAATGTTATGGCGGTTCCCACAATATAGTATGGATGTGAAACTTGGGCTCCAGTGAAAAGACAGAGGGATAGAATACAGACGGCAGAGATGCGGTTCCCTAAGACAAGTAAAAGGATGTACAAGTCTTGATAGAATAAGAAATGAGGATATAAGAGAAGAATTGAAAGTACAGCCTTTATTGGATAAAGTCACGAATTACAGACAGAAATGGATTGATCACATGGATGGAATGAGTAAGGAGAGATATCCATTGTTAGCCAGAAATTATCAAGCAAGAGGAAGGCGTGATGTTGGAAGACCTAGAAGACGTTGGGCTGATGCAATATGAAGTCGGAACGGGCAATTGCCTAATCCCTGGAGTGATGATGATGATGATGATGAATAATATGTCCACCGCTGTGGTCTCAAGGTACCGTGCTGCCTTGTCACGCAGCGGGCCCGGGTTCGATCCCCGGTCGGGACAGTTATCCTGGGTGAGGTTTTTATCGGTTTTTTTTCCATTCCTGTAAGACAAGTGTCAGGAAAAATTTTAGGCCCAAACGGTCCCCGAAATCATACGGCAATCGCAATCATCATCATTCATATTCATCTTAGATTAATGTAATTCTTATATTTCATTCTTAGATGCTTTTTCTTCTGTTTCCATACAGAATTTTTGTGCTCCCTTTCATTTTCCAGACTTGTTGTTTAACTTCCCCATCGCATATATAAATAATAAAAAAGTAAAAATAAGAAAGTATGTACGCTTATATATTTTGTTGTATTTGGACCGACAAGAAAACAGTCACACATTGCATGCCGAAACATACCTTGAAATTTCAACTAGAGAAGCGTTGCGATATATCAAGAGCAGTGTCCAAAAGTTATCTGCCTTTTTTAACTGCGAGGCACAGAAATCGAAGTCAGAATCCACACAGGAAACCCACTTGCGAAGCATATGAACTCCATGCGAGAGTAAAAACGGTATGGAATGTGGCGAGACACGGCGTGCGGGCAGATTGTCAGGGTTATTTATATCACCAATTCTCGACTTGTGTTACTTCTCTGTAGTTTAAATGAGAGATTTGGCTCTGGATTTCAGTTGCAGTTAAAAACGGCACATCATTTTTTTAACTCGGATTTGGTATATCACAACGCTTCTCTGGGAAAATTTTCAAGAAGGTTTCGTCATGCAATGTTTGACAGATCCCTTGTGAGCCCGAGTACGAGTGACTGGTAATTCGGGTATCATTCAGAAATACATGTATGTAGGCTACTTTATTATTAACTAATCGAAACTTAATACAACATCGTTCGATCCCACAAAAAGGTAATTGTACAATAGTTTTATTGTTAGTTACTAAAAGTCACATGAAAAGCTCTTGGAAATACAAATAAGCATATTTTGTTCTTGATTTTAATCTATTTTGCATAGTTTTAGCTCTGTCTCATTCTACATTAGAATCTGAAATCCTTGCTTGAGTATACGTGCCCGAGGGAAATGTTATTTATTTGAAATAGCTTCATGCAATTCATTCCACGTCCGCATTGTTTTTTCTCCTAACTTTTATTCAATTGCCTTTTACATCATACTCTCATTTATCTCTTGCACCATTCTCAGCGTCTCCTATTCAATACTTTAGAAAATTGAATTTTTGGTTCGTATCCTCTGATTTATTTCTTTACATTTATACGTTCACATAAATACACAAACACACATGCATTCATCCATGATTAATCTTCAAAATTCACGACTTTTGCTTGATGTAAAAGCTAATTTTGTAAAGTTGGTTACTACTTAGTATTTTTATTTAAATGTCACTCTTTTACGGCTCATTAGCAATTCAAATCAACAATGAGTAATCAGTTTTGCTCACAGGTCCCTTACGTCAGCCTTGAGTTTCTTATATATGCAGTAAATCTATGGAACGGGGGATCTACGACTTTATTTTCCTTCCCAAGGAAGTCTTAATCAGGATTTTTAAGCCTTAAAATCCATCGCCCCTGGCAGGAATTGAAAAAAAAAAGAAAAAAATATATATATACACACACACAAACACATATCACCATAATTATCTTTCGCTCCTAGCTAGAACATAGGGCCTTGATTAAGTTTTTCCATTTACCTCTATCATCTGCCAACCTCTTCACTTCCAACCAAGGTTTTCCCATTTCATGTAATTCTCCTTTAACAGTCCTCTTCCAAGTCATTTTTTGGTCTTCCTCTTCTCCTTGAACCCTGAAGATTCCAGTCGAGTGCACATTTATTGCAGTTTGCGGTTTACACAGAGTATGTCCATCCATGTGTTGCAGCTTTACTAGGGAACTGTAGCTGTGGTAGCTTCCCGTTGCTTTCCACACCGGCGAAGGATGATGATAATGATGATAAGGATGATGATGAAGATAATTGCCATATGATTTTGGGGACCGTTTGGGCCTTAAAGTTTTCCAGACAGTTGTCTTGCAGGTGAGGAAAAACCCCGATAAAAACCTCATCCAGAAAAACTGCCCCGACCGGGGATCGAACCCGGGCCCGCTGCGTGACAAGGCAGCACGCTACCTTGAGACTATATATATATATATATATATATATATATATATCATTTTCTTTATGTAATTGTAATGTTATTGCTATTGTGTTATTACTTAATTGTAATATTATTGTGTTTTCTTTATGTAATTGTAATGTTAATGTTTTTAGTGTATAATGCTATTGTGTTATTATTTAATTGTAATATTTGTATTGTGTTTTCTTTATGTAATTGTAATGTTATTGCTGTTTTTGTTTATTTTCTTTACACTAGTACCAATTATTACTTTATTGTAACGGACTGTCAACAGCACGTACGGCTTACTGCCCGTGCGACCCATATTTGTAAATAATATTGTAAATATCTTACTTTTTGTCTAATAAAGTCCTACTATATATATATATATATATATATATATGACATGAAAAGAAAAATAAAATGCCGGAGTCGGAATTTGAACCCGAGCTTCTAAACTATGAACGTTTATGGCTCTAACCATATATATATATATATATATATATATTTAGTGATGTAAATAATAATAATACCTAATAGGCCTAATAATACACTATAAGAAAATTAATTAAATTTATTTGATTTTTTATATCTAGTTTTAAGCATCAAGAAGAGGAGTTTTCCGTATGATATAAAGATAAATATAATAATTAAAACATATAAATAATAATAGCTTCATTCATACTAACAGAGTCATAGCCAATAAGCCTTAGGCCTATATTCCATAAACCAGTGAAATAATATGTAAACAAAACATTTTAGAATACCTCAGTACATCACAGGTGTAAATAAGGTTTTGAAATAAATTAGATCATTATAACCTAGAGAAATTCGCCAACAATATAAAATGGGTCATTTCTAGACATTTTACAGTAAAAATTGTATACTGTGAAGGTAGCATCACTCCTTTCGATTCATTCCACATGATCAGGTGCAACTCTTGGGTTTGTATCACTGAGATATATATTTTTAGTTTTATGTAATTTTGAAAAAATGTAACAAGTATTGATAAAAATGCGTTTTGTGACAAATATATTTTTGATTGGATGTATATGTAAGCTCTAGTGTATATATAAGTTATAGTGCCGTATGTTTACACTAACTAGAGAGAGGACAAATATCCTTTTCTGACAATGCATGTTCGGTCCCGCTCAATGGTAGATGACATAACTCAAGTACTTGACAAAATAAACAAAACGGACAGGGGTGTGTATGAAGCTAATACAGTATAATGAAAGTGCCAAGTAAAAATTTGCTTAATTTTGAAAATATCAACTTCTTCATTAACTTCAAAAGTTAATAGAACAAATTATTTGTTAGGTCAGTCTGGGAAAAATCTCCCTCTTAGAGTATGTTTTGATAAAGCTTTTAAATTCCGACTGAAGTGGTAAATGTTTCTGTATTTCTTTTTTTGTTTATTCTTTTTATTTAATGATGTAACAAGTGCTTTATGTTTTTTTTAGTACTGCTTTGCTGTTTCAAAAATTGTATCTACTTACAATCTCTGATTAGTAAAAAAAAAAAAAAGTAACATAAATATGTATTTTCACCATTCAATATGAACAATATTAAATGATCTCTACTAAATATTCTTTCAATAAATTATTTAATTTACGTTCACTTGAGGTTAAAACATAGTTTATCTTGTATATACAGTAAGTTCGGAGCTGACATAGAATATATTTACTTATCTGTACGCTACGATTATACTAAACCATCTCACAGTGTATTCTCTTTATTCCTAAGTCTGATTTCAGAGATGACGTCATGCAAATTAGATTGCATTGCACTTGAAAGTTGTGCAACTCATTTCATTGCAAAGTATGTGTTATTTTCTGTGTATGAGTTTTGTGTAAATAATATATTATTATTGTTATTACTATTATTATTATTATTATTATTAAACATCCTTTTGAGTAAATAATATATTATTATTGTTATTTTGGACCAAAGAGAGATGAACAGACAGGTGAATGGAGAAGACTACATAACAATGAACTATATGGTCTTTATAGGAAGCCAGATATAATAAGAACAGTTAAGTCTCGTAGACTGCGATGGGCAGGACATGTTGCACGTATGGGGAATGAAAGACTTGCATGGAAGCTTCTTGTAGGAAAGCCAGAGGGAAAACGCCCAGTTGGTAGACCAAGAATGAGGTGGGAGAATAACATTAACTATGATTTGAGGAAAGTAGATTATACAGGGAATGATTGGAAAGGATTAGCTCAGGATAGGGATGTATGGAGAGCTTATGTCCGTGCGGCCATGAACCTACGGGTTCCATAGTGCCAGTGAGTAAGTAAGTAAGTTATTGTTATTATTATTATTTTTATTATTACTATTATTGTTGTTGTCGTTATCGTCATTATCGTTATTATTATTATTATTATTATTATTATTATTATTATTATTATTATTATTATTATTATTATTATTATTATTATTATTATTATTATTAAACATCCTTTTGCTTGTAAACAAATCAGAAACAGATATGTATGCAGAGTAAGAAATGAGAAGAATAGGACATTGTTACGATTCCAATCCTAAAATTACAGTAGCACATCGCGAAAATGTAATGCTAAGATGCAGCTATTGTGAAACGTTCATGAATATTTTATTATGATAATGGTCTAGGCATATTTTGAGACCATTAAAAAGTCGTGATTTTTCAATAATATAATAAGGGATAAAAGTTACAACAAAATATGGATTTCTCCATCATTTACGGATTCTAAAAGGCAAGAACACAGGAAAACCACGGTCATCCGCTTACCTTCTTATATTTTTCCTTTTATACAGGGAAACGTTGAAAGCGACCTTATGCATTGTATAGTGAAGAATCTGTCCATTATTGGAAACGTTATGGTATACCTTTTATATAGATTCCTGGGGGACTAGGGGTAGGACGGGGTATAATCTAGCCGTGAAATCGTATCTGCCACATATATCTGACTACGTCCACAATGCCAAGATATTGTGCGTCTGTGTGTGTGTTTGTGGACAAGAAGTCCCTTGGTATATTCTCGATCCTGATTTATTTTCTGTTTTCCTCTCTTTTTCTTTATTCTCTATCTCTTTCTATTTTCATTTTCTTCCATAGTGTTTATACAAGAGAGAAAATCAAAGTTACTGAAACATTATTCTAGACTTAAATTATCTTTATCACCAAATGCATCTACACCTTAGAAAAATTTGCCTGTTCAAAACATTATCTCAGCTGACCGTGCATCTCTTGTTTGGTTATCCAACGCTTATATTTTTTCGAGGTTTTAGTTAGGGTTGTAATTTAATAAATAAAAAATAATGGCTGCTCTATGCCACCGTGCCACCAGTGAATATTCGATCGGAGAACAAGTGACTTATAGCGTCGTATGGCCAATGTGATAACACATGTACCCGCTATAGCCAACATGTTTGCTCACATTATCCATCCATCCATAGTAATACTGCCCGAGGGCAGGTCTTTCAGTGCAATCATAACATTTTCATGCTATGCTTTGCAGCTTTGCTAGGGAATTGTAGGTGTGGTAGCTTCCCGTTGCTTTCCACACTGGTGAAGCATGATGATGATAATGATAAGGATGATGATGGCCATATAAGGGTATCTTATCCCAAGAGTCCATCTACATTGGTGGGCAAGTTAGGGTGAGAAAATGGGCATATTACTGTTAGTTGGATAAGTTCATGTTAGTTTGGGCAAGTTAGGGTGAGAAAATGGGCCAGTTAGTACACCAGATTAGTTTAGCGTTCTCTTGTTGTTATCATAAGTTGGCTACACTGTCTGAGCGATGACTAATACATATTTTATAGGAGCATCGATAACACACTTCTGTAAAACATGAAAACAATTCATTCTACATGGTCATTGGCTGCAATAATACCTATTATTATTAATACATATTTTACTTTGCTAATATACTAATTTTAGGTTAGTTTGAGCTCAAATTTTAATTTTATTTCAATGTATTTTTCACATTTTTGGGAAAATATCAATATATATATATCTTAGGTAATTATTATTCACATACTGCAACATAAATTGTGTTTTTTCCGGTCTTTATTTGAATTTATGTTGGTGGCATCGTGGCGTAGAATCCTCGAAATAATAATATATTCTTATACTAGTCCATACTAGAACCAGAAATCAGTAAATAAAAATATATAATTAACACTGTAGTACGTATAACTTTTAATACGACCCCTCTAAGAAGGGTGTTAGGCTATGTATTTTTTTCATAACATTTAATTTTTCATTATTTATAATTTATTATAATTTTTATGTATGTATAAATGTACATTGTCTATCGCTGCAATCTCGGAATAGCATCGCTGCCTCGTTTACTGCGGTCCCGGGTTCGAACCCCGGTCGAGACACATTTCCTGGGTGAAATATTTTTTCGAGTTTCTTCCTCACCCTTAATATAAATGCCTGAAAACTTTAAGGCCCAAACGGTTCCAAACACCATCGGGCCATCATAATCATATTCGCCATGTTTATTATGAACGTGGTGAGTGAATGATGTGTTTTGTCTTAAAGTTACGTTGTCTCGGACGAGGCACTGAATTGAACTGTTTATTCAGGGAGTTTCTCCATGTCCTTGTTTGGTCAAAAAAAGTATGTGTGTTTTAAAAAGTTTAAATTCTGTCTCCCGACAGATCGTGAAACCATAGATCCGACCGGTGTGGGGTACCTACAATGTGACAGATGAAACTATGATGGAGAAGAAGAAGAATCATGATTGTACTTTGTATTTTGTCTATTTGAGCTAATTGAGTGAAAAAGAAAGTATTATGATTTATAACTCTGCCATCAGCATTAATACTTGATTTATTATTATTATTATTATTATTATTATTGTTATTATTATTATTATTATTATATTATTATTATATTATTATTATATTATTATTATTATTATTATTATTATTATTATTATTATTATTATTATTATTATTATTATTATTATTATTATTATTATTATTATTATTATTATTTACAAAAAGCAGAATATTTGACAATAAATAGCAATGAAAGAGATAATTTAATATTGGAAGAAGGAATTCAAATAAAGCAGTGATAGAAACTAAATATTTGGGAATAATTATGGATAACATTGAAGGCATAGGCAAAGAGAACATAAAGCATAGAATTGAATTGAGTAGCCAAATATTATAATCGTTTATTTGGAAAGACACAGAAAAAAATATTGGTAAAACATTGGTGGAATCTGTTGCATTGTACAGAAGTGAGGTATGGACAATCAATAAATACTACAAGAATAGACTAATGAATTATTTACGCAGAAGTGCCAAAAAGTCAAAATTAGAGAGAGAGAGAGAGAGAGAGAGAGAGAGAGAGAGAGAGAGAGAGAGAGAGAGAGGGTGAAAAAGCCCTACGACTCGTCATTAGAATGACGTGTGGTGAACAATTTCTTTTGATCCACTGTGTGTGGTGTCCCGGGTTCCAAGACAGAGTCCATTTGCCCCGGCAAGATGTTGATAATAGTATGTGATGTGTGAGATGAAGGCTGTTGACCAGCAGCAGCGATGTCCCATATTTATGAACTATTGATACAAAATGTCAGTCGGGTTGTTAACTCTGCGTTACGATCGCCTTTACCCCCAGAAGAAACATCTGGTATTTATTTTAGTTACACACTGAGTCAACGAGTTCCTTAGATTCCAAAAGATGCAGCCAAGTTAAATACAATTGGTTAGGTTGCACGATTGTCTACAAGGCTATTTTACCCGCTTTATATTAGCTTGACCTGTATCTGTCTATCTATGTAAGGAATCTTTCAACACAATTTTCACCCATTTAAAAACATTGGATCAACTTGAAACTTTGTATAATTGTAAAGGATCAATGACAATACAATCATTTCATAATTGTTTTCTAACATCCTGGCCAGGATCATCAGGACATCAAAATAATAAAAGACCGATATAATAGGTTGAGTATTTATCGACTTTTTTAGTCCATCGTTGTAAGAAATTAATATTATATCCTCTGGTAGCTCAGTTGGTAGAGCGGTGGACTGTAGTGGTATATAATTTCAGTAATCCATGGGTCGCAGGTTCAAATCCGGCCCGGATGATTTTTTTTAGAAGAATATTACTTTTAGCTCATACTACAGTAGTATCGAATTTAAAGATTCTGGTTGAATTTCTTGAAGCGGGACAAACCATAAATGCTGCCCGCTATATCCAGACATTTGTGAAGCTCCGTCGTGCATTGCACGACAAACGCCCTGGAATGAAGATCATTCTGCAACGCGATAACGCGCGTCCTCACACTGCTCGTGCCACTGTGGAGAAGATCAGGACATTTTGGTGGGAAACTCTTCCACATCCTCCCTATAGTCCCGATTTGGCACCCTCCGACTACCATCTTTTCGGTTCTGTGAAGGAGCAGATGAGAGGCCAACGCTACGAGACGCTGGAGGATATTCGGAAAGCAGTGAGTCAGTGTCTTCGAGCAGCTAGAACGGACTTCTATCATAAGGGAATTTTCAAGCTTGTAGAACGCTGGGCGAAATGTGTGCAAAGAAATGGAGACTATGTTGAAAAGTAGCACAAAAGTCTGTAGAGTAACATGGTGTACTTGGTTTGTCTAAAATAAATATTATGATTGTTTAAAAAAATGTTGCTCATGACTTTCAGTATGATCCTCGTATTTACATTTTTATCTTATTCTGTAAAATATTAATGACAACTTTGTAAACTTACCACATTGTAATTTATCCAAAAAAATATGAGAAGGATAGGATTAACTGTAACTATTTAACTATATTAAAATATTAAAAAATATTATGATAATGTTAGATAATAATAATTTTAAAAATATGTAATTATATTTGCGCCTAGACACTAAAAATATCGTAAGCAATTACATTTTCATGGGATTCCGGTTTATGACAATCAAACTAAAAATAAAAAAATAATAGTTTTAAAACTAAAACAACACGCTTTATTAGAAAACTAAACTAAAAAATAAAAAATAAATAATAGTTAAAAAAAACTAAAACAACTCCCTTTATTAGAAAACCGAACTAAAAAATGAAAAATAATTTTAATTTCCAACACGCTTCGGATAAAATTAAAGTGGTCAACAAAAAAATCATCTCCAACACATCTAGAATAAAACTAGAGTTATCTATAAAAAAATTATTTTACCATTAAAAGCGTGGGGTGCTTTTTATGATGTTTGCGTTTTCTTCTTAGAGACTGTACTTTTACCAATATCTGTTTATTATCAAATATATTAATTGATATAGAGCACACCACGCTTTTGATGGTAAAATTATATTTTTTTTAGATAACTCTAGTTTTATTCTAGATGTGTTGCAGATGATATTTTTGGTTGACCACTTTAATTTTATCCCAAGCGTGTTGGAAATTAAAATTATTTTTCATTTTTAGTTCGGTTTTCTAATAAAGCGTGTTGTTTTAGCTTTTTAAACTATTATTTATTTTATTTCTTTCAATCTTGGGGATTTTATAAAAATCAAATTCAACCTTTAAAATGTCTGAATATACGGAGCTTCAATATCATTGAATAATTTATTCGGCTTTAAAATTACATTTTTAATTAGTTGACAAATAATGAAGATAATATAAATTAAGAGTGCATCAGTTATTTACTAAATTTTCGATTAGAATGCAACATTGACACCTTCGTGACATCTATTCATTTATTGTTTTAAAATGGTACAATATTAATCAATTGATTAAAATCCCAGATTATGGTTAGCCGTTTCCAATGATGGTATACCAAAATTTATAGTATGAAGTGCCGTGTGGTCAGCACAACATAAATCAGCCGTTAATATCGGTGTTGTAAACGCCTCCATTAATTACTTTTCTCGACCTCGCTAATCTCGAAATTGAATGGACTCGTTCCAACAATGTTGCTAACATAGTTTCAGAGGAAATAAGAGAATCATACCAGACACATGTGATCAATACAAATATCACGATTCCTGGTCAAGTTGAAATTCCTGGTTGAGACTTACAGCGTTTTCTTCAACTCCAAGGCAAATGCAATAAATTGTGATCACATGAAAAGTTACCAACCAAATTCGTAATAAATTAATTGAACACAACATGCTTACCTAGATCAAATTACAACTCAATTAAATGTTAAAATTTCTACGTGATTGGAAACAATTTAAAATTCCTAACTATTTTCTTAGTATAGTGTTTTGAAGTAATCTTTTTGAGAAATCTAATACGCGATTTATTATGTAGCACTAATAAAATTCATAAGAGCAACAAAAGAATGGGAATAATTAACAAAATTATGAAACCTTCCAAGGTACATAAGTATATGTCTATATAAAACATTACCAATATCTGTATTATATTTTCACTTCTCGCAACTGGAATTCCCTACCACAAGAAATAAGGGGCTGACGGACATTGGCATCTTTTAAAACAAATATAAATTTATATTTCTCTAACCTCGACTTCATGATTACCCGGTGTAAGGTACATATATTAATTGGTGTTTCTTGTATAATTTATTATATATAGATTTATTATTATTTTTATCATTATTATTATTATTATTATTAAGTATTATTATTATTATTATTATTATTATTATTATTATTATTATTATTATTATTATTATTATTATTATTATTATTATTATCGTAAGTATTATTATAGTTATTATCGTATAAAATGTTTTTTCTGCACGAAATGTACATTGCAACATTTAATGTATTTTTAACCCTTTATAGTTAGTATAGTGTAAATCTACATTTGGCAAATATTTATTTGTATTTATGCTGGTTGAATGGAAGAGAAAGCCTCATGGTCTTAACTCTGCCAAAATAAATAAAACATTATTATTATTATTATTATTATTATTATTATTATTATTATTATTATTATTATTATATTACGGAAGTGAGGCACGAATAATGATAATAAGAAATTTAAAAAATCCATTGAATCACAGTCAGCGAGATGAAGTTTCAGATATGAATAGCTGATAATTTTACGATTGGATTAAAAAAAAGAAAATGTCCTTCAGTTTATAAACAATTATCGGTACAATTGGAAAACATATGTACAGTATATAATTTCTTTGCACAAAATCCCAAAAATCATGCTTCACTACCGTCCATATGGAAATAACTATTTTGGCCGTCCGAAGAAGAGATATAGCCTATTGAATTTCAGCCTTGTGATCGTAACAGGTTTTCATACTTTTGTGCTTATATGGACGTTGATGATGATATCTTTGCTTATATTTAATCTATGTTCTTTGAATGCATAAAAATATACTTTGTATGTCTTTTCTTGTTTGTATTCAAGTTTCTTTTGCGTGCAAGAGACATTACATAAGGTGAATTCCACGTAAAAAGTGTCATAACAAATGAAAATTAAAGTTTCTTCGCTGCTTCCCAAATATTTCCAAACATTAAAATATTTTTGAAGTACCAATATTCCAAAATATTGTAGAATATGAAAAGCTCATACGTAACAAAGAATTATTTATTTTAATTAAAACTCTTAACCTCTTAGGGTCAATTCTGCCCAACAGAGGTAGGCCTAAGTGTATTATAACAGTTTTCCCCGTGTATAATGCATAGCTTAAACAGGCGTAATACAGTTACCTCTGTTGGTGAAACCGACCCTTGGTGATTAACGTTTACTAGAACATACAATTCAAAACATGTATTTTGTAACTCCTGCTATATATTGAATGGTTTGTTCAAATAACATTCAAAATTATCAGAAACTGTTATTTTATTCTCACTCTATAAAACATGATGTCATTCCATCAGTTGCGTCAGTTACCAATAAAAAACCGTACAGTTTAATATAATTTTTTTTAAAGATGGAAACTCCCTATTTTCTATAAGAGATTGAAATATATATATATATATATATATAAACACTGTGCATTTGTTACACCATTTACCATGTAATTCCCAATAATATAATTAAATGATATTGACTAAATTGGTCATAATAAAGAAGTTCACATTCAGCATTTGCTTTGAATAGTCAAAGCAAATGCTGAATGTGAACTTCTATATTATGATCAATTTAATCATCAATAATCATTCAAGTGAGAGTCAATGATCAATCGCGTTTCAATGAGTTTTGATTTATAACCAATCACAGTCGTGTTTCACGTGGATTTTATCAAATAAGTTTATCATATTAAAGAAAGCACCTCCTTTTTAACATTCTGAATAGACCAGAGCATTATTTTGCAGTGACTCTCTAAGAAATACGTTGAATATAGCAATTTACATATCGAGATATGAAATTTCTATAACAAAAGTGGCTCCCAGATTCGAATGTAATCAGATCCTGCTTGCGGTATATAATAGAAACACATTTCTAGCAATTGATTATACCACAATAAAAAGAAACCACTGTTTGTACATTCTTAAACGTATTATTTTCCAGGTAATAACGTTCCAGAAAAATATAATTGACATATTCACATCATAGGACATCAGAAAATGTTGGTTATGTTGGTTATAAACAGTTTGATGTGTTTCAATTTTTTCTCCACTAGGGTGGATTCTTACAATATTTGCAATCCTTTAGCAATAAATAATGTGATCTGGTTGCAGTGATGAATAAATGTAGCATAACAAACGTTTCTCACTTGTTTTCGAACATCGCCTTTTACATTAAATATATAAATATTTAAAAATAACTATATTTAAATAATGATTTGTGAGTAAACAGCTTAATTTTATTCGTTAAATAGTCCTAACAAATGTCACTCTTGATTTCCAAATTCTCTAGATAAATTCAGTCGTCACTACGTGACATCGTGAATTTATCGATAATTTGGAGATCCCTCGTGTCATTCCTTATGATAACAGAGTAGAAAAAATGTAAAAGAAGTCAATCATGTTGAACTGAACTGGGATTTGAATTCGGAACTTACAAAATATGAATCACAAAGCTACTGCCTGAAACAACTACCTCAGTAGCAAATATTTTCCTCAATGAGGATAAATTCTATTCCTTTAAATATTATGAAACAATATTAATATTTTGTACCATTTAAATAGTTAAATGAGATTTTAAGATAAATGTAAGGAGAGAAAATGGTAGTCATTACAAACTCTAAAACAGCGTTTAACAACATTACGTAAGAAATTATATTATATGTATGCATATTTAAATAGCAAACAATAAATTACGAACAAGCTTACAGGTTATACGTTGTTAGACTCATTATACAGTATAAATATTACATATTTTGGAAAATAATCATCATAGTACATTCACGAATTTAGGTCATTTTTTGACCTGTTTCGGCCTCAAGAGAAACACCATCCAGAAGTCTTTTGACTGGACGCCTGATCTTCTTCTTCCTGCAGGTTGATATCTTAACATTTGTTTGGGTATTCTGTGATCTTCCATTCGATGAACATGTTGCATCCATCCTGACTTATAATCAGAAATGTTGTTTTCTGAAGGTTCCATGTGTAATTATTCTAAGATGTCTTCATTTTTTTTTTTGTGATCTAGTAGTGTGTATCCTGCAGTCCTCCGAAGGTATCTCATTTCAGCAGATCTAAGTCTCTGTATATCTCTCTGTTCAACGTCCATACTTCGCTACCATACAAAAGAGTTGGAAGAGTCAGTGTTTTATACACTTTTAGTCTTGAATGTGTTTGGACTAACTGTGGTTTGAAGATAGAATTTATTAACCCTAAAAGTCTTAAAAAATAGATAATTTTGTATTTACATCCTTTTCTTCTTCATATGAGACATTGCATCCCAGATATGTAAAATTATTCACCTCCTCCAAAATTGTATTCTCAAGTACAATTTTACTTCTGATAGGATCTACACCTTGAAATGCCATAATTTTTGTTTTCTCTGTAGATATCTTCAAGCCATATTCTTCTGTAATTTTTTTAAGTTCATACAGATCTTTCTGTAGATTATCTTCTCAATTTGCAATTATTATTTGGTCATCTGCAAACAGTAGGGTGTTTAATACCTCACCTCATTTTGGAAAATAAAAATTAAAAATAATTTTATTGCAATCTGAACATTTACACTAATTATTTATTATTAGGTCTCAAAAGGAAAAAACCCCATGCTTCATAAATTACTCTTGGTAACACTACTAGATTAATTGAAGAAATAAGTAAGTATCATCATCTTCTTCTTCAAGGTATGGGCCTGTTGGCCCGTTCCGCTCCCCAGTGCACTATATGCTGCATGTGCAAGTCGTCCTTCCGAATATTACGTATATAATAATCGAATATTATTATTATTATTATTATTATTATTATTATTATTATTATTATTATTATTATTATTATTATTAGAATTAGTAGTAGTAGTAGTAGTAGTAGTAGAAGAAGAAAAATATCGAATATGTAACTATTTCGATAAAATAAAAAATTCTCATGTCAATTTTAAAAATTATAAGTAAGCTATTTTTATCGTAAAGTAATTTAAAATTGTCCAAAAATAATAATAATTAATGCATTCGTCTAATTCAGAATTATTGTAGTGAAATTTATTGAATCATAATGTTTCTATTATTGAGATATATTGTGTTGCCGGCAATGTTGTAATGATCTTATTCATTTAAATAATTATTTTTATTACAAAGCATTTCAATGTTTATGCAAGCAAAACAAATTATTTGTAATTATGTAATCAAAATTAAAGGTAAAGCTATCACTAGAGCTCGGACCTCATTGTCTTTTCATTGCCGTTTCGCTTTAAAACAGTTGACTACACAGGTAGTTAGTTCTGTCCCGTGCGCAGTGCCACAGTCATTGGCGTCTTTGCTGTGCTGCTACAAGTATAGTATGCAGTCAAGTCATAATACCGATCACCACGATCTGATGAATGATTACAACATGCCGAAAACAAACACACACAAGATGAATTTACTCGTACGTGAGTACGGCCCTGAGTATGTTTGGCTAAAAGAAGATAAAAATATTTTTTAATTGTGTAATGTAGAGTTGAAAGGGGAGAGAAGAATTTTTATCAAGAGCCATTACAAATCTAAAATACACATTGCGAATGTAAAACATAAGCTTGACGATGAAATACAGTCATCTGCCACGAGGAGTTTCAGACACTTGTAATCAGCGTGAATTTTACAAGGATTTATGCGAAATGATGGTTTCCGCGAATATTCCTTTCAATAAAGTGCAAAATCCAGCTTATAATTTTTTTATAAATATACGGGAAGAAAAATTCCTTGTGAAACAACTTTACGCAGGTATTATTTGTCTCGTTGTTATGAAGACTTTCTGAAATACATTAGAAATACTGCGGCAGATCATAAAATATGGGTGTCAATCGATGAAACCCATAATGCGTCCGGAAAGTCTGTAGGAAATGTGATAGTGGGGATATTATCGCCTGAAAACCCGGGAATAATTTGTTGTTAACTACCGAGGTCTTAAATAAAGTCAACCATTCTGAAATCGACAACCTTTTTGAAAATGCTATATCTATTCTATGGTCAAATGAAATAAAAAAGAGACAATGTTTTTTTATTTGTAACAGACGCAGCCCCTTATATGTTGATAGCAGCTTCCAGAATTAAATAACGATATCCGAAAATGTCATATCTAACTTGCTTGGCCCATGGACTTCACCGAGTAACCGAAGGAATTAGGTTGCATTTCTCTGATGTGGACCATTTTGTATCAAACACGAAGAAAATATTTTTAAAAGCCCCTTCTAGGAAACAGAAATTTAAGGAAATTGCACCACAAACCCCTTTGCCACCTCAACTTGTTTTAACTCGGTGGGGGACTTGGTTTCACACCACTCCATACTACTTACAGCATTATGAAGTGATTGTTGAAGTAGTTAATATATTTGATGCTGAAGAAAGTTCGGCGATAAAAATTGTGAAATCTCTGATGTCAGGACAACTGTATCAAAATTTGGAGGTAATCAACAACATCTACAAACATATGCCTTTAATAATTAAAAACGGAATCTTCACATATAGCATTGATTGGTTCCATAAAACTGGTATAAAATTTATCGCGACATTTTGATGAAACAGGAGGTAGTTTGGCATCTGAAATTGCAAAACACAAATTGCAAAGTGTATTGCTGAAAAACCCTGGATACTCAGCTATTTTTAGTATAAAGGATTTTCTAATGGACAACAAGAACGCATGTACTGTCTCCATGTTAGATACCTGTGATACGTATACCGTACTTTCGTTTTGCACCAGTTACCTCATGTGAAGTAGAAAGGAGTTTTTCTAAATATAAACTTTGCTTGAATAGTCACCGAAGAAGTTTTTCTTTTGAAACTTTACGTAAATACATTATTATTCATTGTAACAGCTCTACAGAAGGGAAACAAGTTTAACTAACAGGGTTTTAAAATATTATGTACAATGTACATTTTTTTGTGTTACCTCTTTATTTAAAACTGTACGAAGAAAATAATTGTGCAGAAATAATGAACTTGTTATTTTTTGTAATAGTGTATGCAGCATTGTATTTATAGAGCACGAAGAGAATAAATCTGTTTCACTTTTTGTTTTACTGTAGCGTTTAATTTAAAAAGTTAAAAAATATTTTACGCGACAAAATAAACTTGTAATCCACAATTAGCTACTTATTTAATTACCCGCATATACATTCTGTAAACAGTACAGCACAAATGCCATACTAGTCAGACTGGTGCTACTACACCCCCTACCACTCTCTCATCAAGCAATAGTATGTATAGTAAGACTGCACTTAATCTAACTTCATGTCCGAGCCCTAGTGATCACACTAAGGCCTAAGGAGGTCATTCCTAGATAATCGGCACTTGATGGCAGCCGGGTTGTCAGTCTTGCGTGATGGCCGTTTTTACCCCCAGAACAAGCGTCTGTTAATAATTTCTGTTAGAGGCTGAGTTGACTCCAGGATCATAGTGCCGCCAAAAGTTATGGCTCAGTTTAAAAATTCTGATTCTATCGGTACTCGAACCCTCCATCTTCCCTCTTGAAACGTTTTGCCTTAACCACTACCGTATGGCGTGCCCACGTAATCAAAATTATTTTCATTAAAATCAAAACAAATACTTAAGTAATAAATAAATATTAATACGTTGTAACAATGCGGTTTTATATGTATATATAGTTGGCCGTGATGTGCTAGTGGTTGCTTCTAGTTCGAGGACGTGGGTTCAAACCCGGCCATGATCGATGGATTTTTTAGGATGGAAAAATCCATGGGACAAGTCCTCCTGGAGGGACTTTAAGACATGGTCCCGAGTCTGAAGATTTTCAGGTTCGTAAAATATCCTTAAGCTTGAATAAAAAAGACCTCTAAGCAACATTATTAAGCTAATATTAACATCCTAGTACTTACCTTGGTTTCCTAGATCTCACAATGAGGCGGAACGCAAATCACGGCCCACATAATGATGTCGATCCGAAAACTAGTGTATTTAAATAAGTGTGACTGAATTTCTCTCGTGTAGGGGGAGAAAGGTTTGAGAGACACAAGAGCTTACTACTTCTGGTATTGATATCTGATTTGAATAATATGTAATGTATTTACTAAAGTGTTAGTATTTGCAGTCATAAAAACATATTTCATGAAATTAACGGATTGATGTTTTGGTTGCCTGCCAGTAAATCTACTTTAAATACAAACATATATGTATTTTCATTGGCATAAACAGATATAAAATTCTATTATATCTCATGTTAATTTTTTTAAACTATCATATTTTAATCCAACATAATTGAAAACGAATTAATTTAAATATAACTAGTAAGATTTAGAATTTGAAGTTCGGATAAAATGCATTTTACACAAGCAATATGGTGCTTAATACCGTGTAATTGGGCGCTTAAAAAGTCCAATAAACTCGTATAAAACACTCTTTTACATAATATTCACTGGAAACCAACTACTGAACATCAAAGCTCACGTAAATTGAATTAAACTGAACGAGTCAGAAAATTGTTTGAACGGTTTTCGGCAAGAATCTAAAAAAAAAAAAAAATAAAAAAAAGATGAAAATTCGATAAAATAAAATAGTCTTCCAAAAGTCAGCAAACCGCGATCGATAAAATACACTAGTAATAAATAAAAAAGTTTAGTTTAATTTCCATTAAGTAAATTAATTAATGCAGTGAGCATATTCCCGATTAGACAGAATCATCTAAACCTTGTTCCACACTTGATTTTTTTTTAATCCCATGGTCAGTTAACTCAATCTAAGTTAATTCCTAAATATCAACATTAAAATTTCCTCATCATTAAATGATTTTTTATTATATTAATAATTCCATATCTGTTAGATTTAATTAATCCTGACAACATAAATTGTGTTAAAATGGCAATAGCAACTATTTTTATAGATATTACGTTGATAACAACTATCAATCCTGTAGTTCTGTCAATACTGGTTATAATTTCAGAAATTATCACTTTTTAAAAATATAATTAGCATCTTTCTAAATTATATAGTGTATCAGTTTTGTTCTTATTTTAGTATTTATATAATAAACCATGCATTTTATGGAATTATCTAATGTGTTTGGATACGTTTTTCAAAACTCGCATTACGGATGAGAATATGTTTTTAAACTGAGTGACTGGCAGAAAAAAGTTTCTACTATGTTCATAATATATCGGTAAAAAAATAGTCTGTGAGAATTGTAATGATCCATGTTCTGTTTTTCTTGCTGTTCTCGTTTCAGAAGGTAAACGCCAGAATTTATACCCCAAATTTAAATATGCTAATTATTATTATCCAATGATTATAATTTTTCATAAGTAATGCCACGAGTGATTTCTAATTTGTCTAGAGAATTTGGAAATCAAGAGTGGCATTTGTTAGGACTATTTAACGAATGAAATTAAGTTGTTTACTCACAAATCATTATTTAACTGTAGTTATTTTAAAATATTTATATATTTAATGTAAACAGCGATGTTTGAAAATAAATGAAAATATGTCAATTATATTTTTCTGCAACGTTATTTCCTGGGAAATAATTCGTTTAAGAAAGTGCAAATAGTGTTTTTTTATGGTATAATTAATTGCTACAAATGTTTTTATATTATCTCCCGCAAGCACTACGTGTTAACATTCGTGCACTATATATACAATCTGGTAGCCAATGCGGTCGCTGGAAAATAATGTTATGAATATTAAAAAGGTGGAGCTTGATTTGAAAGTGATAAAATTAAACTGATAAAATTGAGGTGAAAAACGGTTGTGATTGGCTGTAAATAAAAAATAATTGAAATCTGATTGGTCATTGACTCCCATTTAGGGCATGAGTTAAATAGTCATACTTCAAATTCCATTGAAATTTATTTTAAGAAGCCACTTAATAATATCAACGGTGTTTTACCATGAGTTTTAAAAGCATTTATTTTGAGATAGATTCATCAGTTGGAAGGGAATGTTAATACTGGCGATCTCCTGGTGATTTTCGATAGGAGTTGATAACATTGCCAACACAGGATTTCATCTTTTTAATTTCTCTACATTATCCGTCATTTTATTGAATAATTGCTTACATAACAGAATAACAGATGAAATCCTCCATCAAGGAAATAATGCAAACAAAATATCGGGATGTTTAAACAATACTGGCATTAAAAGATCCGGGCTATGTGGCCGTGGTCTATAACTGGCGTTTCTTCCAGATGTTTCTCACTCAACTGCGGAGGGCATCTTCAGTGGCGAGCGCTTCCAGCTGCTGTTTCCCTGTCGTAGACTCGACTGCGAATTCGCAGCTGGAAGCGCTCGCCACTGAAGATGCCCTCCGCAGTTGAGGGAGAAACGTCTGGAAGGAACGCCAGTTATAGACCACGGCCACATAGCCCGGAATCTTTTAATACCATGATTACCGGCCGTGAAAGCCTGCATTCCACAATTTAAATAATACTGTTTGGAAAAAATAAAAATTTAAGAATAGATACAAAAGTAAGAATCCGAAATGAAAGTTTTAAGGAAAATCGTAGGAAAATCACTGATAGAGAAAATTCGCAGCTCTGTTATTAGAGAAGAATGTGAAATTGAACCTATAAACCTCTGGATAAATGACAGGAGACTAAATTGGAACGATCACATAAATAGAATGGAGAACAGTAGACTAGTGTAAAGGCCTTAGGAAGACCACAACTACGATGGAAGGACATCACCACTCCCCGGACCTGTAGTGAATGAACACGCAACAAGCTGCCAGCTTTCATGCATAGAGGAAGAAGAAGAAGAAAACATTTACACCACACTCACACTCACACATACATTCATGCTACGTTCCTATTTGGACACAATAACTGACTAATTCACTATCTCTATCAAAACTGGAGGTTCATGGCCGCCCATAAGTTCTCCACAATCCTTATCCGGAACTATTATTTTATTGATCATTCCTTATACAATTCACGTCCTTCAAATCATAGTTAATGTTATTCTTTCATGCCATTTTAGGCCTTCCTGCACGTTTTCCCTCTGATTTTCTGTGGAGAGTTTTACTCCTGTGGAAACCATGCCCGCGTTTCTTGACGGTTGTATTTTTACAATGAAAGATCATCACTCTTTCAACCAAAATATCTCTTTTAGTTTGACTTATTGCATTTGATCTGTCGAGCATGGGCGTCTCATCTGGTTGTAATGTTACTGCGGTTTAGCTCGCGGAGATATTTAAACACGCCAGTCTACTCATCAAAGTAAAGAAAGTATCGGAGGGGTCTGGACACAATACAAATACACATTTTTTTACGTAATACAATATGCCAAAGTGGTATCTAAATTAAAAATAGATCACAACAATGTATAAACCTGAAGCATGAAATGAAGACGTTGGCATTGCTTATTCTCTGCTCCCTCAATCATTTTATGTAATCTTTTATCCCTTACTTTGCAGTGTAGGTATAGGAAGAACGTTTATAGGGCCTACCAAACCTAGATTTTCACATTTTTATACTATTCCATCTAAAATTCAAAGTAGAACCAATAAGGTACATAAATATTTTATTATTACAATATTACACTTTATTAGGAAATCAATTCTTATCGGAGTACACCGCCCTGATCTTAGAAGTAACGTAGCGGGCTCGTGTATCATCCCTGTTGGCTCAAGTTTCCTATGATTTTTGTTGATGATGGGACTGGTCCCGAAAGGTCTACAGAGAATTATTGGTTTACAAAATTGTGGAGACGGACATATTAGGTAACAATTTTATAATTTTATATTATAATTTTAATTATATGAAAAACGATAAAACGTATTTGAAACAAAAATGCTTGTTTAAAGTTGACCGGAAATAAAAATAAAATAAAAACCATTAACGTACAAAACCTGGCATGGTTCAGACATATAAATCACGTGAGAGATCATAAATTGGTTAGAAAATAAATAACTACAAGGTGGTATCCGAGGTTTTAAAGGTCGTCCCGAAATTTCAAGATCTCCCCTCTTAAAGATTTGTGGAATAGGACTGTTAAATACGGAAAATGTAAATCTGAAAATTTGTCATATTTTATACTACAAAAATCGAAGTCTAAATACAGATGGATTAAAATAATGGAAAAAAAATTAAGGAATTCGGTAAGCATAAATTAATTAGAGCAAATATAAAGGAATTGCTGACAAGATTTCAATTAATAAATATTGACTAAAAAAAGGAATAAGTATTTCATATTGCAAAATAGGCTGTTTTTTTTATAAATTGCAATAAAATTTAAATTGTACATTTACTTGCATGTATATTAAATAACATTAAATAAAATAAATGTTTTCTATGCTTTAAAAATAATTAGTAAACGTATAATATTCAAATTTTTATGTCAGTATTACCAAAAAAGAGTTAGCATGGTTTGTGAAAATTATATCCGTATGATTTTATCGCTGCGGGGAAAAAAAGAATTGTGTTGGAGATTCTGTCAAGAGTGGCTACAAAAACATGGAATCCTCTCAATCCTCTAGAGACCAGGAACTTGGTTTCTGAAACACTGTGTTCTTGCTAATAGGATGAGGCAACCCGATCGAACACGGTATATGTATAGACAAAGATACTGCAATGTTTGCATAGAATGTTTCATTCAATTAACGCAGTCCAATAAGGGGAAAAGAGCATCGTTAATTTCTCTATAATTTAGTAATGAATAAAAATTCCATAATAATGGGATCTCGCATTTTTTCCTCCTTGCGATTAATCTGTTATCAACCAATATCAGCTTCTTTAATTCGATATTTTTCTGATCTCCTAGCTTCAAAATCAGTCTTGCATGCGCATGTTACTTGTTTTGTACTATCTAATGTGATATAAAAAAAATTGTTCTGTGTGTACAGTTTAATGAAAAATTTATTTTTTCAAATAACTTTTTTTATCTATTTGATATCTGTTTACTTTAAACAATAGATATAAATCTGATTCCGAAAACTCTTGAGCATCAAGGACTATATTTTAAATGTGATTTACACTGGGAACCTCAAGGAAAATTCCGAGATATATATATATATATATATATATATATATATTGATTCGCCTGGTGGTGTAATGGATAACACGCTGAGGTACAGACTCAGAGTTCCGGGTTCGAATCCCGTCCAGGCATTTATTTTTCTTATCATACCATATATATACGACATGAAATAAACGCCTGAACAGGGATTTGAAACCGATACCTCTAACTCTATACGTTAGCGCGCTCCCAACTACGCCACTCAAGCATTCCAGCACAAACATTAATTTTCTTCCTTTATATAAAACGCGGCAGGGGTCGATGGATTTTTTAGGATGGAAAAATCCAAGGAGCAAGTTCTCCGGGAGGGACGTTAAGCCGTGAGTTTCAGGCTCGTAAAAGATCCTTAAGCCTGAATGAAAATGCCTCTAAGTAAAATTTAGCGAATTCTCCCGTCCTAGTACTACCATGGTTTCTTATAAGGCTGAATGCTGACCACGGACCACTCAAAATGTCATCTATACGAAAACAAGTGTAACTAGTAGTAGTAGTAGGACTTTATTAGACAAAAAGTAAGATATTTACAATATTATTTACAAATATTGGTCGCAATCTTTGGCATCTTTAGCTGGACAAGTGTAACTAAATTAGTATGGTTCAAATTCTTCCCTGTAGGGGGAGAGCGCCTAAATCTCTTAAGTGAAAACATGGGCTTATAAGAAAAATATAGGATTCTTTATCATGTGGGGCAGCGGGACATTGATCATGCTCTGCTGTCTCGTGGATTCTATAACAAGTAAGCATAATACATAATATTTACTTTTATTTTGATGTATATATATATATATATATGTATAGGAAGCCAGATATAATAAGAACAGTTAAGTCTCGTAGACTGCGATGGGCAGGACATGTTGCACGTATGGGGAATGAAAGACGTGCATGGAAGCTTCTTGTAGGAAAGCCAGAGGGAAAACGCCCAGTTGGTAGACCAAGAATAAGGTGGGAGAACAACATTAACTATGATTTGAGGGAAGTAGATTATACAGGGAATGATTGGAAAGCATTCGCTCAGGATAGGGATTTATGGAGAGCTTATGTCCGCGCGGCCATGAACCTACGGGTTCAATAGTGCCAGTGAGTAAGTAAGTAAGTATATATATATATATATATATATATATTATATATATATATATATATATATATATATATATTCAACTTATTTTTTATGTTAATATTTTTATCCACCTGAGCCCGGGATCGATCCCCGGTCGGGACATATTTTCTGAATGATTTTTTCGGTATTTTTCCTCACCTGTAAGACAAAGTCACAAATCTTCAGGACCCCGAATATCATTTGGCCAACATAATCATTTTCATATTCGCCATGATTAGTAGCCCTATAAATGTGTGTGAATGGCGTGTTTCATATTAATGTTGTGTTTTGTGGAGGCCCTGACATTGAGCTGATCCCTCAATCCGGGGGACCGTTCATGTCCTTGTGTGGCTAAAAATATAGGCCTATGTGTGCGATGTATAGTTAAAATCCATCTCCCGACGGTCATGCCACTGTGGCGTCTGGCACGTAAAAATTTCTATAAGGTGAGAGGTTAAACTGGCGTTAGCGAAATTTTAATTTTCCTTTCATTTCTATTATCAGTAAGCATATTTATATTTAGGCCTATACTATTATTTATGATTATATGTATATATTTATATTTATACTAGCTAATACCCGGTGTTCGCTACTACACCTAAATAAATTATGTGTTTTTGCATTTATTTGAATAAGTAAAAGGAAAAATAAATAAAAATGTACATGTTTAATATTTTTAGATACCCCGTGCTGATTGCCTGGCGTTTCCCGTGAATCTATACATCTCGATGTACTTGGCATAAATGAGCTGAAAGACAAAATCCGTTAATGTGAGTTATCCATAAAAGAATATCCGCCGTGCGCTGCTATGCTTGCCCGGGAATCTACTTATCCCGATCTTCTTGGCATCAATGAAAGACAAAAATGGTTATTGTGAGTTATCCTTAAAGGATTAACATATGCTGCCGCGAACTTTTCTGTAGAGTTTTTTGAGATATTCAATTCTGTGTACAATAATTTTGTGTATTTGTTATGGTTTAGGTAGCGTAAGCCATTTAAGCTTACAAAAAGCGACGTTTTTTCACTACAGAAAGTGGTTTTTAAGGGTTAAGTGCTTGAGCAATAAAACTCTCTTATAACCTATACCTTCCAGGGAAAATCCTGAAAATTTTGCAAAAAGCCCCATGACAATCGGATGAATGGTATGGCAGCACATGCTTTCCCGGGAATCTACTTATTCCGATCTCCTTGGATCAATGATAGACAAAAATGGCTATTGTGTGTTATCTGTAAAAGATTAACATATGCTGTCGCGGACTGTAGAGTTTTTTTTGAGATAATCAATTCTGTGTACAATAATTTTGTGTATTTGTTATGATTTAGGCAGCGTAAGCCATTTAAGGATAAAAAAGGGACTTTTTCACGTTTTCACTATAAAGAGTGTTTTTAAGAGTGTAGGAGTTGAGTATCTGAACTCTATTATAGCCTATGTTCATCCCGGGAATCTCCTGAACATTTTGAAAAAAAAAAAACATCACAATCGAATCAACGGTATAGCCGCGCATAAAGTACAAACAAACAAACAAACAAACATTAATTTGTATATATAATATTTATATTTATGATCGAGGAAGGTATTTGCGTGATATTGATAGTATTGTGATAGTTAATTTTGAAGACTAAGGGTCGGTTTCACCAACAGAGGTAACTGTATTACGCCAGTTTAAGCTATCCATTATATACGGGGAAAACTGGCGTAATACTGTTACCTCTGTTGGTGAAACCTACCCTAATAGTTGTATTATCATGCTAGATATAAACCTAACTTTTTTTTTCTTGTCAACAGTATCTGCAATCTATAATCTGTAAGG
This sequence comes from Diploptera punctata, assembly GCA_030220185.1. Lineage (NCBI taxonomy): Eukaryota > Metazoa > Arthropoda > Insecta > Blattodea > Blaberidae > Diploptera > Diploptera punctata. The sequence goes on from JASPKZ010003852.1 coordinate 914,080, forward strand.
GGGAAAAATGTCCACTGACAGATTGTTGTGAATACTTAGCTATATAACTACATCAATTAAGAAAAGCCGGGTAAGTCAACTTTTGGTCGAAAATGAGTTATTAACATTTCCCGATAGCTTTTGGTCTAATGCACATTCGGTAAAAACGGGTAAGTCGTCAAGCGAATATTGTCGGTGTTATTAAGCATTGAATTTTCGATGTATGCACTCTTTGATATAAGTCATTGAACTAGTTTTTGCTCTCCTGTAAAATATTACTTTGAAGACTTACCCGGTTTTTCCTAACTGATTGTCCATTAACCTTTAGTGGAACTGACAAATAAACACTTGCACTGGGATGGGAAGCTCAATATTTTACAAATCACATATTGAGAATGGGAAGTGATAAATAATAAAAAAAGTGGCATCTATATTCCTATCATTGCTTTGTCCCATAATGGAACACAGGGCACTTTCATAGGATCCATATAGGTTAAAATAAATAAGTTCACTAGAAAGATATAAAAGACGTAAGCTACATTCATAAAGGCTGGAGAAAATTTGGATGTAAAAAGTTGAGGAATTGATTGCGATATTTTCCAAATCAGGCTTCAAAATCAAACATAACATTTATTGTAGATATCCAATATATATTGGAAATAGTACACGGATGGATATACGCATTAATTAAAAAAAAAACACGTACTACTTCAGGAATAATCATAATTTTAAAATTAAAACTGGGAAATAAAAACGGATATATGAAAATTTACTTCTGTAAGTAAGACTACACACTCAAAAACTGCGATGGGCAGGACATTTGGTACGAATGGGGAATGAAAGAGAAGCAGTGGGAAAACACCAAGTTGGTGAATGAGGCGGGAGAATAACATTACCATGATTTGAGGGAAGTAGATTATACAGCGGATGATTGGAAAATATTAGCTCAGGTTGGGGATGTGTGGAGAGTTTATGTCCGCGCGGCCTTGAACCTACGGGTTCTATAGTGCCAATTGGTTGGTTAAGTAGCACTGCAAATGACTGGAATAATTTAACCACAACGGTCTTCAATGGCTCTCTTCACTCTTTGAAGTAGTTTAAGCAAATAATTTTAAAAGTGGCGTGAATTGCATTCTGGCTATTACTGTTAGGTATATTTTAGCCTATGCATTAACGTTACATTTTAGCCTATATATTATTATTGTCCTCCGCTCTGGTCTCGAGGTAGCGTGCTGCCTTGACACGGGGCGGGCCCGGGTTTGATTCCCGGTCGGGACAGGCTCCTTGGTGAGGTTTTTTCGGGGTTTTTCCTCGCCTGTAACACAAATGTCAGGAAGCATAGGGCCCAAAAGTCCCCGTAAATCATCCGGCCATCATCATCATCTTTATCATTATCATCATCATCATCATCATCCTTCACCGATGTGGAAAGTAACGGGAAGCTACCACACCTATAATTTCCTAGTAAAGCTGCAAAGCAGAGCATGAAAAGACCTGCTCTCGGGCAGAATTACTATGGATGGATATCATTATTAAATTTTAGCGTATTCGTATTTCCTTATTAGGCCTAATTTGTTAAAATTGATTGTGTTTCAAACTTCATATTTTGCATTGCCGATGATTTGTTTTCGTAATATTGGATATATTTCGTTTGTGAGTATATAACTAAGTAACTCAATAATACTCTGGCTTCTGGTGGTTCATTACCGCGCGGACATAGACTCTCCATACGTCCTTATTATGAGCTAATGCTTTTCAATCATCCCTTGTATAATTTACCTCCCTTGAGTCATGGTTAATGTTATTCTCCTACTTTTTTTTTTACCTTCCTACTGGGCGCTTTCCTTTTGGTTTTCCTACAAGGAGCTTTCATTCATATATATATGTTATCATTAAATGTTTAACATTGAGCAATGCATCTCTGAGATCCGGGTTTGAATCCCGTTCAGGTATTTATTTTTCTTATCATACCATATATATATATATAATATATATATATATATATATATATAACTGCCAGACTATGGTCTCACAGTAGTTTAATAAATACATAAATGCATATACCGTGAATAACTAAAATACTTTAGCTCGCACCACAACATCACGAAAATATTTTTAATCAACTATAAGGAAATTACCTATATCATAAAATGTCTGCCTTAATTTGAGGACTGTCTATGAAATAAATTAGGCCTGCATTTCAAATACTTTAGGCATTCAATCCGGATATTTAATAAACCAAACTATTTTTAGTCGCATTGACCTAATGCTGGAAAGGAAGAAGAAGAAGAAACTATTTTTAAAACTGTACAAAATTACAAACTATGAGGCCACCTGTCAAAAGGACGGCATAATGTCTGCGGGGACCTATTCCTGATATTCTCTTCAGTCCCGAGAACAGGACTACACATTTTGATATACTAATTTGTTCTCATATTAAGGATCTTCTGTAATAAATAATGAATATAATATTTTTATCTTTTGATAATTGTATTTTCTTTCTTGCAGTATGAACTATATATATTTTTTAATTTGTATCTCATAACACACAGTTCAATTAATTGGAAAATTGTTCCCTTGGCTATTTTTATTTAATTTATGTAAAATTGGGACAAAGTGGGGATCAACCAAGCGAGGTGAATGCAGAAACAAGGAAAGAATATGATCCTATATCTATATTATAACTTAACAAGTATTTATATTTTCGGAGTATAACACTGAGCAACAAAAAAGAAACTTTTTTTTCTCACAAAGAAAAATATGTGATTCTGATAGTATTTTTCTCCTGAATTCAAATATGATATCGGTTTTTCTCCATCACGTAAATGTTTCCGAGAGACAGGCATTTATAATTTCAAACACTTTAATATTTTCTACAATCGTAACTACATAATATTCGAACATTCGGACTCATCTAGAAAGTAAGAAATGACGACTTTCTGCTATATTTCGCCTTTGGAACATCCCTCTTGATGGTCCAACAATTATCGGCCAGCATATTAGGATTCTATTTGCCTCGATATCTCTTTTCTATAGCTGAAATCATTTGAGTTAGGTAATTTGGTTTTATTTTACAAAGGACAAATGGACGAAAAAAGTTTATTAAAAAATAATTATTTAAATCCATTAATTGATATTGAAATAAAATAACTGTGGGTGATGGAGAAATTCCGAATACATATTTTAAAACACGATAAAAAACTGTATTAAGTACAACTATTGGTACTCATGAGACAAAAATCAAGTTGACCAGCGTAATTAGACCCGAGCCACCGTATCTTGTCATATGCCAGCCTGTGTAAACGTTTACATTGTTTTAGAGAAATTAAAGCCAATGGGTACAACTAGGACATGACACACACCCAGTCCCAAGGTTGAGATTTTAAAATCCCTTACCCCGCCGGGAATGAACCCGGGTCGCCGGAGTGGAAGGTAGGGACTCTACCGACTACGCCACAGCGACGGACAAACGTTTACATTTGGATTCCAATAAACTGAAAACAATTTATATCATAGCTAGAAGGACTATGTTCATATTATAGGAAACTATTCTATAGTACTCTTATATAATTTCAATTCTTAATTTAAATTTCGTGTGCCGGCATTTTAAAATAATATCTGGGCATCAATACAGGAACGTACTCTATTTTTTGAGCACGCCATGTTAAGGCATTGATCTACAATCAAGGTAGGCCATAGATTCGATTTCCTATAATGTCGGAATTTGTAAACTGTCTAAACCTTCTGGCCGTACCATAGTTCTGGGGTCGATTGTAACACAAATAAGTATCAGACACATGTTCTCGGAGTAAAGGCGGTTGCCACACAGGACTGACAATCCTGTTGACTTAACCTGCCAATTATCTACAAAGTCGATATTCTAAATGTACTACTAACCCAAGATCTTCTTCAGGATCACTTCACTATTCTTTGAACGTAGACGAACGGATAAAATTGCCAAAAATTAAATATTTTCACTACTTCTAAACAGTGAAATGAATAAATAAGTTAAAGGTATTCTAGTATGCGTTTTTAGACTGAGAATTTCGTTATACGAGTAAACTGACATAAATTGTGGATGTATATGGCCGTTAAACTTAAAACAGTTTACAAATCGAGATTAAATAAATAATAGTTTTAAAAAACTGAAACAGCACGCTTTACTAGAAATCCGAACTAAAAAATTAAAAATAATTTTAATTTGCAACACGCCTGGGATAAAATTAAAGTGGTCAACAAAAAAATCATCTCCAACACATATAGAATAAAACTAGAGTTATCAACAAAAAGAATATAATTTTACCAAGAGACTTTACTTTTACCAATATCTGTTATTATCAAATATATTAATTGATATAGAGCACTAAGAAGAAAATGTAAAAATCATAAAAAGCACCCCACGCTTTTGATGGTAAAATTATATTCTTTTTGTTGATAACTCTAGTTTTATTCTATATGTGTTGGATATGATTTTTTGTTGACCACTTTAATTTTATCCAAAGCATGTTGGAAATTAAAATTATTTTAAATTTTTTAGTTCGGTTTTCTAATAAAGCGTGTTGTTTTAGTTTTTTTAAAAATATTATTTATTTTTTAGTTTTAATATTTTACAGAATAAGATAAAATTTGAATATCTTTAAATTCGATACTATTGTTGTATGAGCTAAAAGTAATAATATTCTAAAAAAAGTCCTACCAACCGGATTTGAAACAGCGACCTATGGATTACTGAAATTACATACCACTACAGTTCACCGCTCTACCAACTGAGCTCTTACAACTATTGACTAAAAAGTCGACAAGTCTGCAACCTATTATACCAGTTTTCATTTGTTTGATTTTCTGATGATTTTGACCAGGATTTTAGAAACAAAATATGAAATTAGTGTATTGTCACGGGTCCTTTACAAGTATACAAAGTTTCAAGTCGATCCAATTTTTCTAAGTGGGTGAAAATCGTGTTCAAAGATTCCGTTACATAGATACAAAGACACTTTTTTTTATTTTCTGACGATTCTGGCCAGGATTTTAGAAACTAATATGAAAATATTGTATTGTCATGGGTCCTCTACAAGTATACAAAGTTTGAAGTCGATCCAATGTTTCTAAGTGGGTGTAAATCATGTTCAAAGATTCCGTTACATAGATATAAAGACATTTTTTGGTTTCCTGATGATTCTGGCTAGGATTTTAGAAAATAAATATGAAATTGTTGTATACAAAGCTTCAAGTCGATCCAATGTTTCTAAGTGGGTGAAAATTGTGGTCAAAAATTCCGTTACGTAGATACAAAGACACTCATTTTGATTTTCTGATGATTCTAGCCAGGATTTTAGAAAACAAATATGAAATTATTGTATTGTCACAGATCCTTTACAATTATACAAAATTTCAAGTCGATCCAATGATTTTAAATGGGTGAAAATCGTGTTGAGAGATTCCGTTACATTGATAGATAGATAGATAGATAGATAGATAGATAGATAGATAGATAGATAGATAGATAGATAGATAGATAGATAGATAGATAGATAGATAGATAGATAGATAGATAGATAGATAGATAGATAGATAGATAGATGGATAGATGGATAGATGGATAGATGGATAGATGGATAGATGGATAGATGGATAGATGGATAGATGGATAGATGGATAGATGGATAGATGGATAGATGGATAGATGGATAGATGGATAGATGGATAGATGGATAGATGAATAGATGAATAGATGGATAGATGGATAGATGGATAGATGGATAGATGGATAGATGGATAGATAGATAGATAGATAGATACAGGTCAAGCTAATATAAAGCGTGAAAAATTATAAAAGATTTGGAAGCCTCGATTTGTAAATCTGTAGACGTCCTTGCGGAAGAATCGACACATTCTTTATAATATACTAGCTAATAACCGGCGTGCGCTGCTACGCCTAAATAAATGAAAAGTAATATGCTTTTATGTCTAGTTGAATAAGTGATGAGTAAAATAATTATAAATTTATATTTTTCAGATACCCCGTGCTGATTAATATTTTTTAGATACCCCGTGCTGATTACGCGGCGTTGCCCAGGAAGCTACTTATCCCGATTTTCTTGATATAATTGAGCTGAAATACAAAAATTAATATGTTTTATGTTTAGCTAAATAAGTAAAAGGAAAAATGTATATCGTAATTATTTTTAGATATCTCGTGCTGTTTACCCGACGTTGTCCGGGAATCTACTCAACCCGATCTTCTTGGCATAAATGAGCTGAAAGACAAAATATAATGCACTTCTTATGATTAGTTGAATAAGTAAAATGAAAAATAATTATAAATGTATATCGTAATTATTTTAAGTTTCCCCGTGCTGATTACCCGGTGTTGCCCGGGAATCTGCTTATATCGATCTTCTTGGCATAAATGAGCTAAAAGACAAAATTCGTTATTGTGAGTTTAAAAGAATACCCGTCATGTGCTGCTATGTTTGCACAGGAATCTACGTACTTGTCTGGAACTCCTTGGCATCAATGAAAGACAAAAATGGTTATTGTGAGCTATCCGTAAGAGATAAACATATGCTGTCGCGGACTTTTCTGTAGAGCTCCTTGAGATATTCAATTCTGTGTAGATATATGTTGTGTATTTGTTATGGTTTAGGCAGCGTAAGCCATTTAAGCGTCCAAAGAGCTACTTTTTTTTTCACGTTTTCCACTAAAAAAGGCGATTTTTAAGGGTGTAAAGTAAAGTAAAGTGATCCCACAACAGACCCGGAGGTCCTTGGGGTAGTAGGAGGTTAAGGTTCCCACTTTTTCTAGACAATCGGCACTTTATGTCAGCCGGGTTGTCAGCCCTGCGTGACGGCCGCCTTTACCCCCAGAACAAGCGTCTGGTACTCATTTCCGTTAGAGGCTGAGTCGACCCCAGGGCCATAGTGCCGCCAGAGGGTTTTGGTCAGTTTAAAAATCCTGACCCCAACGGGACTTGAACCCTCGACCCTCCGGCTTGTAGCTCAGTGCCTTAACCACTACGCTACACAAGGGTGTAGGAGTTAAATATCACATGTTCATCCCGGGAATCTCCTGATCATTTTGCAAAAAGCCCCATCACAATCGGATCAACGGTGTGGCCGCGCATAAAGTACGACAAACAAACAAACATTAATTTTTATATATTAGATAGATTTGCCGATGTTTCCTAGTATTTTAAGTAAGCTTTGAATTACATACCTATAAAGTTAGAGTACACATTTTACATAATAATATTTCGCTTGTATCGGTGTGTAATACGAGGAGGTGACATTGTGTTGGAAGAGCGAATGTGTCGCAATAACAATCAGAGCACAACAACGTAAAATTTACATTTTACATATCCCCAGAGAAGTAGTTAGTCGCAGCATAATCATCGCTTTTGTACAAAACTATTTGCATCGCTGTTTATAAAAAATCCTACACTCTCATATATTTGAACCTTTCCAACTCTCTACACTGAGTTATTTGCAATTTATCTTATTGTTTAAAACGACGAAGGCAACTCTAACATTTAAATTATCTAACTCACTGGCATAATCGAACCCGTAGGTTCATGGTCGCGCGGACATAACCATTAGGTCAAAACTAATTACATTATTGCTTCTAACTCTATTAAGACAGGTTGTCTATTCAATCATCCCCTATATAAGGTATAAATATTCTCAACTCGTAACCAATTCAGGGTCGGGTCGAGGGATGAGATGAGATGAACTCCGTATATAGAGGTCTGTGAATGACAAGGGTGCCGGCCGACTACGCCTGACGCACCATCACAGTAACAGATGAACGAAATGAAACGAAATAGATGAGTATGGAGAATTGGTGGAATGAAATTGTGGCAAGGAAAACGGGAGAAACTCCGAAAAAAAACCTGCCATAGCTCCGTTTCGTCCACCACGAAACCCTCATGGAGTGACTTGAGATTCGATCCCGGGACCCCAGCGGTGAGAGGCGAGCGTATAATCGCCTGCGCCTCGGAGCCGCCCCCTATATAATCTACTTCCCTCAAATCATGGTTAATAGTATTCTTCTACCTCATTCTTGTTCTACCAACTGCGTATTTTCCCTCTGGTTTTCCTACAAGAAGCTTCCATGAACACTATTTAAACGCCACATGAAATTAATAACGCTGGAACATTTGCATACATTTAAAATAATAGACTGCACTCTTTCTGATCTTAGTTATAGACCATGTTTTTGTATGTAAGCCTACTTATATGTGGCCCACACCATCCAGACCTTACAAGGACCACCCTGTTAGAAAAATATTTTTAACTCTGTATCACATCAAACATTTTGACATAGTGCTACTATAGCGTAAATATACAGTAAAACTTGCTCGAAGCGGAATCGCATGGGACCAATTTTTTTTTCCACACTAGACAAAATTCCGCGTTATAAAAAACTAAAACTTATTAATAATCTTAGATTATAGAGTACCGTATATGGCTTTTTACGTACCTTTGATTGATTGTAGTTCCGCTATATTTGAAAAGTGAAGTATAGTATGTATGAGGGACTTCGACGGTAACGTGCGAAACAAAAAGTCGCGTTTTGTCTGCGTTAAAAATGTCTCTTAGGCACGTATCCTGAAATTGAAGTATGCAGTTTCGGTGTTTACGCTCACTAACTACAGTTTCGTCCACATCCTTTGATTCCCCGCAAATTTCATTCCACACTACATTGTGCCGTCCAGCCAACCTGAAGATGCCTTGAAATCGTTATTCCCTAGGGATTTAGCAACAGCTAGAGCTTGACATTGGAGCATCGGTCCGGAAATTTAGAGATTTATCTTCACTCACTTTCACTTTTTCTTTTAATGACAATGATACATACGTTTTAGCCACATTTATTCCGTCAATTCAGAACGCTACCTGTGAAAGATCGGTCTCAGAACTTATACTAATTCAAGATTTTACAGTGTAATGGTTATATGTAAGACAGATATCTATATTTCACATAACGGGTGTGCAGTGAGGCCGATATAAAATTTCAGGTACAGATAGAATTTCTACATCCCCTGGTGGCAGGAATCATTCCTTATTGTTCTTTTTTCTCCTAGCGGGAATTCAATGAAGTGGAAACTAATTTATTTATCTGTTCTTCTGCTTTATAAAAGATTTTTTCATGAATTGTGTAGAAATATCCTTCCGTTTCTGCGTTGGGCAGATTCCGTTTTATGCAAAATAAATACACGTAAAATTACTATTATTTCACCGGGATCAATAAATTTGTTCACATTGGACAGATTTCCGCATTATTCACTTTCCGGATTAAACGAGTTTTACTCTATTACTACAAGCAGTGATGAATATACTGTACATTGTATTTAAAAGTGATGGTCTAAAATGTAGGGATAAGTAAACATTAAAAAAAAGTACTACACAGATGAGTGATCAGCTCAGTGCCCGGGTCACGTTCAAGACAACGCAAACACTTAAGACAAGACATACCATCCTACTCATCCATCTGTACTAAATAAGGCGAATATGATAGGGTAATTATCATTGAGCGTTTAGCGCCGTAGCCGAACGATTTCAGGCGTCATGGAGAGCTACGGGACTTGCGCTGGTTCGAGTCCCCATGGAGGTAATTTCCTGATGGAATTTCGGCTAGTATGGAACCGGTTACCACCCAAAATCATGAAGAATTTGGGTAGCTCCAGGTAGAGAAAACCGACTGTAACAACAGAAAGAACCGATGTGCTAATCATATGCCACCCCTATATTGGTTCGATGATAGTTCATCTCTATTTATTAACACATGTGGATGTGAGGCCAGAGCCGGTTAATAGCCAAAGCCCTTCTAAGCCTACCGCGCTATCAAGTTTTAATTATAGAGCCCAATTGATTTTCGGAGATTTTTTTGGCCTTAAAGTTTCCCGATATTGTCTTTCAATTTAAGAGAACCCAGAAAATGACACCTGGTAAAACTTGTCGTAATGGAAACATAGATATGGTAGCAGCAACTAAAGTACATTATCTATCCATCCATAGTAATTCTGCCCGAATGCAGGTCCTTCACTGCAATCATAGCATTTTCATGCTAAGCTTGCAGCTTTACTAGGGAATCGTAGGTGTGGTAGCTTCCCGTTGCTTTCCACACCGGTGAGGGATGATGATAATGATAAAGATGATGATGATGACGACGACGATGGCCATATGATTTCGGGGACCGTTTGGGCCTTAAAGTTTTTCTGACATTTGTCTTACAGGTGAGGAAAAACCCTGATAAAAACCTCATCCCGACCGGGGATCGAACCCGGACCCGCTGCGTGACAAGGCAGCACGCTACCTCGAGACCATAGCGGTGGACACATTATCTATAATAGAAGAAGTTAATCCAAATAAAAAAGTTGTAATTTTCCATGTATAAACAGTTTCATTGATTAAATGAAATAAATTATATAATTTTGCTATAGATTCTAAAGAAGAAACAGAAAGTAAAATTCCTAAAAAATAAAATACTAGATATATCTACAGTTTTAAATATATTATCTAAAATGGATTTCGATTTATATTTTTTTAGATGCTATAAAAAATAAACATGGGATCAAACCCGGGCCTACTTGCTCGGAGGCAACTATGTTATAAATTTTGACCTGTCTAAAAGAAACATATTAGTCTTACAACAAAGTAAATATGACAGGTGTAAGTAACAAACAAAACATTACAGTATTTTATTGAAGTAAGATAGATATTGCGTTACCATGAAATGCGGTGTATTTGTAATAACAGAGAAGCGCTATTATCTTGGTGCAGTGACTTAGCAGACCGTGTGATATTGTGGTAATAGTTGGATTCAGTGTGGGCTTAGCTTGCGGCCGCACGCTTCTATGTTTGGATTGCAGGACGTTGTTTGGCTTCACGATCCGCATCGTCAATAGCATTGACGTGCCATTACAATTGTCTCATGACCGCCTCTAAACGTCCTCAATTTACCAACTACAAGCTTGTCTCCGCAACAACACGTTACCTAATACATTTGCTTATTCATTGTTTTCATGTATAATAAACAGGTATACTCTGGTATTGAAATAAATCTTACGTTTTCGATGTTTGCATAATGCTATAATTAATCATATTTTTTTAGAAAATAAATGGATTCTACTAAAATACAGTATACTTGTATCACAAATAATTGTATACAGGCCATTTATCTTTATTTTCAATGATAGATATGATTATTTACTCTCTGCTTACATTTAAATGTGCCTCTCCCGTTTTTAAAAAAATTCCTAATTTTAATATTCCGTTATTCTTATACTGAAGTTGATCCTGACAACCTCCCTGATATACAAATTTTTAAGTTCACTAATATTCTACTTTCCTCACATTTAGAAATTTTCTATAATTAAAAATATTTTAATTATCGTGAAAATGATAATTTTATTTCTTGGAGTATGAGTTAAAAAATACAAGGTTTAAAAAGATCTGTCCACCTTATTTTACTCTTCGTTATAATGATTCTTGTTACGGTATTTTTTAACTCATACTCCATGATATAAAATTAATATTTCCACGACAATTAAAATACTTTAATCATAGAAAATGTCTAAATACGAGAAAACGTAGAATATTAGTGAACTAAAACATCTGTATTCCAATAAATGAGGAGGTTATCAGGATCAGCAAAATTGTACAGTCCTTTTATGCCTACATTTGAATTGCGATCTTCATGAACTCAGAAGTTATATAAATGTATTAATACTTTTAAAATTCATTTTAAAACACCGTTGAGGTTACGTAATAAAAAAATATATTTTTTTTCGAATGCCCCAGGTTGTCTTTCGACATTCCTGGTGTTCTCTCCTGGCATGGCGTACTTGTAACCAACTTCTGAGGTTGGGGCGCCTGGAAGAAGGGGTTACGTTGCCCCGATGATATGGGTGATGATGATAGTGGTGCGCCAGGAGAGTCCCTAATCCTAAGCTTAATCTAAGATGAATATGAATGATGATGATTGCGATGGCCATATGATTTCGGGGACCATTTGGGCCTTAAAGTTTTCCTGGAATTTGACCTAAGGTGAGGAAAAACCCCAATATAAACCTCACCCAGAAAACTGTCCCGACCGGGGATCGAATCCGGGCCCCGCTGCGTGACAAGGCAGCACGCTACCTCGAGACCACAGCGGTGGACATGTAATAAAATATTATGATATATAATCAGTACCTGGTAAATCAGTCATTGTCAACTAAAAATAAAGTCCTGTTATAAAACTTTGTTAACAAATGTTTCATCTTCTGCATCTTCAGTACCAGTTGAAATGCAGAAGATTAAACACTCTTTTGAAAGGCCTTGACAAAGTTTTATAACAAAACTTTTAGTTGAGAGCGACTCATTTATCAGGTACTAATTTTATATTTTAATATTACATAAATGTAGTTAAATAAAATTCTATCTACCTAGCAGATCAGAATCAAACTTGATACGCCTATTAAATAACATTATATTGAATGTGTAAATTGGAAGAGGTTCGGTCCTGGATTCAAAATACCAGGGATATAAGCGAATGCATTGACTATAATTCTGAAATATATAACATGGTGATGACGACATTTGATTTCAGCAAATGCATGTGTGCATCATATAATTGGAATCTGGGAGAGGAAACTGCGTTTTTGGTGACTTACTGATTGAGTGATACCACTGTACGTTTGCAAGCCACTGTGAAACTGCTCTACTCCATTCAATATGATATTGTTACACACGAGGAATTACCATTCACCGCAATGTTCGGTTTTGAGTTATTATAATGGATTAATTAAATTCATTAGTTTAATGATCGAAACTCTGGTTATTGTATCAAACAAAACATTTTCCTCGTACCCCACGCATTTACATCTGATTATTATCACCATGCGAACCAGCTCAACTTTACGCAAATTCTACATTATAGGCCTATATGCTTTTATCAATAACTTTTTATGTAAATTTTATTACATTACCTTTGTTTGAATTGAGGCATAGAAAAAATAGTTTTTGAAAACATATTTTATAGAATAAGTGTATTAAAATTCTCCTGCAAAAGTATTAAAAAACAAGATTAACTTTGCTATTCGTTACATCAATTCAATAGAAACAATATAGTAATTCTTTAACTCTGTTTAGGAGCACAGCGCATGAACAAAATCCTTCAACCGAACAACTTTCTGGAGTCAGTTTTCATTTAATTCCAGGATCTTTATATCTCATCAGTCATCACATCATCATGCACAGTTCGTTTCTAAGTTCCACGTAGTGTATTGTATTTCTGGCTCCTTGAGGATTCCTGTCAAGCTCATTTTTTTTTTCATGGAATCGAGTATTTTCCTAAGCATATGACTGATTCTGCGCCACGTCCTCATATGGACTATACTTCTTCAGCATTGAGTCAAGTAGCTCGTGGCCACGAGAAGAAGCTTCGAGCCATTCAGTCCAAGTGTCCCCGCATTGCTTCGGGCGCACTAAAGAATGAGTGAAAACTTGTCACCATTTTAGGAGGTCTTCTTCTTCTTCTTCTCCTATGGCGCTACAGCCCAATGTCGAGCCTTGGCCTCCTGTAATACGCCCCTCCAAATCTGCCTGTCCAGTGTTTTCTATTTTCAGTTCCTCACTCCCAGAATCTTCTATGTATCCTCGTCCACAGCATCAATCCATCTGCTCTTCGGTCTTTCCATTCTTCTCTTGCCCCCTTTAGTTGTATAGAGAATTTTATTTGGATCATGTAGTGCCACAGCCTAATGCGTAAGTATCCTACCGTTACAATTCTGATGAGCGGATGAGTCTTAACTCATCATTCTCATCATTTAGAAGTTGTCTGCCGAAGCTTTGATCGGAGATGAAACCTAGCTACTAGATTCACAGCCCAGCAGCAATACTGTGAATTTGAACGTGACCAAGGCTCCCGTTACTGTACCGATCAGAGTTTTGTCTGATTTAGTCTTTTTGTAAAGCAAATGCTGGAATGTTTCGTCGAAGGATCTAAGCCCGTTTCTAATTGAATGTTACCGGCTCCAACTCAACGCCAACGTTTAAAATTGTTAATTTATTTCGCAAATTTCCCTTTTCAGGTAGGAACTATATACATTCCAGCTATGGATTTCATATGCAGGAATGGATAAGAGCCAGAAGGACGTCGTTTCACGCGCATCGCGCGCGAATCTCCGCCTTCACTTAACTTCTTTGTCCATATTCATGGTACATCCTCCTGCTTTCCATATTTTAAAACCTTGCGTTCATAAGCTGTATCTCACAATGTTTCATTCATCCAATTAAGATCAATATTATAATATTATGATTTTTTTTCTTCAACAACGATTTATAAATGTCTGCAGCTCGCATTTAATTACATCATTATGAACTCAGATTTCCGACCGATCATGCAATTTAAATTTAACATTGTTCCTAAATATATTAAGTTTGATATTTTTTAAATATTTTTTTTTATTTTTACATGTGGGTCTTGAGGCCCTGAGAGCTATATTTAATTTATATATTTCCCAGCGACATTATCTTGAGTGTACCTCCAGTTTGGGTAACGGTACTTCCCAAATATAAAACAAAAGAGTTATTTTCATCTATAACTTGATCTCCTAATAAGAGCTTACATTTTTCACATGTGACTACGAACTATTACTGAATGAATCCAGGTTTCATATCAAATACTGTAGACTGGTGCGCTAAGGCTGTACTGATTTCGACCAACCATTCATTCCATCTCCTTATTAAGATAATAAACTTTATGCTACCTTTGTATGGTCAATATGCGGTAGGTAACAAATAATAGTTATATACATATTCATCCATAATAATTCTGCCCGAGGGCAGATCTTTCTCTGTAATCATAGCATTTTCATGCTATGCTTTGCAGTTTTACTAGGGAATTATAGGTGCGGTAGCTTCCCGTTGCTTTCCACAAAAAAAAAAATATATATATATAAACTTACCTTCATTATCAGAATTGTGTACAAGATTTTTTTTGTTAAACGCCCCAGGCTGTCACTTCGACATTTCTGGCGTTCTATCCTCGGATTGGCGTAATTGTAACCCACTTCTGAGGTTGGGGCGCATAGAAGGCGGGGTTACGACTGCCCCGATGATATGATAGTGGTGCGCCAGGAGGGTCCTTAATCTTAAACTTGATTTAAGGCGAATATGAATGATGATGATGATGATGATGATGATGATGATCATGATGAGCATATGATGTTCGGGGACCGTTTGGGCCTTAAAGTATCCTGACATTTGTCTTACAGGTGAGGAAAACTCCGAAAGATACCTCACCCAGGAAACTAGTCCCGACCGGGGATCGAATCCTAGCCCGCTGCGTGACAAGGCAGCACGCTACCTCGAGACCACAGCGGAGGAGGTATAAGTAAATATCAGTGATTACATCGGATTTCAGTTAATCTATTGTTTATTGCCGGTGTCGTTCTAGAGGGTTGCTTAGTCACGACTTCATCTTCATTTCCTAGAGAAGTAAGTGAACCTACTTCTAGTGTATCACAGCAACCAACAACTATTAAGGTAAATTTCAATAATCGGATTTCACTATTTAGTAAACAAAATTACATAACTAAACGAAATGGCACAATAGCATATAGAGGGAGTGGAAAAGCAATATTGTGTAAATATTTTTGTTCTAAGGGGAAAATACTCAGATATTTCTACTATAAAATCTTATTAATTACATCACTGTTAATGTTGTAATGTTAGTACACAAAAACAAAAAAAAAAAATTGTTATTGAAAACTACCTTCCACTCCGGCGACCCGGGTTCTATTCCTGGCGGGATAGGGGATTTTAAATATCCACCTTGTGTCTGGGTGTGTGTGTCCTGTCCTTATTTTATGTGATAATAAAATAAAAGTTAACAAATAGGTAAAACAAAAAGAGAAAAAAGGTAAAAGAAGAAGGAAAAACAGTATAAACGAAAAAAAAATAGAAACTAACAGACACTTCATAACATTATAAAAAAAGCACTATAAAATATATTTTTTATTGAAGTAATTTATGATTTATATACTGTGTGTTTACTCCATAGGCCTTAGGA
Source organism: Diploptera punctata (assembly GCA_030220185.1). NCBI lineage: Eukaryota > Metazoa > Arthropoda > Insecta > Blattodea > Blaberidae > Diploptera > Diploptera punctata. The sequence continues at coordinate 930,112 of JASPKZ010003852.1, forward strand.
TGCCCTCGGTTTAGTAGTCAGCTTCTGGTTTCACATCATTTACCGAAATAGATGATCATCCATCCAGTAGGCCTATAATATTGGCATGATTTTTACTACGGTAATATAAAAATAAAACTTTCCATATACTTACTGACATCTTCATCATTTGGCATCTTACTTCTCTCTGGCCTCAATTTTAAGTTCCCTCTACCTATTAGATATGATAATATATGAGATATCTTATGATGACTATTTAACTCATGCCACAAATGCTAGTCAATGACCAATCACATTTTAATGAATGTTGTTTTACAACCAATGACAGTCGTGTTTCACCTCGCTCTTTATCAATTTCTCTTTATCAGCTTCTGCTTTTGTGATAAAGAAAGCTCCTCCTTTTTAATGTTCTGAACAGGTCAAAGTATTATTTTTCTCCAACAAATACATTGAATATAGCAAATAATGAAAAGATTCCTTGATTTCACTGAGTTGTTTACTAAAAAAATAAATGAATAACCCGTAATGTTGATTGTGATATATAGTTTGATGTGTTTCATTATTTCTCCACTTGGGTGCACCCTTACAATATTGGGATCTTATTTGGCAATAAATAAATAATATGATCAAGCAGCAGTGAATGACCATAACCTCACATTTCCGATTTGTTTTCAAACATCACCGTTTACATTAAATATATAAATATTTTAAAATAACTGTAGTTAAACAATGATTTGTGAGTAAGTAAGTAAAGTGATCCCACAACAGGCCCGGAGGCCCTTGGGGTAGTTGGAGGTTAAGGCTCCCACTTTTTCTAGACAATCGGCACATTATGTAAGCCGGGTTGTCAGCCCAGCGTGACGGCCGCCTTTACCCCCAGAACAAGCGTCTGGTACTCATTTCCGTTAGAGGCTGAGTCGACCCCAGGGTCATAGTGCCGCCAGAGGGTTTGGGTCAGTTTAAAAATCCTGACCTGAACGGGACTTGAACCCTCGACCCTCTGGCTTGTAGCTCAGTGCCTTAACCACTACGCTACGGCGTTCCCCTGATTTGTGAGTAAACAGCTTAATTTTATTCGTTAAATAGTCCTAGCAAATGCCACTCTTGATTTCCAAATTCTCTACATAAATTCACTCCTCACTTCGTGAGTCGTGAATTTATTGATAATTTGGAAATCGCTCGTGGCATTACTTACGATGAATTTTTGTTAGTCTTAGATTGAATGTCTGAACAATGACACAAATTCCGAGTCAGAATCGTGACATGACCCGATTTGGTCGTATCTTTAATCCTACAACTTTGAAGCTATTTGCATAATCTCAACCCAAAGGCCGTGGACACGCAATTCAACTCCATAACAAACTTACTCGATCTAAACCCTTAACTAAAAATGCCATATCACTGACGCACGAGTTACATACACAATATCATTTTGTGGCGTCACTGGTGCCTGTCTTTCAGCACAAGATTGCGGTTCGCCAGGTGGTTTTGATAAATAACCTCGATGATAAATAAAAATAACTTCAACTTTCTAGAATATTTCTTTGATTTGTTTTTTGTATTTATGAAGGGCATTCAGAAATATGGCTATACGTTTGAACGCATTTTGTGACGAAAATATTATTATTAAACGAAATATGATGTTATCATTGGAAAGGGAATCCTTCAAATTACAACAATAGAATAAAACAAAACAAATCGCTGCTCACGTGCAGCTTGGCGGGTTGATTTTTGTGGGCTAGCTTCGAACGCCTCCACAATTTTCTTCCTTGTTTCAACATCCGTGCTAATGCGAGACCTTCCAGAAGGTTTGATTTTCTGCATCCTTCCCGTTTTCAGCAGTCGTTTTCTCCACTTCCCCACAGTCGACGGCTGCAATGCTACGTTAAACTCACGTCTTGCCCGTATTGCGGCCTCACGATCATTGCCCATGCAGCAATTGTAATTTGTTGTTGCATATTCAACGCCATTTTGACTAATGACGTAAGTTTTTCCCTGTTTTGTTTTATTCCATATTTGTAATTTGAATAATTACCTTTCGAACGGTAATTTCATATTTCCTGTAATGGTAATATTTTCATCACACAACGCGATCAAACATATAGCCATATTTACGATTCACCCCGTATATCCTTATTTGTGACCCGTTACAAAATGGAAGAAGCAATACGTGTTTCACAAAGTTCAAGCTAAGTTTCACTGTGATTACAATACTGAATTGTTAATACTACACTGAAACATTTGAAGCAAACGGGTGTAATTGTAAGTTTTGCAGTACTGAGAAAAGCAGGTTTAAAGTTGAAGTTGTACACGAAAATCATTCTTTATCTACCTCTAATGCATACACTTATATCATTTAGCTACTAAATAAAAAATGTTTTAATACTGTAATTATACATCAAACTTTTTTTAATCACTTACACGACTTCTCTTCTAACCGCCTCATTTAATATTTGCATTTATATAACGAAACTCTTTAACAACTTAGATTTATTAGTGTTATAATTTAATTCTGGGAAATTAAATAAGTTTTTCTTAGAAGCCTTTCAGTCTTTGAGTTTCTTTTTACAATAATAGTAAAAAGCATTTTATTTTGTCGATTTGAAGCTTTGTACTAAACTCAAATGATAAAAATAATTTTATATTTGCCGATATCAATAATTTAAGGCGTTTAAGTGAGAATTTTAAGAAAGAACAATACAAGGAATAATATATGATGCATAATTCAGATAATAAAATGTATTGTCACACGAACAAAATGATAGCAGCTAAAATGTCACGGATATGTATTGCGAGGAGATATTAAATTAAATAACAAATGATTAAGGGAAAAGGAAGAAAGGGTAAACATTGTAATTTTGATTAATTTCATTAGGGTTTGAGAAACTATAAGAAGAAGACGCCCCATGAAACTAAAAGGACAAATTAAGTAAGAACATGCAGATAATTGACCTAAGAAATAAAGATTAGATAAAATAGGGAGAACTGTAAAGAGAAAATTGTACCTTTGAAATAATTTATTATCGAAGATATTTTCCTCATAATTATGATGGTTAAAAGTCAGAAATAACTGAAAGCATACTTTGAAGATTATTACTGTTCTTTACAATTTCAGTTAAGATATAATTTAGACAAATATTTGTAGTTGCACACCTCGACAAAACACATAAATCTACTATTTGCTCACTTTTTGTGTGTAATAGTTACGGTAAGTTAGCTTTTGGTGGAAATTCTACCCACATCCAGCGGAGTATTCAACATGCAATATCTGGGTAACAACACCCTCTCTTTTCCCCCTCCCATCGTTACATTTGAGGTAGGAATGCAAATAGGTTACCCATTACTGTATTGTCAACGGGTGGGTATACGGTTGCCACATAGTATGAATGTATAATCTCTCCCGTCATTTCAACAAGGAAATTGAACTAGTGTTGAATGTAGTCTGGTTTGGGGGAACTACAATTTCTCTCGTGGATTTTAAGTTCACTTCCCTTGGGCATTCTGCGATCTAAGTAATAACTGTGATATCTAGTGTGACCTGAAATCCTTTTTCCTTTGTGTCACATCATGTGTACCATGGGAAATATTTCTTTCACTTCTAATTGGCATACGTTCAATAAGTTGAGTGGGATCAATTTATTCTCTGAATGCAAGTTTACTCTATTTACATATCCTAATAGAAGCTTTGGCAAGGGATGTACACACTTAGTAACAACTTCATTTTAAAATTTCAAGCATCAGAATTTAATACATAATATTAACATAATATGAAAAAATAAATGTATGTAACATTAAAAGTATATAGCATCTTCTGGCGAAAAAAAAGTTTAAACATCATCATCATCATCATCAACAAGGATTAAGCCCAATGGCCTGTTCCGATCTCATTTTAGGTCGAATTGGTCCTTCCATCTCTTCAATGGTCTTCCCAACATTCTTCTCCCTTTTGGTTTATAATTATACATTCTTCTTGGTATGCGCTGTCCATTCATTCGTAATACGTGCTGAAGATAAGCATTTTGATAATATTTTATTCTTTCACAGAGATTAAATATATTAAGTTCTATTCTTATATCTTCGTTTTTCTTTTTATCTGTCCTTTTGTTACCTGCTATTGCTCTCAAAAAGTTTAATTTAGGTACAAAAATTAGAATAAACAGTGGCATTAACTTTTTAACTATAATTTTTTTTTGTGATGCCATATTCAGTGATTAATCTAAATATTAGGTGAATGCAATGCCAATTAACAATCTTCGTACGCCATAAATCCAATGATATTGTTAATGCAGTCAATTTTGTATAGTATAAATTGGTGACAAATTGCCAACACCAGTTCTGCTAATGGCGTTTATATTGTACCCGTTATCACTTATTTAATAAAACACATGTTTTAATGTTTAATATAACATTTTATAATTTTTCTATATACGTATAAATAATCTATGTTATCATACGAATATATAAAAAAAAGAATAAAACTGCAACAACTATTTAGGCAATTCATTATTTTCAACTCCGTACAATATGCTAACAAATGAAGGGTGACGGCTAAAAACGATCATACTCAATTTTTGAAGACAATTATTTTGTAGTGTCATTTCCCTATATGTAGACTATAACAAATAGTTTAGTTCCCTTTATTCCTTAATAGAATCAATTGCTTTTGCGTTGTACTAAACCATTATTTTTTATTCTTATATGGTTATCTATTATATAAAAAGGAATGTTTGTTTGTTTGTTCGTTCGTACTTTATGCGCGATTGTGATGGGGTTTTTGCAAAATATTCAGGAGATTCCCAGGATGAACATAGGCTATAAGAAAGTTGTTATACTCAATTCCTACACCCTTAAAAATTACCCTTTATAGTGAAAAATGTGAAAAAAATATTTTTTTTGACGCTTAAATGGCTTACGCTGCCTGAACCACAACAAATACACAAAATTAATTTACACAGAATTGAATATCTCAACAAACTTACAAAAAAAGTCCGGGACAGCACATGTTTATCTTTTACGAATAACTCACAATAGCCATTTTTGTCTTTCATTGATGCCAAGAAGAACGGGGTAGGGCCTAGGCCTAAGTAGATTGCCGGACAAGCGTGCAATGTGTAACGTTCATCCGATTGTGATGGGGCTTTTTGCAAAATGTTCAGGATTTTCCCGGGAAGGTTAAAGGCTACAAGAGAATTTTAATGCTGAATCCCTTCACCCTTAAAAATCGCCCTTTGTAGTGAAAAGTAAAATAAAAGTGGCTTTTGTACGCTTAAGTGGCTTACGCTGCTTAAACCATAATAAATACACCAAATTAATGTACACAGAATTGAATATCGCAAAAAAAACTCTACAAAAAAGTCCGCGACAGCATATGTTTATCTTTTAGGGATACCTCACATTAACCATTTTCGTATTTCATTGATGCCAAGAAGATCGGGATTAATTAGATTCCCGGGCAAGCAGAGCAGCAGCACGAATAACTCGAAATAACGAATTTTGTCTTTCAGTTCATTAATGCCAAATACATCGGGATACGTAGATTCCCGGGCAATGCCGGGTAATCAGCACCGAGTATCTAAAAAAGCAATGATACAAATTTATAATTATTACTACTTTTACTTATTCAACTAAACGTAAAAACACATTATCATTTATTTAGGCGTAGCAGCGTACGCCGGGTATTAGCTAGTATTATATATTTAGGCCTACTACCTTAAAAGATAAATACTGAAAAATTAGCATAATCTGACTCTGATCGTTTTTAGCCGTCACCATTAATATATATATATATAGCATACACACTTACTTATATTGACAACGTAATAGGTGTTCATGAATGTTGTGTATCAAGGAAATAAATGTACAAAAGATCTGATTTTAATTATAAGACAGATTCTAGAAAATAAATGAGAATATGATGGCACTATACATCAACTATGTATTGACATCACAAAAAAGGCAAATGATCCAATTAAAAGGGAGAAATTCTGTAGTATCCTGATAGAATTGGTCATTACTAAAAAATTAGTTAGAGTTATTCGAATGTTTCTAAGGGGCAGAAGGAGTGGGTTGCAGGAACAAGGTTTTGTATCATTCAGTTTTGCGTTTAAACGTGCAATTAAATATTTAGAGGGTAAAGAGAATGTACAACTCAACGGTATTAACTCTTAGATTGCCAATATATCCTATAGGACACACCAATTGTCTTAATTAATTAATTAATTAATTTTGTTAAGGATTTTCTCTACTTTACAGTAGTTATCCTTCAGCCCAAATGTATTTTGCTCCGCCACAGATTTCTATCCTCAGCATCTTCTTCCTTGAGTTCTCTGCTTATCACGTTTCTACTCACTTCATCCATCCACTGTTCACTGGGTCCTCCCCCCTCCTCCAATCTTCAGCATTCCAATCCAGCATCATTCTTGGGGTTCTATTATTCTCCAACCTCTTCAGATATCCATGTCATTTCAATCTTCATTCTTCTATTACTTCTATAATATTACGTGTAACATTAATTATTATTTATCTAATTTAATTCATTTAGGCCTAATATTTTAAATGCAACAGAAGAAAATAAACGAATAGAAACAACTTAAACGTGTGTCGAATTACGCAATATACCTAATAATAATAATAATAATAATAATAATAATAATAATAATAATAATAATAATAATAATAATAATAATTGTGGTTGATATTTATTTTACTGCGGTCCGCCAACGTTTAAATAAACTAATACGAGAAGTTAGTATCTTGTTAATTTAAAGGTTAAACATATGCTTTTTCTAGTGATGATGTAGCGTTATTAGGCACAGTGAAGAAGTAATGAAAGCCAACATATATATTCTCTTAAATAATACTTAGAACAGTTAAGTCTCGTAGACTGCGATGAGCAGGACAAGTGGCACGAATGGGGAATGAAAGACGTGCATGGAAGCTTCTTGTAGGAAAACCAGAAGGAAAACGCCCAGTTGGTAGACCAAGAATGAGGCCGGATAATAACATTAACTATGATTTGAGCGAAGTAGATTATACAGGGAATGATTGGAAAACATTTGCTCAGGATAGGGTTGTATGGAGAGCTTATGTCCGCGCGGCCATGAACCTACGAGTTCGATAGTGCCAGTGAGTTAGTTAGTTAGTTAGTTAGTTAGTTAGTTAGTTAGTTAGTTAGTTAGTTAGTTAGTTAGTTAGTTAATACTAAGAATTTTGAGCTTGATGTCAATATTAAATAAATATATAGTCACATGTACAGATGCATTAGTAAATGGGAATGTGCAGTGTGCACTTTACAAGAAATGAGGTACGGTATACTTGAAGAAGTGCCGGGATTCACATATGCAGAAATAGATTAAACAAAGCCTCAACTCTGGAAAAGCATAACATTATATATACTTGTCACCCCACTCTGTCGAATAAAACGTTAAACTGAAAACGTATAAATCGGCGATGTTCTAGTTATATTATATGAATGCACAAAATGGAAGAATAACACATTAACTTAGATTTAAGGTATGTGAATTATATAGAGATCTAGCTAATACCCGGCGTGCGCTGCTACGCCTAAATAAATAAAAAAATAATGTGTTTTACGTTTAGTTGAATAAGTAAAAGGAAAAATAATTATAAATTTATACCGTAATTATTTTTAGATACCACGTGCTGATTACCCGGCCTTGCCTGGGAATCTACTTATCCCGATCTTCTTGACAATAATGAGCTGAAAGTTGAAAATTAGTGTGTTTTTATGTTTAGTTGAACAAGTAAAAGAAAAAGAATTATAAATTTATATCGTAATTATTTTAAGATACCCGGCGTTACCCGAGAATTTACTTATCCCGATCTTCTTGGCATCAATTAAAGACAAAAATGGTTATTGTGAGTTATCCGTAAAAGAATACAATATGCTGTCGAAGACTTTTTTTGTAGAGGTTTTTAATATATTCAATTTTGTGTACCTTAATTTTGTGTAGTATTTATTGTTTAAGCATCGTACGTCATATAAGCGTCCAAAAAGCTACCTCTTTCACGTTTTTCACTACAAAGGTTGCTTTTTAAGGGTAAATGGGTTGAGTATTACAGCTCTCTTATAACATATAACCTTCCCGGGAAACTCCTGAACATTCTGCAAAAAGCTCAATCACAATCGGATTAACGGTATGGCAGCGCATAAAATACTAACAAATAAACAACCATTTTTATGTATTACATAGATTGGAAAATGTTAGCTGAATGTGAATGTATGAAGAGCTTGTATCTGCACGCCTACATATGTACCTATGGTTTTGATAATGCCAATGAGTTAGTAAAGTATACGTACAATAGTCTGGTTTTATAATAAAAATATTTATGAATGTATGTTTCTATGAAATAAAAAAAATTAAAAAAAAATAAAATAAAAACTAGATATAATACAATATTTATACCTGTGTCGTCATATGAATCAGAACAGGGATAAACACGAAGCCAATATTCCAGGGAAAATAAATATTTTTTAGAAATATAATACAAATCTCCATGCAAGTATTAGGCCGTGTGGCCTGTTATGGTCTCAAAGAGGAATTTTCCATCCAGCGCTTTTTTGGACGTCCCAGCGATCTTTTACCTTGGTGGCAGTAACGAAGGATGGCTTTTGGAACTTTATGAGACGGCATTCGTTGAAGATGGGCTTTCCAGTTGTTCTGGTGACTTTGTGTATGGTGAAGAATGGGTTTTACACCCAACTCTTCCATAATTTCCTCATTTCTTTTATGGTCCCACTTTGTATAGCCTGCTGTACGGCGCATAAATCGCATCTCATTTGCTGTTATTAGGCTTTCATCTCTTCTTTGTATTGTCCTTGCTTCACTACCATATCTTAATACTGGTCTTGCAAGAATCTTATAAAGCTGTAATGTTGTGTTCTTCTGTACTAAAGATGGTTCATACTGTTAGTTATCCCCCTTGTTTTCGTGAAATTTGTGATATATCAGCTTCATCTTGAAATGTTAAATTATAACCCAAATAATATAATACAAATCCATCCATCCACAGTAATTATGTCCGAGGGCAGATCCTTCACTTCAATCATAGCATTTTCATGCTAGCCTATGCTTTGCAGGTTTATTAGGGAATTGTAGGTGTGGTAGCTTCCCGTTGCTTTCCACACCGGTGAAGGATGATGATGATGTTAATGATAAGGATGATGATGACAATGATAAGGATGATGATGACGATGATGGCCACATGATTTCGGGGCCCGTTTGTCTTACAGGTGAGGAAAAACGCCGATAAAAACCTCACCCAGAAAAACTGTCCCGACCGGGGATCGAATCCGGGCCCGCTGCGTGACAAAGGAGCACGCTACCTCCAGACCACGGCGGTGGACATATAATACAAATATGATATGAAATTAAAAATGAAATAATAAGAAACAAGGTAGGCCCCTATATTAAAAATAGTCGAATGGTTTACAAAATTGAAATAAAAAAACCTATGGGAAAATCAAATAAATAATCAAATGTTAACAGAAGGAAGAGCCTCTTGATGTCCCAACTCCTTTCAAAAAACGTTAAACTGAAAATATATAAAACTATTATTCTACCAGTTATATTATATGGGTGCGAAACATGGACTCTTACTTTAAGGGAGGAAAGGAGATTACAAGTATTTGAGAATAAAGTACTTAGGAAAATTTTTGGACCAAAGAGAGATGAACAGACAGGTGAATGGAGAAAACTACATAACAATGAACTACATGGTCTTTATAGGAAGCCAGATATAATAAGAACAGTTAATCTCGTAGACTGCGATGGGCAGGACATGTTGCACGTATGGGGAATAAAAGACTTGCATGGAAGCTTCTTGTAGGAAAGCGAGAGGGAAAACGCCCAGTTGGTAGACCAAGAATGAGGTGGGAGAATAACATTAACTATGATTTGAGGGAAGTAGATTATACAGGGAATGATTGGAAAGCATTAGCTCAGGATAGGGATGTATGGAGAGCTTATGTCCGCGCGGCCATCAACCTATGGGTTCGATAGTGCCAGTAAGTAAGTAATTAATAGAAGGAATATTGGTGGGAAGCGTTGGTTGAGAAATACTGGGAATATCGGGATCAATGGAAAATGCTGCCATGAACTGGATCTCACCATCTGTTGCATGATATAAACTGTTGATATCTTTCAGTCTTCTAATCTCAAGATGTAAAGCATATTCTGAATAAAGTGATGTAGTGTGTAGTCCAACAGACGAAACGAAAATATATTTTCATAGCAATGATAATATCAGCTTCCACTTTTTAACTTGTGTATATAAAATATTTGTTTTAACTGTTGAAAGCAATTTAATTTTATCTAAAGCGCAAATTTGAATTTGTTATAAAACTGTGTATTTATTTTATTCCAATACACTTTATAAATTATATATTTGTTTTTCAAAAGTGCACATTCAGTATATTTGAAAATTTAGTTCATATTCCGAACAACGGGATATTTTTAATTGTCCATGGAGTTTGAATTAAACACGTTCCACTGGTTTTTAAATTTGTTTGCATCCTAGTTTAAAATTACAACTAAACTCGGCTGTCCATCCCTTTAACGCCATTGTTATCAGCAAGTGGTTTTTTAAAGGTGATAAACTCGACTATGTTTAACGGAAAATTCCTTCTCAAAGAATAGTTTCCCCTTTTAAAGGTTATTAAACTGCACATAATAAACAAAAACTTAATTTATTTTTAATTATCGTGTAATAGGTTTAGATAATGGGCTTTGCTGTATTGGTTAGCAACATATCAAAAAGTAATTACTCTATAGTTTGTTAGAGCGCACTTTATTATTGGATAACAACCCAATTTGCAATTCAATAAAATTTTAATACATTTTTATTCGTTTAATAAATTAGCCAGTATAGTTTGCAATATTAGTTATTAATTTAATTTGGAACAATAATAACATAAGCATTGTATATTTTATTTTTATTGGAATTAAATTTGTTTCATATTCAGATTCTCGACAGAGAAAGCAGGACTCAGTTTGAACTAACTCGCTTCTGATTTTTTATTTAAATTTTATCTTCCCTTCAGTTCCTCTGTTTAGCCTCTGCTTTTGTATGTAGGCCTACTTTTATTTCATGCTATGATTAATTTCGATATGTTAACATTTTACAAAAGGTTGAAAAATCGAACATTACTGTTCCAAACAACTGTATTGTTTGCATCAAAGGATACATCTTTCGCCAATAGTTCAAACTTAATTAGTTTACAAGTAAACAAGCAAGAATAATAAATATAAGTCAAATAAGCATAAATAATATATTCATGTCAATAGAACTTATTGCATTGTAAGACTAAATAAAAATAAATTATTTCCTGATAAAGAATGTATTTTAATAGTTGTGATGCAATTTGCATTTCATTTAATCAATTGACAGTACTGATTGAAAGTACTTTAATTCATTTGTTTAATTGTTACAAGTATTAATTAAATTTGTGTGACTACATATTCATAACTGTAAATGTATGCAATGATTTTTTTGTTCGCATATATTTTGAATATATTACTTTTATTCGTGTTTTTCTTGATATAGTCCGAATAATAATCAGTTGGTGATCCAAATTGCAGTGTGTCCCTCTGACTGATATATCGTCGAAGATGATACTGTGCCTGCATTTATCCACTAATCAACTTTTATAAGATTCATGATATGTTCCGTTGAGGTATTATTCAATATTAAAGTATAAAATTATGGAATATTTACGTAAAAGGTTCGTCTCCTCAACTTTATTAGTTATTTAACTTCAGCGCTTTCGGTAATAGTCCCATCATCTGCAGGATTCAAAACTCGTGTTTCACTGAAGATCTGGTAGAGGGGGTTACACGTACTGGGTTCGGTTTCGTTTATCTGATGTTGTTGTTAACTGCTTAGGAGATGGAAATTTTGAAAGCAGTTAACAACAACGACCATCTGATAAACGAAAACGAACTCAGTACGTGTAACCCCCTCTACCAGATCTTCAGTGAAACACCAGTTTTGAATCCTGCTGATGGTGGGACTCTAGTCCCGAAAGTGCTACAGTTAAATAACTAATAAAGTTGAGGAGACGGACCTTTTAGGTAAATATTCCATAATTTTATACTTTAGTTTATACACTAATACATCATCTATCTAGTTTCGAGTTTCACCATCTGGAGACGCCCAGGTGTATTTACGAATATCCCTATGCTGGAATGCTGTGCTATTATCAATAAGATTTTTTGGTGTGGAAAGGTGACTAACCCCATTGTCGTTACTATCTTCATGAAAACTGAATTTGCTTATTCTTGGCCCATCACACTTTTTTTCTTTAAATCACCTAAGAGAATTTTCATATGAGAATACGCATTCTAATTCTTCAATGAACTCATCCTTGATCTTGTCATTCTTATCTTGTATGGGACTATGTACATTTACGATTACAGTATCATGTCGTTTACCCTACAGAATAATGTATGACATTCCATCGATGACATACTTAATATGTAGGAGAACTAAGAGTATCCCCCTTCCGACTAAAAAGCCAGTCACAAATTCAGGTCTCACTGCATCCCCATAGTATATTGCATAGCCTCATGATTCCTGACTACCTTCTCCTGGCCAGACATTCGGCATAAAATGAAATAAAATGATATACATTACAAAGATTGAAAATTGTAATGTTATGTATTGTGTTGGTTTGTTGTATGTTATTACTAGACGGAGCATTCTGGTTCCCGAACACGTTTGGATAGTTATCGATTACGATTAACTGGAAGGCTGAACTTCGAACTTTGATGATGAAAGCTTGCTTCGCGCAGCAATGAAAGATATAATTCTGTACACAATAATAATGGAACATAACCGGTATGTTTTGCTTAATCGCCCTTGACAGAGGCAGCACCAGTATTGAACTACGCGTACACATTTTGCCCTGCTTGTACATCTCTCTACGCCAGAGGTATACTAGAAGAACTACCTGATTAAATGTTTGTTCGGGAACTAAAATGCTCTCTCTGGTTATTACAAGTCATTGATGTATTGATACGGACTGTCAAAAGAACATATTACTCCACCAAGTAGTCTGCGCAGGCGGAAAATATGTTAACTAATATGCTGTCTTTCTCTTTCTCTTCCATACTATGTTGCCACTTCCTGTCCTCTGTATATGTTCTTTGTTTGTCAGGTAGAGAGCTGGCAAATACTATGGATTTTAATGGTCCGTCCTTCTAGGCGGTCATTGGCAAAATTACTAATTTGAAAACCCTGTTACTATTGGGGTTACGTTTAGGAAAGGGCTGTCACTTCTCATTACATGTTGCCACTTGTGATGTATTGTTAGGCTGATAACGGAGAGACGACAAATATTGTGATTTTAAATAATCTGACCGCTTGAGCGTTCCGTGCTTAAATGACTAATTTGACAACCATGTTAAGATATTTCATACGTGTTTAGAGATTCTCCGCCCACACTTAAAATTGAACCATTTCAGAACGTGATCGGATGTACAGTCTTCTCCTACATCCCTTCCACAGATTCAGTAGTTCGGCGACACTAGCGCTAAAACTCTTCCCCTCCGCCCGTGCGAAGTTAACTTGGTGGTATAATATATTTGTAAAAACTTTTGTATTGTATTATATGTTTTACTCTAATAACATCACACTATGTACTACTGTTTATCAAAAATAAATACATTCGACATAATATGAAATATTATATACATCATATGTCTTATGAATTCATTCCGAAATTCTGGAATTAGTTACTCTTCGACAGTAAACATTTTAAATCACCCTTAAAACCTAAGTACCAATCCTTATAATGTAAATAACCATTTATATTCCCCGCTCCTCTCGGGTATCACAAAGACACGATCTGCCGAGAGAACATATTTTACGCTAAATCTCGTGTATATATTTTTGACTTCATAAAAACATTATTGGGTGATTATATATATGCCGGAGCCACCTCCGAGACAACGCGAACATTTATGACAAGATACACATTTCACATATACATTCACTCTAAACAAGGAGATTAACATATGAATAATTATGCTGGCCAGATATAGTTCGATACCACCGGTTTGGTCTCGGGATAACGTCGCTCTTTCAATCCCCAGTCGAGACAAGGCTCCTGGATGTATTTTTTCAAAGTTTACTCAGCATTAAGACTAATATCGGACCTCGCCATTAAGACCTAATACTCTCCGAACACCATCTGCCATCAAAATAATACGTATCATCGACTATCATATTTGTCTTGTTTAGTATGAATGTATGAATGAATTGTGTGCCTTATATTAAATGTCCGTGTTGTTTTGAAGGTGGCCCGGCACGAGCTACTCACCCAGCCTCCATGTTCTTGGTGGTAAAAATTATGGATGTAATCCATAGTTTAAAATAGTTTCCTGACATGTCATGTCCCTTTAAGACCTGTGTAACATAGGATCGTAAAAGTAGGCTACGATAGAAAAGGTTAAATTAAGGAAAATAAAGTAACATAACAATGATAGTGTTCGGGTATTTCAACTCAAACTGGCATTTGTCTTAGAAAAAATCGAATAACCATTCCCAGGAATGTTGTGTCTTTCTGTAATCGAACTTGAGGTATCAATCTCACCCCTATACCGTATGTGGATGTAAATTATATTAACAAAATTTCAAGAAATGATATGACTTCTTTATTTCCTTTTTCGTATAATTACAATGACTATTTAACTCATGTCGCAAATGGTAGTCAATGACCAATCACGTTTCAATGAATTCTGTTTTACACCAATGACAGTCATGTTTCACCTCGCTCTTTATCGATTTCTCTTTATCAGCTCCTGCTTTTGTGATAAAGAAAGCTCCTCCTTTTTTAATATTCTGAACAGGTTAGACCATTATTTTTCTCCAACAAATACATTGAATATAGCAAATAATAATTAACAGATTCAGTGATTTTCCTGAGTTATTTATTCAAAATATAAATGATTAACCCATAATGTTGATTATAATAGTTTGATGTGTTTCATTTTTTCTCCACTACAGTGCATTCTTACAATATTGCGATCCTATTTGGCAATAAATAATATGATCGAGTTGCAATGAATATACATAACCTCACATTTCTAATTTGTTTTCAAACATCGCCGTTTACATTAACTATATAAATATTTTAAAACACCGGTAACTATATTCAAATAATTATTTTTTAGTAAAGAGCTTAATTTTATTCGTTAAATAGTCCTAACAAATGCCACTCTTGATTTCCAAATTCTCTAGATAAATTCACTCCTCACTTCGTGAGGAATTTATCGATAATTTGGAAATCACTCGTGGCATTACCTATGAAAATATATTTGAAATCCCGTAGTATATACTGCAGTTGTTTGATTATCTTGTACATAAATGATTCTCTTTATTTTATAATAAATTTGACATAATTACAAGCAACTTCATTGATAAAGTGAACAACATACGTTCAAACTTGTAAAATGTCATTTATGTTTCACCCCTTTGAAATATTAAAGCGATTGTCATATTGCTTTTGTAAAATCAAACAAAAGAAAGTCATGGCATTTCTATCAGAGTCCTCTGGGAGCCGTGTTGATAATCGTCCGGATTGTAATGTTGCAAAATGTCGCCATATAATGACAAACTGCAAGATTAACTTATACTTCATATCCTCTCCCTTTTTCTCTCTCATTCATAGAATCTATATACGATACATGGCTTTTTTTTTAATATTCCAATTTTTTGGAGAAATTCTCTCTCTCTCTCTCTCTCTCTCTCTCTCTCTCTCTCTCTCTCTCTCTCTCTCTCTCTCTCTCTCTCTCACTCACTCACTCACTCACTCACACACACACACACACACACACACACACTATGTGTCTATCGTTACGCGCGCATACACAAACACACACTCGTTCACTTGCTCCGTATCTCTATAATCCTACAATCGGTTTTTGTTATCCGGTGCTCTCGTTCCGCCTCGAAACTGAAGGTTCTGGCCAAATTGATTAATTTTTTCGGCTAACAAAATTTTAGGATGCGATTTCCTTCTGAGGAAAAGTGAAAAGTATTCGAAGTATTCGATAGTGTAATAGAAATATATGTTTCGTTTATTTATAAATAGTTTTTTTTAATATATTAACTTAGGCTTTCGCGGCCGGAGTTACTATGACGATCTTGTAGAAGATTTCCGGGCTGTTGGCCGTGGTCTTGAGGCTTGTAGTTCCCCAACGTTTCGCCAGAGACTGCGTTCGGCATCCTCAAGGGTTGTCTTGATACTCAAGACAACCCTTGAGGATGCCGGACGCAGTCTAGCCTCAAGACCACGGCCAACAGCCCGGAAATCTTCTACAAGATCATCATAGCTTTTTTTAAACTTATATTTATTATACCAATATGTTTGGGATATTAAAGAATGACCAGGTATAAAAATTAGCAAAATCGAAGTCCATGGCAGTGGTTCGAAGCTCCTTATATATCCTTGTCAACATTTATACGAGGGAAAATCTATGTGCAAATATATTAAGTTAATATCGCACACTATATTACTATATTCGAGCTAAGTTCCAATTGTACTGTAAATAAACTTGCACAAGGTATTACTCCGCTGACTCCGTCTATTGAGAGAATCTTGGTACTACTTTTAGCCGTCATATGAGTGATTTGTGTACAGAACTGTCATCGATAGAAACATTGTGCTTAGGCAACATCGAATCTAAAAGGAAATAAGACTGAATGCAAGGTAATATGATACCAATAATTAGGAACTTTCAGTGCTTATTTATTTGTGACAAAAATATATATGGGTCTATGCATTTTCCATTATGTCCACAGGTATCCTTTATTTGCAATTGCATTACGAACAGAATTTATCCTCCATTCTGACTCACCTATAATAATTCTGCCGTTATTTTCACCATATCCTCATTGGCTAATGTGAGATATTTTTCACTAAACTATTTGAAAACATTCAAAATAATTATTTCTCGCCGCTTTTTAAATGGTTTTTATTTTCCAGTGTTTGAAGAAATTCTACAGAAAGCGGTCATTTTAGAACAATAGAAATCCCAACGTATTCTACATTGCGCGTGTGCAAGAATTAAACAATGAAATGCGTATTTATTTAATCTATTAAAATTGTAATTATATATTTTATTTCCCCATATCGGCCTAACTTATATAGACATATGCTAGATAATACGTATTTTTTATTATTTTTATTTTATTTATTTCGAATGTTGGAGAGCGAACTACATATTCTTATACGCTTAAAGGTAAAACAGTTATTCGACCAGTGAAAATACAGTCCATACAACTGGTTTATTTGCATTACAACTGGAACTTAGCTCGAAAGAGATATATAAATACAATTCATTTGTCCAAACAACAATCGCGTTGAATAATAGAATATTTTATCAAATGAAAGAAGTCATAAACGTTAAAACGAAATACTAAGAAGCTTAGATCAAATAATGATTGTAACACGTAAAGTAAGTCGTAAAATGTTAAAAGGAAATACTAAAATGTAAGCAAAATAAAGACATGCAAAATTGATTTTTATTCAGTGATTCAGGTTGTCATTTCGACTTTTCTGGTGCTCTCTCCTGCTATTGGATTAATTGTAACCCACTTCTGAAGTTTAGGTGCCTAGAAGGCGAAATCATAAGAAGAACCCTCCGAAAGACACGAAGAGAAACTCAGTTCAGATGTTATAAAATTATGGCCGTTCCTGTTCTTTTATATGGATCTGAATCTTGGGTACAAAAAAAGTCCTCACACATTAAAGCCACTGAAATGAAATTTTTAAGATCCGTAAAAGGATGTACACGCATGAATGGATTACACAATGAATCAATAAGGAATGAACTGGAGATATTTTTCAATAGTCGATAAACCAGAAGAGCACAAATACCAATGGAAAGAACATTTAGACAGAATGAGTAATAAAAGATTACCCAAAAAGATCAATACCTACAAACTACATGGAAAAAAGATCTTTGGGACGGCCAAGGAAACGATGGACTTGAGACCGGAACAGGTCGCATTGACCTAATCCTGGAAATGAAGAAGAAGAAGGCGGAATTACGTTACCCCGATGATATGATTGATGATAAATGATAATGAAGCGTCAGGAGAGTTCTTAACCTAAATTCCTGACCATGGACAACCGTAGGAATGATATCCTTTAAGAAACAAATCCTATGGTTTGACCGGGAATCGAAACCGGGGCCTCATGCACAGTAGTCACAAATGTTGACCACTAGCCCATGAGACTGGTCACAGGCAAAGATATAATAAAAAAGATAACACGCATAACATGCAATTTACTAAATCCCCAGAATTTTGTGACGCCTATCTTCTTAAACATGGTACAATATACTTGTATTCCACGCACAAACGTAGTTTGGGTCATGGAAGCGTTTGATTAAACACGGTTTCATGGCGAAAACCGTGCACAACAAAACGAGTCAATATCTTCGTTCGTACACAGCAATATGCTTCGCTTTATAATAATCTGAATATCATTGCGTCCGAGACGTTCTTTACCTTAAGTGTTCATTCTTTCAGTTAATGAGCAAATTAAAATCGCCACATATTTAATGATAAAAATAGTTGAAAAGAAAAGAAAAAATAAGTCGTTGAAAAATAAAAATAAAAAAATGGAAAATCTAAATTCTAAATGGAACAATTTCAGAAATTAAATTTTTAGAATAAAACTTCCAATGAGAAGTTTCTCTCTTGCCCATAGATCTCCTAGTCGGAAGAGAATGTAGGCTATTTTGAGATACCCATTACCATTTTATGGAACGTGGCTTTGACCTGAATTGCTGTCAGATACTCCTAGACATTCGACAATTTAATGGTTAATGAAATATAAACAGCATGTTGATAATTTGTATTCTCTTTATCAAAACAAATCATATTGAAGTACATTCATTTTTTATATATGTCAATAAAATACAAATGAACTGTGATCTTATTTTTAAAAAAGATGTAATGTCGATTCTATATGCAGAGTGATTAATTTGATTCTCCAGAGTTTAAAACTTTAATAACGCATTTCAGCCACAGTAAAACTACTTGCATCAAAGGATGCCGATTCTTTCCAAGTTTGGTATGTACGTAATTATAGATATTCGATATATACACCTCTGATGCGCTACCCATCCATCCTGTAATCAAATTAATTCTGCCACACACGTCTCAACATTATACGAAGTATGGTCAGTAATAATAACAATGAATGCATTCGTGATCCTTTATCGGAGTTCTGCTGAAACACAGGATACTCACACGACCTTTGATGTCTATATCTCTGTCTTCACCCACATATTCCAAGTAGGACAACGGTGCTATATTGCGGGAGTTACTTAACCAAGCTAATTTAGCTACGGTTACTTCCCTGTAGATGTCAGCAAGTTGCAAGTGTTAGTTTATTCATCGCCTCAGATAATTCCTATAAGCAACTAAGGAATTACTTGGATGCGAAAGGCTCATTAAATTATGTTTATGGGCTCCAGTTAATTCTTGATGTTATCTTTATCTGAATCAATACTAATAAAATTCATTCTTTAAAACCGTTGAGGTGGATAGTCATAAAATTAAATTAAATTAAATTAAAATATGTACCTTCTTAGGTCAGTGCCGTCATCCTCAACTTGTAAAAAGATATGTATGCTTTCTTTTCCTGAAGGCCTTTCAGAATATATATTCCATCATCAGCAGATATATTTCTTCGCTCCCGGTACATTTTTTGAGATGTTGTCGATGATGTTGGTCTTAATGTAGTGTTGTCCGTAACGTGTTGTCAGTTACGGACAACACTACATTAAGACCAACATCATCGAGAACATCTCAATAAATGTAGCGAAGAGATATATCTGCTGATGATGGAATATATTCTGAAACGCCTTCAGGAAAGGAAATCATACATTTCTTTTTACAAGTTGAGGACGACGGCACTGACCTAAGAAGGTACATATTTTAATTTAATTTAATTTTTAACTTTATCTGAATCCACGGTTTAAAGTCCCTGATGATTACATTTTGCTTATAGGCTCTAATTAAGGCTTGATTTTTTTACGAGCCCGAAAATTTACAGATCTGAATCCACGGCTTAAAGTCTCTGGAGGAGGATTTGTCCCTTGGACCTTTAAATTAACCCATACAAACAAATCGCATGTGGGAGTTAAGGCAAGCGACCGCAGAAGTAATCAAAGAAGAGGGGCATCTTATGCAATAGCATGACCAATCCAATGATCAGCATGTTCAGCATTCATGACCACGGACTTATTGAAGGAAAGGTGGTGGCGCTCCATCTTGTTGCAGAAGTCGTCACTATTGCCTTGCAATTCTGAAAAGAACTACTCTATCAGATAATACAGAAAAAAGAAAAAGTAAAGTGATCCCACTAGATGCTATAGGAGGGCCTTAGGGTTGCACTGGATGTCAGCCCAGAACAAGCGTCTGGGTCTCATTTGAATTAGAAGCCGAATCGATCTTAGGTCCATGGTGCTGCCAGAAGGTTTAGGGCAGTTTAAAATCCTGATCTCACTGGTACTCGAAGTCCCAAATTTCTGGGTTGTAGCCTTAACCATTTATGTTACAGCGTGTCTCCAGGATGTCTATGTACATTACACTAATAACGATGTTGTTTACAGTGTTGCGTGGCCTTTAAAGGATGGTTCTACAAACATATCAAGGCATATATTATGGATGAAAACTTGGAAATTATTATGTATCCGTTTATGTAGTCTTAATGGTTTTACTGTGTCAGCCAAAGGTATTGCAGTATTACAATTCCTTAAAATATTAAAATAATCTGGATTTCTGTTTTAAAAACATCGCGCTAAACTTTACAACATGTGACGCGACTTGTTTAATTCCTTCATAAACTCCTGTCAAATTTTCAAATTATTTCCCACCACTTACAACAATGTTTATTTTTTTCTGACGATTATTTCAATGTATATTTTCTATGATATTTGGGGAAGTACATGAAGATGTGGCAGCCATATTGATGTTAACGAATATTCTAAGCAAAAACAAAGTCGTGTTTCAGTGCAACCAACATAGTATGTACTAATTAACTATTCACATATACTTCAGAATTTCAGAACTTGCTACTTATTTTTGGGCGTTTCATTCTTTCTCAGGTTAGAATGCATAAATTGCGTTATGTTAGCATATAGGTTGGTCTTTCACAGATTAGAGTAGTTAAATTGCATTAGGTTAGCTTTTAGGTTCGTTTAATATCGTGTATATGTTGACTGCATCCCGTGATTCCATAGTGTAAATCGTTTCGCGTTTGTTGGCGCATGAGCATGTTGTACGATTGGAACTTAGATTTTTGTCACGTCACATGTTGTAAAGTATTTCCAAACTCCGTAAGTTAGTTAAAATTATGTAGGCCTTTTCAGAACATGTTCCATCTTCGGCATGTCATTAGGTACCTTTCAACTAATTGACTATTTTTAAACAGAAATTCAGCTTAATTGAGGACGATTAATACATCAGGTACTTATTTTAATATTTAAAAAATACTACATTACCTCAATTGTGTTTTACGTCTGTCGCTATGGCGTAGTCGGTAGAGTCCCTACCTTCCACTCCGGCGACCCAGGTTCTATTCCCGGCGGGGTAAGGGATTTTAAAATCTCCACCATGGGACTGGGTTATGTCGTGTCCTACTTGTACCTATTGCGTTTAATTCCTCTTAAAAAAATTGTGCTTTACTGTACCGAAATCACTTTTTTGGTACGTGAAAACTACGTAACAACTACGTCATCGTGTCTTCCCTCCACAGTGATGTTATAGAACAGTGCCAAATTTCTGTCTTCGTTGTCCTCTCTCCTACGGACCTCCCCCATACTTCTTTATGCGCTGTGTGTGACTGCACATCGGCCCCTCGTTATCGAAAGCCTCAAATAAGCTGTGCAAGTTAGTATCAGCGTCATCATCAACTTTGGGATCATCGTGGTCAGTTCGACTGTAGCTCGAGGGAGCTTTTTGGTTTCATCAGTCCCACAAGCCAGGGTAGGGCAATCAAAACTGTGAACCCCAGCCCTCGGCTGGACTGGATTGTGTGTGTGTGTATGTATGTATGAATATTATTGACTTTTTTTTAATTATAGATGACCGACTTTGTTAATTTATTCATATATTTTGACGGTCAAGAAGATGATTTTTTTTGTTAAACTATTTGTATTATCTGACTTAGGATTCTCATTAAATGTATATTTTTTTTTAGTTAACGTATGTTAACTAAAATCACAGCGTAGCTAGTCATCTTTGGTATTGATTTATACTCTAAAGCTTTCTCAAGCCAAATTAATCCCCCCTTTCCTTCTAGCTTCCACGATTATAATACTATTTAGCATTCAGTACTATATGTTAAATAATTTACTAAGGAAAGGTGGATTAATCTTTGTCTTCCATGGGCCCGGACAAAGGAATGTGGATATAGTCACTCAAAGCTTTCAAACTCAATGTTATAAAAAGGTAGGATCGCAAGGCGCATTACTATGAATTTTAGAAATGTTGCAGTATTAACGATTAAACTCCGAAGAGACGTATAAACAACCCAATACAAATAACATACAGGTTCAGACCTATTTTCATTGAAACCCTCTTCATTTAATGACCGTCACAAGTCATTTGAACGAAATATTATTGTACAGTCAGTCTGGAAGTCTCGACATTATTGTACAGTCACTCTGGAAGTCTTGATATTACTGTACAGTCAGTCTGGATATCTTGACATTATTGGCCTACATTTTCCAGAAACGTAATGCAGTATTATTCATTAAAACATTTCTTGACAAAGATCAAAGTTTATTTTGTATTTTTATGACATGCATAAAAGGATTAATTATACTGTGATTTGCTTTGATAAAGAGAACACATTATCAACATGCTATTTACATTTTGTTAATTGGACAGAGTTTTATGAGGGCGGATCTTGAATGAAATATTACAATATGCGAGGGATGCAAACCTGACACTAATTAACAACTAGAGCAAATATCTTTTTCATGTCGAGCATAAATTAGATGTTGTCCCACATCTATTTTATGCAGACTAGAAATAAATGCATTACATATTTGGAAAGGCAACATTACATCTATTAGCAAACCTTGTAAAAATATATTGTTTTATCTACAATTTAACACCCTAAAACTATTATTTTAGCCCTACAGAAATACAAATTCACAGTGTCAATTGATGACATAGATAGCGTTGGTTTAAACTTAACGACAACCGACTAAAATGACTTTTTCCCTTATTTTTCTCGTTTGTCAGGCAAATAAGGTATTTTTTGCAATGAATACTAGATACAACGCAATATGACCTTAGATGAAAAAAGTCTAGAAATAAGAAATAAATACAAATATACCATTACACTCCTTATATTTCTGCATTTCTTCATTATTTAATTACATTTTTTTCTAATATATTTATCATAGTCATCATTAAACTTTATAAATTAATATACCATTCTTAATTTTCTTCTCATGACTATCTTTTACGGAATTCCCTTCAGCCCTATGTCAGAGACTGTCAAATTATAACATCCTTCAAAAACAAACTAAAGAATTATTTAATAACAAACTAACGTATACACCTCACTCATAGTATTATTTTAACAATTAATAAATGTAATTATTTATGAAAATAATATTAAGATTAACAAATATTTTCTTTTGTTTTGTTTTAAATATTGTATAATCGTAAAATTAGTTTTCTATATATCATTATTTTTCTTTGTTTTTATATAGTACATTAGACAGGGACAATTTAATATGTCTTGCTTGTATACATTTTATTATTAGTTTTAGTCTTAATTTTAACTAACATTAACTGGTTGCATTATAGATCGTAATATAATAGATATTATCTTTTTGATCAAATTTTTATTGAGTATTTAATATTAGAGTTAATTGAGATTATGTTCTGATGTAATATATGTTTGTCCTGGTGAGTGGAAGAGAAGGCCACATGGCCTTAACTCCACCAGGCTAAATAAATCTAAATCTAAACCTAAATTGAATATATCTAGCAGTTTGGTGCATAATTGTATCTGTCTTATTCAGAGACCAAATGTATTCTCCAGATACGAGAGTCAAGAGGCGAATATTAGTTGGAATAATTCTGTGTTTGTAGCACCTTAGTTTTACAGTTTAGTTATAATTCTTAAAAAAATTTACCTCTGAATTGATGTCATTGTTTTCTTTACATATTCCTTATAATAACATGTAGTTAAATATACATATTATATTTATAGGAAAACTCTCATCACGAAAGTTTTAATAAGTAATGAAACTTTTAAGGCAGAAATACATTTCCTTCTCGGATATTACACTAACTTTTACCAGTTAACAAAACATTTTATTAATATGTTTCATGTAGGAATATGATTGTGTGCAAAGAGACCCAATTTTATGGTTACTACTCAGTAAAACGTAGTCTGTCAATCTATTTATACCGTACATCCTTTCGTAGGCAAGGCTCTCCCTTGCTGTAGTTTCTTAACCAAGGCAAATTAGTTACGCTTATTTCCCTACAAATATCAGCCAGTCATGAGTGGTTACCTCATCGCCTCAAAGAGATACCTAATATAAAACTAACGAATTAATTGGATAGGAAACACCAATTATAAAATGTTGTTCTACTTTAGGCTTGAGTTTCTGAAAATATTCAGACTCGAGACCCACTGCTAAAACTTCCTGTGGAGGATTTGTTACTTGGATTATTCCATTATAAAATAAATCAATCGACTTCGATCGGATTTGAACTCGCGATCCTCGGGACTAGAGATAAGGAAATGAACATCTAGACCATTGAGATCGATCAAGAATAGTAGTAGTATAATTATTGTAATCATTTACTTTATTTTCTATTGTGGGTTCAATATTTCAACATGACTTTCTCTCTTCATAGTTCAGTATAAATTTGTCCATATTCATTATGATTAATGATAATCTTTAATTATCTATGTAGCCTATCTGTAGCGTGGTCATCCTTCAGCTGAGAAGTTCTGGAATCACATCAGTTATTTATATATAAAAGTAATTTATAGATGAATGTGTAAGAAAAGGTAAACACAAATAGAAATAAGAATATAAATAATTGGTAATTGTAGATAAACAGTTACTGGTTTTGTTTGTTTATGGTGCTTGTGGCTAGCTGCCTCATTTCTCTTAAGGCAAGTATTGGTGTATCAATACTTTGTTTAATACAAAATAATTAATTGATATCGTATAAAAAGTTGACCGAGTACCAGGTGTTATTGAAAATGTATCATTAGAATATTTATCATTGTCCGTACAATTCCATTCCACAATACTGATGAAAATTGACGACCTTTCAAAAAGTGTCTTTGATAAATGAATGGCAATATGAAAAGTTTCTCCTAATTTGTAAACTATGACGTAAAATAATATATTGAAGTGTCAGGATGTTCACAGAAAATATAGAATTTTATACTTAAACCTGGTGCATGATGCTAATGTTCAACCTGCAGAATTTTAGGCTAAAATATTTCTAACTATGACAATAGTGTTTATCATAATCACAATGAAAATTAACATCAAATTAATTAAGTAAACACAGACTATAATTCAATATATGCCTATACATTGTGTAGAACTATTGGTTGGAGTCTTAACTCCATCATTATTATTATTATTATTATTATTATTATTATTATTATTATTATTATTAATCGTCGACCGCGGTGGACTAGTGGTTATGTTCCTTGCCTCTGGTCCTGAGGGTCGCAGGTTCAAACCCGGCCGGGGTCGTTGGATTTTGTTTAGGATGGAAAAATCCAAGGAGCGAGTTTTCCGGGAGGGACTTTCAGCCGTGGGTCCCGACTCTGAAGATTATCAGGCTCGTAAAAGATCCTTAAGCCTGAATGAAAAGGTCTCTAAGTAAAATTTACCGAATATTCCCGCCCTAGTACTAATTGATTTCCTAGATGTCAGTATGAGGCGGAACGCTGACCACGGACCACTCAAATTACATCTATACGAAAACAAGTGTAACTAAATTAGTATGGTTCAAATTCTTCCCTGTAGGGGGAGAGCGCCTAAATCTCTGTTAAGGGAAACATGGGCTTACAAGATACTTATTATTATTATTATTATTATTATTATTATTATTATTATTATTAATATTTTTCTTTCTGTCCCTTGTCAACTTTATATAGGCCCTATATATATATATATATATATATATATATAATGTATCATTAGTCACAATTTTTATTGTATGTATAATTTAATTCTGGTGAAGTGGAAGAGAAAACCTTACGCTCTTAACTCCATCAGGTAAAATAAGCAAATAAATAAATAAATATAAATAAATAAACATGATGATGAAACGAAATGTAAAGATGGTAAGCAGAAGGATGTTGGCTTTATTGGATAAATATATTCTCGATAGCCAAATTAGGTATTTTATCCGTACCAGATGCACATTTAGTACGAATTGTATCGATTTGGTTGTGAAGTCAAATAGGTTTATATCGGGAAGAACGAGTAGGATATGAGTAGCCAGAACATTGGTTACCACTTGTTATAAATCAGCTGCATTAACAGGAATCGCCAGCTCATGTGGTGTGAATCGATTTGCAAGATTTGTTAAGGAACTGGGCTTAATTATATGGATGATAAGCACAGGCTCCTTGCATGCCAAGTGCAGTTGTAGCAGGAATTAATCGATTATTTTTAATCCGTTTTATTATTATCCAGAGCGTCGTTTTATCTATACATTAGATTGGGTTATGGATTTATCACAGTTGGAATTTCATAATTCTTGCAAACGATCTTTCACCAAACGAGTGTAACGATTATAAAGTCTTTTGTGTAATGTATCTCTGAATCGTCGGTATAATTTAAGATACGCTTACATCACACTAATATTTTACAATTATATTCATCTTAAAAACTAACAAGGGAACTGTCAACCATTGCATGCCGAAACCTACCTTGAAATGTCTCCAGGAGAAGTATTGTGACATACTAAGGCAGTGCCAAAAAAAAGGCGTCGTTTTTAACTGAAATACACCAAAATTCAGCGCGAAATCTCTCATTTAAACTACAGGGAAGTAATGCAACTCCTGAGTTGGTGAAATGGATTACCCTGACTATTTAACTCATGCCCCAAATGGGAGTCGATGACCAATCACGTTACAATGATTTTTGATTTACAACCAATCACAGTCGTGTTTCGCCTAGAATTTACCAACTAAAGTTTATCATAATAAAGAAAGCACCTCCTTTTTAACATTCTGAATAGGTCATAGCATTATTTTGCAGTGACTGGCTCACTAAGAAATACGGCTACCAGATTGTATATATAGTGCATGAATGTCAACACATACCGCACGTGGGAGTTAATATAAAAACATATGTAGTAATTGACCAAAAAAAAATAAACCACTGTTTGCACTTTCTTAAATGTATTTTTTTCCACAAAAATATAATTGCCATATTGACATCATAGGACATCAGAAATGAATTAATATACAGTTTGATGTGTTTCATTTTTTCTCCACTAGAGTGCATTCTTACAATATTGCGTTCCTTTGGCAATAAATAATATGATCTGGTACAGTGACGAACAAAAGAAGCAAATGAAGCGTACCAATCGTTTCTCATTTGTTTTCAAACATCGCCGTTTACATTAAATATATAAATATTTTAAAATAACTATATTTAAATACTGATTAGTGAGTAAACAGCTTAATTCTATTCGTTAAATAGTCCTAACAAATGTCACTCTTGATTTCCAAATTCTTTAGATAAAATTCACTCCTCACTTCGCGAGTCGTCAATTTATCGATAATTTGGAAATCACTCGTGGCATTACTTATGACAAACTGCCCCCACGTCGCGTCCCGATACACAACATTCCTCTTTACTCGAGCGGAGAGTCCATCTGTATCGCACAGTGGGTTGCCATTATTGTATTACGACTTTAATTTCTGTACCTTGCAGTTGAAAACGGCAGATATTTTTTTGGGCACTGCGTTGGTACATCACAACGCTTCTCTGGGAGAAATTTCGGCATGTAATGTTTGTGAGTTTTCTTGTAAGAAGTATCTTAAGATGTCGGCGTTTGGAAAAATATTGCATTGCGCAAGTTATCCAAGATATTCGCTAGCATAAATTAACAGGCTCGGTCGCGTTTTGCAAGATAAACCTTCCGCTTATTAGTGGTTAAAACAGATCTTGCTTCACTAATACAATAAATAACATTAATTGTTTACAAATAAGGTATATAATATATCTGTCATCATCATCATCAACAACAAGCATTAAGCCCAATGGCCTGTTCCGATCTCATTATAGGTCGAATTGGTCCTTCCATCTCTTCAATGGTCTTCCCAACATTCTTTTCCCTTTTGGTCTATAATTATACATTCTTCTTGGTATGCGCTGTTCATTCATTCGTAATACGTGCTGAAGATAAGCATTTTGATAATATTTTATTCTTTCACAGAGATTAAATATAATATGTGTTAAACTACGTTATAAGTTTTGAGTGTATATTTTATTCGTATCGTGAAATTGTAAATAAGTGGAATGCTCATATAAATATAATGGTAGTTGTTAGTAAAAATATTCTGCAATCTTCAAAATCTAGATATTTATAATGGATTGTTGATATCATTATAAATTAATGATGGTTTTAATAAGTATGTCTCAATAAATGTTTGTTATAAAGTAAATCGTTAACACAGTTTGTGAAATTCATTGTTACATCCTTGGTATTGCTGCACAATTACCCTGATTCTCAGAGTCATTTCCACATTCCACCCGAATTGTTCTTCACTGACCCACAAATTCACAGTACAGTCTGATTTGAACGTCTTCTCCCAGATATATTGTGGAATACAGATACTTTAGCTACATTTTCAAATATATATTTTATTGCAACAAATATTTTTATCCCAAGATTTGTAAACGTACTACGTTTCAACTGACGGTTATGTCTGAAAACAGAAATTTCATTTCATGCGTCGCTGCAGCAGTAGAACCGAAAATAACATTTTGATGTCATAAAGTTTGCGTCTGTAGTATAAATGTATTTTCAACCTGTATAACGTCGTACGTTGATACATTTTCAGAGTTTATAAGGTACAGACTTTAAAAATTGTATAGATGGCAATCTAACATCTACTTAAAATCTATAGTGAAATTGTGTTTCTTAAACTGCTGTTTTCTTACATGTTCAATCTTTACGGAAGGTAAATAATTCTTCTGTATATATCACTCCTCCTAAACGACTGGACCGATTTTAAGGAAACTTTTTGTGGTGTTCGATTGGATTGCTGGATGATTTAGATTCACAATGGACCCTCTAAAACTATTAGGTGAAATGAAAATTTAAAAATTGCTTTAGCGGTCACAATTTTTTATATTTTACAACGAAACTCAGTATATCCTATTAAAATAAACCGAGGTAGGCATTATGCAAAAATGAGCGAAATCGGACATTTTGAAATAGAGGTTTACATGAAATCCGAAATTAAAAACTAACTAGCAACCGCCATGTTTGGTTCGTCTCAGCGTATACAATACAATTTAATTAACCATTAATGTTTAATTTATTTAGACGTAGCAGCTACGCCGGGTATTAGCTAGTACACTATAATTTTAGGGCTGGTAACAGTTTATATTGTTTGTAATTTAAACTTAAATTGGATATAATCGCAGAACAATTCTAAATGTAACCTTTCAGTACCGGCACCAAGCCTCATAGGCCCAACTCGGTTTCTTTTCTTTACACCCTTAAAGTCCTGGAAGGTTCTTCTTATTCTTCTTCCTTTCATGCGATAGACCTAGGAGTCTATTACGGTCTCAATCCAACGTTTGAAGGGTCTGTCAAAAGATCTCTTTCCTGGCGGCTGGTAAATTTAAGATTTGACCTGGTATTCTTGTTCGGCTCATTCTCCTTACGTCAGATTTCCAGTTGTTTCTATATTTTTATACTGGAAGGTTAATAATAATTTTTATCATCTAAGAGGAATATCTTCAATATAAAATTTCCGTGGAATTATTACCTGTTTTCTCTGCTGTTTAAACCATATAAACATCTCTTAGGCTATATGTAGATGGTCAAAACTGATTTTAATCCTCGAGTTGCCTCTCCACTTCACAATAGTAAACAAAACCAAGAAGGTAAAATACAACATTTATATAAAAAATATATTATTTACACATCATGTGAATATGCATTCATAGATCTGTAACTTTTCCTTAACTACATTGTAGTGCTGGGTTTTATTTTGAGAAATGAAATGTATATATCATGTAAATATACCGTTATATTTCCTTATTTTCCATTATCATATGTTTTATAACAAATTTATATTTTACGTAAAATAAATTATATTGACTATTTAACTCATGCCCCAAATGGGAGTCAATGACCAATCACGTTTCAATGATTTCTGTATTACAACCAATCAGAGACGTGTTTCACGAAATAATTATCAACGTTAGGATTATCATATATTAAGCAAAGCTCCTCCTTTTTAATATTCTGAACAGGTCTGACCGTTATTTTGCAGTGACTGAGCCTATAACAAATACGGCTACCAGATTGTATATAATAGTGCTTACATGTCAACATTTGTAGCAATTGATTATACCACCAAAAAAAGAAACCACTGTTTGCAACTTTCTTAAATGTATACGACATCAAAAATGAATTAATATACAGATTGATGTGTTTCATTTTTTCTCCACTAGAGAGCATTCTTACAATATTGCGTTCCTTTGGCAATAAATAGTATGATCTGGTTGCAGTGATAAACAAAAGAAGCAGTAGAAGCGTAGGCTACCTATCGTTTCTCATTAGTTTTCAAACATCACCGTTTACTTTAAATATAAAAATATTTTTAAATAACTGTAGTTAAATAATGATTTGTGAGTAAACAGCTTTATTTTATTCGTTAAATAGTCCTAACAAATGCCACTCTTGATTTCCAAATTCTCTAGATAAATTCACTCCTCACTTCGTGAGTCGTGAATTTATCGATAATTTGGAAATCACTCGTGGCATTACTTATGATAGATGTTTACACTTCAGCATAGTTTTTATATCTTAGGATAATTTTATTTCTCTCACATGTAATGTGATTTCTTTTTTTTTCTGCAAATTTACTCAATTATAATTATTCATTTATTTACACTTATATATCCAGATATATTAAGAACAGTTAAGTCACGTAGACTGCGAAGGACGGGACATGTGGAACGAATGATGAATGAAAGACGTGCATGAGAGCTTCTTGTTGGAAGATTAACATTAATCATGATTTGAGTGAAGTAGATTATACATGGATGATTGCAAAACGATGGCTCAGAATAGGGATGTGTGGAGAGGTTAAATCCCCGCGGCCATGAACCTATGGTTTCGATAGAGTCAGTGAGTTAGTTATATAGGCCCTATATAATAATAATAATAATAATAATAATAATAATAATAATAATAGCTTTATTTAACTGACAGAGTTAAGGCCTTAAGGCATTGTCTACCACTCAACCAGGTTTTAAAAAATACAAAAAAGTCTTACATCTAAATTATAATAAATATAAACGATTACATGTTATATATACAATACGATTATTATTTATAATGTATTTTGATTTACTCTATATTTAACGAATTAAATATAATATGTACAAGATATAAATAAAGAAGCTTATCTGCTAATCCAGGACATACACTATTTAACCAGAATGTTTCATCTAAATCCATTCAAATGTTTAATCCGTTCAACCGTTAAATCATGATAGAATAAAAAAAAGTATCCAAACTTACGCATTTATAATATTATTGTAATCTTTCATAAAAGTTTGTCGGTGAAGGCTATACAAAACAAAGAGAATGTCTACAATTACATAAATGTATTCACTCCACCCTGAGACCAACAGATCCGCAGATAAAATAGTGTTTATGTTTCTCTAATCTAGAGAGACGTTATCCAACTAACGCTGTTTAAACAATGAACACGGACAAAGATTTATTAAGGGAACAACTTTTTTCCTTGTAAAGTAATTACACTGTTTAAATAAATGTGTGGGAATGGTCAAACTGACTGCACGCGTATTATCGGACAGTTGCATCTATTCACACAGTAACAGAACAGGATTAACTTTATACTAAAAAATATGGCCTCATTTTAAACACAAATGCAAACTCTATACCTGAGCCGGAAAATAAAACGCGCAACTTAACATCTTAAGTCTTTAAATTCAGCCTGAAATCGTCCTACCATTGAGCTGATCACTCATCCGAGGAAACATATAATGATCTTGTGTGGACAAAAATATGTGTATCATCCAGAAATTATTATTTTTTTCCTGACATGTCGTGATTCTATAAAGCCCGTGAGCCTTGGGGCACGTAAACGTAATTTTAAAGGAAGAGGTTTAACAAAAAATAAATAAATAAAACACAGTTTATCCAAATATGAAAAAAAAATAGCGTTTAAGAGTTTGTAATACTATAATTAATTTGATATGTATTTGCGCACCCACAATATCATCAGCATTTAAAAGCAACTTAACGGTGAATTAGCTAGAAAATTCCGTAAAATATTTTATTTATCTATTCATAATGTAAATACAAACATGCATACATTTTGAACAACTCGAATGAACAGTACAGTAGTTAGTGCTCGGGTACGGTCCAAAGAGAAACAAAAATATAATAGGCCTACAATTTAAGATAAAAAATTACATATTCAATTATTATAAAATTAATTTTGACCTATTAGAGCAAAATTGTTATAAATGGAAAAATAATATAGAGCAAATAAATAAATTTAAATATTTGGAATACTCGTTAGGATACAGAAAATTACAAGATGTCGAAATACAATTGATTAGATTTAGGCACTCCTGAGGTACAATACAGCGAACATTAAAATACAACACAAGACGAGAAACACTGTTAAAACTATAGAATTGTTGCATTTCCAATCTTATAATATGGATATGAAAGTTGGACACTTACTGCTGATCAATTAAAACATATTGAAATTTTATAAATTAAATTCTTTCGCTTTGTAACTGTAAATACATTATTAGATCACAAAAGAATTACTGTTACCAGAAAGGAATTGAACATAGAACCAATTACAACATTAACAGAAAAAATATAGAATAAATTGGAGAGACCATGTCCAACGAATGCGAAACACCAGGGTGATAAGAACTGTTTTAAATTATAATCCGAATAGGACAAGAAATATAGATCGACCATTAAAGAGATAGTGTGAGCAATTTTGAATCAGAACAGACCAACAGATCTAATCCATGAAGAGATGATGATGTTGAATATTAATTTTGGCATGTGTGTGTGTGTGTGTGTGTGTGTGTGTGTGTGTGTGTGTGTGTGTGTGTGTGTGTGTGTGTGTGTGTGTGTGTGTGTGTGTGTGTGTGTGTGTGTGTGTGTGTGTGTGTGTGTGTGTGTGTGTGTGTGTGTGTGTGTGTGTGTGTGTGTGTGTGTGTGTGTGTGTGTGTGTGTGTGTGTGTGTGTGAGTGATGAGGAAACCTTAAGTAGAAAAGATCAATAATATAATTTTAAAATAATATTGGGCACGAAATATGGGC
The DNA here is from genome assembly GCA_030220185.1 of Diploptera punctata. Lineage (NCBI taxonomy): Eukaryota > Metazoa > Arthropoda > Insecta > Blattodea > Blaberidae > Diploptera > Diploptera punctata. The sequence goes on from JASPKZ010003852.1 coordinate 963,714, forward strand.
AAAAACTATAAACTTGTAATTACAATAATACTAACCAAATTTACGAACTTTATTGGTTAATAAGTTTTCATCTTTTTGCATATCTATGGGGGAGGAATTATTAATAATTATTTGAACATTGACTGTTGGATACGTATCTTTTAATTTCATTTCCGAATTTACCGATGTTCTGATTACTGAATTCTACTTGATTTTCATAACGGAGTTATATAATTTTAGGCAAACATTACTACTGTTCCTTAAAAATAAAAACATAGAAAATTAATATATATATAACTTGTATTTACATTAATGTTAACCTAAGTTACAAATGTTATAGATTAATTGGTGTTTAGCTTTTCATAAAAATGGGTGAATTAATAATTATTTGTGTACCGCGTGTTGGGTATGTGTCTTATAATTTCAGTTCTCAATTTGCCAATAATCCGATAACTGAGCTCTAGTTTAATGTTCATAATGGAGTTGTATAATCTTTGGCAAAAATTACTACTTGTCTTAATATTGAGATGTGTGACATTAACTCATTCTGAATTTCAGGAGTATATAAGCACTGTTTTCCTACCCGCACCCTACCCTTTGTTTCATTTAGACACCTTCGAATAAGTCTAACTTTTTAGGAATTTCAAAGTACAGCAGGATACTATAGGACCAACAACTTCTCCTTCTTAATTGAATTCTAACCCCTATTGAAGTTTACAAATGTTGATGTACAATGCCCTTATATTCCCATTAATTTTCTAAACTTTGTCTTATACTTGAAATCTGATCTATTGTGGGCTTATTTCTTTCAAATCCACACTGATGATCACTTATTACGTCGTCAATATAGCTAGCAGTGTGCATATATTTGTTAGAATTTGAAAGTAATGAGATCGTTTATGCCCTGAACCTGAAACGAGAATGGTAAATATTTATCCGCAAGGACCTAGTATTTCGTAAAACGCTATTTATAGTACAAGATCCTTCTCAATCGCATGTTCAAAACTCGTGCGCACTCTTTCATTCAACAGACACATCATGCGCAGCTACTCTCTCACGCATCTTTGCTCACTCCGATTTTTAAACTTCAAAGACTTGTTTATTGCAGGCAATATTATACCATCATATTTGTAATTAAACTATCTTTATTTTGATATGTATTTTGATTTGTAAACTGATCAGTGTAGTTACCTGTATTAACTAACTTGTTTATACCTGCTTGCCAGGTAGTCATGACCAGAAACGTGTAGGCAGTACTACCCACGCATATTCTTTATGTTTCAAACTCTCGATTCAAATAATATTTGTTCGGTAAACAAGTGGGTGAAGAATCCGAAATAAAAGTTAATCAAAATAATTTAAATGAAAAATAGCCATGAACATATTTTAATAGGCAAGTGTTTCTGGATGTATTCGTCTATATTCGAGGTTTAATAAAAAACATGTTTCATCCGGTAAACAGATGGGTGAATGTCGACCTCTCTTCGGATCCTGTACTATTAGGTAATTAAATTTGCGGGTTTGTAGAGTACGTACATTTGTCTCAGAGATAAGAATCCTGAACGATTGGTTTAGAGCATCAACAGGCCTATATGATATCGCCGAGGAAATATGTTCCTTAAAGTAAGTCAGTTTGAAGACAAAGCAATGTGCCAGTTCCACTTTAAGGTCGTAAACTATTCTATCCTTAGTTTAGACAGGTCAGAGAAACCGGGCATGAAAGATTCATAATGTTAGAACTATACACCCATGCTGGATTATTCTGTGATTCCTTGCGCATGTGTGTATTATACAGGTTGGACACACAGTCTGTATCATCAGACATAATCAATCTATCTTTATGACCGTTGAGGGAGACAATAAAATACTGAAACTCAGGTCAGAAGGTGATATACCTATTATTAACTCATGAACATTTGTAGAAATTTGATTTTTTTTATTTCTTTATAATCATAGTATAGTAGAGACTTTTCCTTCATTGTATCTTTCTCTGTTTTGGTCATATTTCTGATATCTCATTTTAAATACTTTTCATAGTCTATATATATATATATATATATATATATATATATATATATATATAGTTAATTTCAATACAGAGTGCACGCAGAAAAATAATAAACTATACTAATTATGTAATCAATTGATTTGGCGTTTACTTGATGACAATCCATTTTTATAAATATAGATAAAACTTAAAGTTTTATTTATATTTATAAATTAATTATCATGAGCAGATGATCTATAATATAGTACGATTATTTTTTTCCTCTTCTCTATTTCATTATATGCTAATGTTCCTCTTCAATACATCGTCTCCTAGTCCCTTTCCATCTAAATTTTGGCCTTACTGTCATCGTGAGCCTACTGCTGTCCATGTGATATGTACGTTAATTCCATTCAAATTTTCTATTTTGTTTCCATATTCGTATATCATTATGATCTATCTTCAATTGTCGATTTTTTTTATATTTCTTATGCGATCTTCAACAATTTTGTTGAAAGCAGAATACTCATTTCAAAAACTAACTAACTCACTGGCACTATCGAAAACGCAGGTTCAAGCCCGCGCGGACATAAGCTCTCCATATATCCCTATCCTTAGCTAATGTTTTGCGATCATACCTGTATAATCAACTTACACTCATTTCACTAGTGTACAAAATACATATTGTTGCAATTTCGTGAAACAGTATATTTTACGAAAATTCTCTATGATAATCTTTTAGTTTGGGAGACATAATTTAGTACAATTTATAGTGTCTCTGTTCCATTGAGTATGAAGATATACATCATGTATTATAATGCGAAGTTTATGTTGAATAGATAATAATATAATACAAAAAACTTCGTTTTATGAAGATATTAAATAGTATAATGTACTTATATGTCTCTTATTTAATATTAAAAGTATTTCTGTAGCTATTTATTTATTTATTTTAATTTCCTCTATGGGTTCTTGTGTTCTAACGGTCATTAATCTCACCTTTGGATCGGGTTTATTAAGTCGAAAATTTGATTCTTTAAAGCATAAATATTATAAGTATCCTTTCTTCAGAAGACAATTTAAGCATAAGCCCCAGATAAAGCATAAAGCAGCAAAATAATATATACATTTTAAATATATTAATACGATAATTTTTCTACTTTACGTTTTTTTCGCTTTAAAATGAGACAAGTAATTACTTTCAGCATAGACGATGGTCTACAAATAATAGAAATAAAAAATATTTAAATAAACACGAAGTGCAATCCTTTTTTATCATCTACTAGCTAATACCCGGCGTGCGCTGTTTCTAAATCTGGCGAGATACATTGTTTGTACAATACTTTTTTAATGCAACTCAAATGTACGCATTTTATGTTTAGTTGAATAAGTAAGCGGAAAAATAATTATAAATTTATATTTTTTAGACTGATTACTCGGCATTGCCCGGGAATCTACTTATCCCGATCTTCTTGACATAAATGAGCTGAAATACGAAAATTAATGTTTCATGTTTAGTTAAATAAGTAAAAGGAAAAATTTATATCATAATTATTTTTAGATACCCCGTGCTGGGAATCTGCTCATCCCGATCTTCTTGGCATAAATGAGCTGAAAGACAAAAATTAATGTACTTCTTATGATTAGTTGAATAAGTATATTGAAAAATAATTATAATTGTATATCGTAATTATTTTAAGAGTCCCCGTGCTGTTTACCATTTGTTGCCCGGGAATCTACTTATCTCGATCTTCTTGGCATAAATGAGCTAAAAGTCAAAATTCGTTATTGTGAGTTATCCGTAAAATTCCCGTCATGTGCTTGCTATGTTGCACAGGAATCTACTTACTTGTCTCGATCATCTTGGCATCAATGAAAAACAAAAATGGTTATAGTGAGTTATCCGTAAGAGATAAACATATGCTGGCGCGGACTTTTTTGTAGAGCTTTTTGAGATATTCAATTCTGTGTACATTATTTTTGTGTATTTGTTATGGTTTAGGCAGCGTAAGCAATTTAAACTACTTTTTCACGTTTTCCACTACAAAGGGCGATTTTAAGGGTATAGGAGTTGAGTATCACAACTCCCTTATATCCTATGTTCATCCCGGGAATCTCCTGAACATTTTTCAGAAAGCTCCATGACAATCGGATCAACGGTGTGGCCGCGCATAAAGAACAAAGAAAGAAACATTCATTTTTATATATTGGATTGGAAATTATAACATTCACTGAACTTTGATTTTAACAAGTCGCAAATAACCATATTAAGTCATAATCCATGAAATTCTCTTGCAACTCAAAGTTTAAATAGTAGTTTGTTTAGCTTAAAATTAAGTTCGCTATTAAACCGATGTTTCTGGTGTTTATAGCAAGTTGCCTACGGATATTGAATGTTTATGCATTAAAACAATGAAAATGCATATAAACAGTAAACTAGTATGTGTAAAATGTAATTATAACATAAAACAAAAACTTTGAGATTGAAATATTCAACGAGAAGTCTGTAACAAGCCTTTGGGAATTATCTGGTATAACAAGCATGTTTAAAGCCCATAAGTAAATTAAATATTTAGAGAAGGTGAACATTAAAGAGATGGATATCGGAAAGCAACTATCATAAGTCATTTTCAGATATTCCCTCTAGAGGGATAAAAAAAAAATTCCAACAGATGCACATGAATCTCTTTCATGGTTTATTTATCAATAGACCTGATATTCCTCTGAATCCATGAACTACATTTCATCTTAAGTTATTCGCAGAGTTACCACATAAATACGAAATACGTCGCATTATTCAGAAAGAATTATAGCTCGCGCACTCTAAACTTACGGATCTGTGACCTCGTTGTTGTACTTGGGAAAAAGAGGTGAATTGATACTACTACTGACTTAAAAATTGAGTTACTGTTGTTACTAAAGAATCATTTCTAATGCGAGTTTGTACTTAGAAATGATTCTAAGTTAAGCTAAGCTTACAACTGACTACAAACTTTTCGCGTGTAGCACAAGACAAGACCTAATTCAATACTGATATAAACAACAGAGACAACGCTTACTTTCAGTTTACTCCAAGGATTGGATTATAGAGTAAGAGGTAGCCCTTAGGCTATAATAGGACAAATAAATAACGGTACCCAACCTCAAGTTAACAATGTGCGAAGTATATATACGCTACATGATATTAACGGTTATCAAACATTGTCATATTTAAATCATTGTATTCATATATCTTGTAGAATTATAATTAAATGATATTGTGATACCAGATTTAGCTTCAAACACTCTTCACACTAGGTGTAGCAGCACTAATATTATTAGGCTATGTCTGTAAAAACTATCCTTTACAAGAAGTGTTTTCTTGTAAAAACCTTTAGTCAGTGTCACTACACTACATTCTTTGTATTGTATTGTAAGCCTATGTTTTACCTTTACAGAGATTTAGGCGCTCTCCCCCTACAGGGAAGAATTTGAACCATACTAATTTAGTTACACTTGTTTTCGTATAGATGTAATTTTGAGTGGTACGTGGTCAGCGTTCCGCCTCATGACATCTAGAAAAACCAAGGTAGTACTAGGACGGGAAAGTTCGATAAATTTTGCTTAGAGGCCTTTTCATTCAGGCTTAAGGATTTTTTACGAGCCTGAAAATCTTCAGACTCGGGACCCACGGCTTAAAGTCCCTCCCGGAGGACTTGCTCCTTGGATTTTTCCGTCCTAAAAATCCATCGACTCCGGCCGGGTTTGAACCCGCGACCCTTGGGACCAGAGGCAAGGAGCATATCCACTAGTCCACCACGGCCGACACACTACATTCTAAGATTGCTATAACAATGTTTAGTATTTCTCAAAGTCTTATGCTATAAAAACAATCACTTTCCCAGAATACTAATTGTCTAAAAAATATAGTAAAGTAAAGTAAAGTAAAGTGATCCCACAACAGACCCGGAGGCCCTTGGGGTAGTAGGAGGTTAAGGCTCCCACTTTTTCTAGACAATCGGCACTTTTATGTCAGCCGGGTTGTCAGCCCTGCGTGACTGCCGCCTTTACCCCAGAACAAGCGTATGATACTCATTTCCGTTAGAGGCTGAGTCGACCCCAGGGTCATAGTGCCGCCAGAGTGTTTGGGTCAGTTTAAAAATCCTGACCCCAACGGGACTTGAACCCTCGACCCTCCGGCTTGTAGCTCAGTGCCTTAACCACTACGCTACGGCGTGCCCCCGTCTAAAAAATATTATATCAGAAAACTTTTAATTTTCTAAAATTTTTAATGAATATGATGAATCATATACAACATATTAAATGCTATTTTTTCCTGGTTTCACAATGTCCGAAACTTACGAAAACATTTATATTAATTTGTTAACATGTCTGAAGAAGGTACAATGTACCGAAACAGCTGTGACTGAATTATATAATAAATATGAAAATCAAATAAATCTACTTTTTATTTTTATTTAATTAATTTATATTATTCTTAATATTAAGATAATTATACAGGATAAATTTTAATTACACCGACAAACTGCAGGGACCGATTCCTGACTGAAAATGGATGAAAAAATGACCTATGAATAAGTGTCCATAAATGCATCGTTGTCACGGTAGATGGCACTGACGAATGACATTATTTTCTAGGCCCTATTGCATGGTCTGTTAGATCACCAGACTTAAAACCTCTCAATATTACCTCTGGGGGCATCTGAAAAGAGTTGTGTATGCTGAATCAGTTCCTGATGTGCATATCCTTCAACAGCGTGTCCACGTGATGCTAATCGGAAAGATAGAGTGAGGCTATTCATGATACGTGTGAATGCGTGCATTGCATCCTGTTCGACCCACTTTGAATATATGTATTGACTTGCACGAACATCGTTAATTTCAGGACACATGTTTAAAGGGCCTTGTTTCCTTCATTTCCAGTCAGGAATCAGTCCCTGAAGTTTGTCGGTGTAATTACCGTTCACCCTGTATAGTACTGCTAGAGTAAAAATAATCGGGATTGAACGAGATCTTTAAAGAAATAAAGTATACCTGAGTGAGAACACCTGTTCCTTTTAATATTTCATATTGTACATTATCATGTATACATAGTAAAATTAGAAGATGCACCGTAGTGTAGTTAGTTAAGGTAATACGCTACAAGCCGGAAAATCGTGGATTCGAGTCTTAATGAGGTCAGGATTCTCGTAATATAGCGGCACAATGAACTTGGGGTTGACTCTGTTTCTAATGGAAATAAGTACCAAAAATTTGTTCAGGGGTAAAAATGACCGTTACATAGGGCTACAATCCGAGTAAAATCTCATGCCGATTATCTAGGAAGGTGGGAGCCTTAACCTTTCATTTTCCGAAAGCCCTCCTGAGCCCTGTAGTTACAATGTAACATTACAAAATAAATATAAATAAATTGATTTTGGTCATACTTCAGACAAAATGTATTCACTACTATTTATTTTTTTACTCTTCCAATGTAGAACACAGTTATAAATGTATTTTTTACACTATGTGCGTTCTGTCGTATTTACAGAAATGGCGACCAGGATTGAAGGTTTAATTTCCTAAATTTCGGGGTTGCCAACCTATAAATAACTATATTGTAATATTACCTACCTGGTGCGGGAAGTAAAACCACTGCCCTTTATGTATACTACGTACAATGTATATACAAAAATATATCCAAAAGATAGTAGTATATATTATACGAAACAAATCACTGCATCTTAAATGAACTGAACTTTATTTGAAACAATATAGGCCAAAACAATAAATTCGTACTTGCCGCCATTTTATCTCTGATTTGGTGTCATAATCTGCTGTAGTCTCAACTAAATTAGTTTCGGCATTTACCGTATAAACATTGGCCAGGCTGTTAACGTTAGTCAGTTGTTTATAATGAACGCAAATATTTCCAACTAAGTTGAATTATTTTACTATTATTTAGAAAACACCATCGTGCAAAATAAAATGTACAACACACGTTTGTTAAGTGTTTTACAGAATCTATTTCCTCACTTCTGTAAAAACCACATCCCAACCTTGCATTGCAATATACTATTTCGTATATGTATAAGCGCGGACTTTTCTAAACACTCTTGAGTTGTTTTTTTAATAGGATTATATCTTGGGTAGTCTAAACAATATGCACTGCATTTAAATGTGTTTAGTATATTAAGGCATATACTGTGAGAGGAAGCCCGTATAGTAGTAATTGTTATAGGAGAGTAAATTGATGCAGTAGCTTAGACCAGCAATATTATGTAGGGAGGTTGATGCTGACCGAGCTAATCTGCAGTCCAAGCGGCTGCAAACTTGAGGAAACTTGTTCAACAACCCATCCTTGTCTTGGCTGCTATGAAAAGTAAACTTGAACCACAAATTTCAACTAATCCCTATAAAATTATACAAACTTGTAGCTACATACCGTTGTTAAATTCTTCAATCGTTGAAGGAATTGTGTTGTCCAAGTTTCGTACTCTTCGCCCTGCAAAACATAACAAAATCTAAAATTAAATTTCCCTCCAGAACATTTTTGGTTAACTAATAATACAGAATTTACAACATGAACTTTCAGAGGTTTCTGTTGTGATTCTCACAAATCAAAGTCAAATGGAGTGCAAATTTATCATAATTTTTTGAGAAGCTTCAATTGTTTTATCCTTATTATTGTCATTCATTTTATCAATATATTTTAATTGCCACAACTTTTGTTTTACTTCTTATTTTTTACTTTTATGTTATTACTTAATAACTTTTACTCTAAATGTATTTTTCTATTAATTACAATGTTAATTAACGAGTTTTAGCTTTCTACTGTAGAATGTGGAAATGAAAATGTTACAAATAATTAATATCTCAGCGAAATTTAACTCAACTTAACACATGTTTGTTTTTCTACTACTCATTATGGCGATATAACAAAACTTTTATGACCTACTGTGTAAATGGCCTAGACAATATGATTCAAATCAGCATATATATAAGTCTAAATGTTCCAACGCTGTTTTAATAATCTTAGATCAGGGGTTCGATAAATGAAACTGGCTAGATTCGATGGGTATTTTTTAGGACATATAATTTTCTTTCTGTTGATCCTGTGAAATAGACTTACAGCACATGAAATTTACAAAATCTGACCAAATACTTCGCCCGTTTTACACCCAGTCATGAATCGGGGTAGCTATTAATGTGATGTTTATTTTAAAATAAATAACTGGGAATGAAAGGTGGGACGAAATAAATACTGTCTTATTTTGATTAAATTGAATTTAATTATTAAGTAAGAAAGCTTAAATGATTTTATCAAATTGTTTAAAATAAATTATGGTATTTTAGCAGGGTCCTCTTGTGTTCCTTGTGCGATATACCCATGTTATTATTTATTACAAATAATTATTAAATTCGGCATAATATCTAATAAAATGTTGTACGTTGCAAAAACAGAAAGTGTTTTACAATTTTTTTCAAAATACCAGCCGAAAAACATCTCAGTTAATCTGTAAATCTTTAGTTCAATCCTTGTAACGTAAATATATATTTTGTTTTGCAATTTTGATTTTATTTTCAATGTTATTCTTTTTAATAGGGCCTGCTGCCCAGAAAATGACCGTTATAGCTCTTCAATATTCAATACAACTTATATATTAATGAATAATACCTAAATTTGACAAGGGAGGAGAATTATATAAAAAATTAGTAGAATAAACAAATAAAAATAACAACTGCAAATATATTCTATGAACATTTGGATAACTAAAATAACTGGAAGCAAGAATAATAACATCAAATTCGACAGGAAATCAAACTTATAAAAACATTGAAAGTTTACAATAGAGTAGCCCGGAGATACATCGATAATTTCAGATGCAAACAGTTATAATGAATATGAAATTAAATGTACACAATAAAATTTTATTTTGTTTCTACTACAACATCCTACAAATTTAAAACAATTTTAAAAAATCATAACATTCAAAAGCGAGAAAATAGATAAACTGGAGTAGAGCACGATACAAGAAAATCAAGATGTTTCCGATCACACAAAGAGTAAATCCAATTACCATACTCATTAATAAAATAATGAAAATTCTAAATACAATTACCACAAACATGTTGTTTTTTTACTTGCAGCTTCAACACAGACTCGTGATAACATGTCTTCAGCACAACGGCTTTGACATTTTATTCGATCATTTCGTTATGAAAAGTACAACAGAATACACAATCAGCAGAGAATGTTCAGCATTGTTAATTGGTTTCATCTGATTTGTATGCTATTGTTTCTCTAGACATTTATCAGATAAATTACATGCTGCAATTATTTTCTTTCAGAGTGTTTGGCTTTTTCCTTTGAATATTTTAATAGTGAGGGAATAATCATATGTAGGGCCCGGATGTTTATGACCTTAAAATGCTTAAAAAACAACCTATAAAATGCCCTTAAATTTCTCTTAAAATTACCTAAAACTGTAAAAAAATGACCCAGTGAACATTATAAATTTTATAGTAATTAACCAATTAATAATCATTAATTTATTAATTACAAATGGTCTAAGACAAATAATGATTATTGATTGGGGTAACTGTTCTAAATCAATTAATATTCTTAGTAGTAATGTAATATAATTAAAAATTAATAATTATCACTACGCCAATATAATTTCTATTAAACTAAATTAAAATGTATTAACTAAATATACCTTAGTTTGCATTGCAATACACAACCATAGTCATTATTATGTTATCAAAAGTGAAGCATCGGCGGTTGTCACTGTTTTATACTTGGAGAAACTCCTCACTATTTCCACAGATGTAATGGGTGCATATTAAAAGAACACTGTCACTGGCTGTTAAATATTCGTCAAAAATATCCATTCTGAATGCTTTACCTGACAAAATACAGGTTATCTGACGCATTGTGTGAAACCCTTTATTTTTATGTAACACAAATTTCAGTTTCTGTCTGTTTCTCTAATCTCTCCATTTACATGTTTATACAATTTTCAGCACTATTGACTAACTCTGTTGACTTTTCCAATGAACATTTATCCATAGATTATTTAAAAACTGACGTATAAAAGTACGTAAAGTAAATAAAATGACCAAGAATTACAAATAAGATTTGTAAAATGACTTTATTAGATAAATGTGGAAAAAATGCATTTTAATGACCTATAAAATATATCTTAACAAATTTATTGCACAATGCACTTAATTATTAATCTGCATCGTCTCTGACAACTGATAAAAAAGATGACATTACATCAAAATCCGAGCCCTAATCATAAGTAATGCCACGAGCGATTTCCAAATTTGTGTAGAGGATTTGGATATCAGGAGTGGCATTTGTTAGGATTATTTAACAAATAAAATTAAGCTGTTTACTCAAAATCATTATTTAAATATCCACCCATAGTAATTCAGCCCGAGGGCAGATCTTTCACTGCAATCATAGCATCTTCATGCTATGCTTTGCAGCTTTACTAGGGAATTATAGGTGCGGTAGCTTCCCGTTGCTTTCCACACCGGTGAAGGACGGTGATGATAATGATAGGGATGATGATAATGATAGGGATGATGATAATGGCCGGATGATTTTCGGGGACCGTTGGACCCTAAGCTTCCTGACATTTGTCTTACAGGTGAGGAAAACCCCCGAAAGAAACCTCACCCAGGAAGCTTGTCCCGACCAGGGATCAAACCCCGGCCCACTGCGTGACAAGGCAGCACGCTACCTCGAGACCACAGCTGTGGACTATTTAAATATAGCTATTTTAAAACATGTATATATTTAATGTAAACGGCGATGTTTGAAAACAAATGAGAAATGTTTGGTTATGTTTCATTTGTTCATCACTGCAACTCGATAATACTACTTATTGCCAAATAGGATCGCAATATTGTAAGAATGCACCCTAGTGGAGAAAAAATGAAACACATCAAACTGCATATTATAACCAACATTAAAAGTTATTAATTATTTTTTTCGGAAAAACTCAGTAAAATCAGTATTAAAAATACAATTATTGAATACGTAATTATCAAATGTGTAGGTTGAAGGAATCTGTTCATTATTTGCTATATTCAACATATTTGTTAGAGAGTCAGTCACTGCAAAATAATTTTCTGACATGTTCAGAATATTAAAAGGGAAGAGCTTTCTTCATTTTGGTAATCAAAATTCGATAATTATCGAAGTGAAACACGACTGTGATTGTTTGTAAAACAAAATTCATTGAAACATGATTGGTCATTGACTGCCATTTGGCACTTCGGTTAAATAGTCACAGAAAGTAGTGGCATAGAAATGAATAGACCACTTGAATGTGTGGATGATGTAGGAGGTAAAAGATACCGTGTTGAGGTAGCTTAAAGTGTGATAAGTGAACTTAGTAGAAGGTCAAGGAGGATAAAACAGATAAAAGTTTCTGTATGACTACTTATCGTCTGGAGATCAAATTGTACTGTGTGGGAATAACCTTACGGATTTGTAACCTTCTTTGTTTCATAAGCTGGTGGTGGAGTTCCATCCCATGCCTCCGTATATGATTTGCAAAAATTAATTTGTAACAAGCACACTTGATATAGTGGTCGCGGTGGTCTAGTGGGTATGTTTCTTGCCTCTAGTCCTGAGGGTTGCGGATTCAAACTCGGCCGGATGGAAAGCTCCAACAGACTAGTCCACCGGGAGGGACTTAAGCTGTGGGTTCCAAGTATGAAGATTTTCTCGTAAAAGAACCTCAAGTCTGATTAAAATACCTATGAGCAAAATTGAATGGACCTTCATCAATCCGAATAATACCTTAACTTCCTACTACATATCTCCTAGAGGCAATAACCACATATCCCTCACTGGCATATGTTGGGAAATTAGTGTAACTAAATTAGTCCGGTTAAGAAATTTCCCATTAGGAAAACACACAAGTCCCGCAGTGGGACAACCGGGAATCAATCAATCAGTCACTCTTTATATTGTCCTGACTCTTGATCATATCGTTTTGAGATAAATTCAGTCTTTCTTTTTTGTAATTGCGTACTATCTAAAATTATTTAAAAAATATTACTTTTTATTTTATTCTGAGCCACATACTCGTATTTAATTTCATGTTAAAAGCTATTAAAAGTTAATTATCAGTATAAACCCGAAAGCATGATCCTATTAACTCCGAAATGCGAATTCACATTTTATAAGTTGGCTATATTTTAACATTTTCGCTGTAATAAGGTAACATTATTACGGCATTGATTACTAATTTATCCCGACATAAATAATTTAACTTTAACTTCAACTATTTAGTTGATATAGCTTAAGTTTGAATAAATTTACTTGAACTTGCTATCAAAAATATTTTTACTAAAAAATAACATGCAAGAAAAAGCAACTAACACTGTGCGCCATTCACAATTCATCCACTTCTCCATTGACAACAAGTAGGGAGATAAACCCTGAAAGCATTAATACTAAGCAAATAAATCTTGCAGTGATCGATTTTCCTTATATCTAAATAACTCTCGACTACCCACGCACTCACTGTTTTTTTCTCTCAATACGGTAACAAATTACATTAATTAACTAACTAACTAACATAATCGAACCCATAGGTTCATGACCGTGCAGGCATAAGGCCTCCATAGATTCTTATCATCATCATCATCAAGAACAAGGATTAGCCCAATGGCCTGTTCCGATCTCATTATAGGTCGAATTGGTCCTTCCATCTCTTCAATGGTCTTCCCAACATTCTTCTCCCTTTTGGTTTATAATTATACATTCTTCTTGGTATGCGCTGTTCATTCATTCGTAATACGTGCTGAAGATAAGCATTTTGATAATATTTTATTATTTCACAGAGATTAAATATATTAAGTTCTGTTCTTATATCTTCGTTTTTTCTTTTTATCGGTTCTTTGGTATCCTGCTATTGCTCTCAACATCTTCATTTCAGCAGCCTCTATTTGTTTACTATCTGCCTTTGTTAATGTTCAGGTTTCACATCCATAGATAAGAGATGGAACTGCCAATACTTTGTAAAACTTCAAAATAGTTTCTTTTCTAGTCTTATTCAATAAAGTGCGTTTAATTGTGCCACATAGATAATTGAATCGTTGTATTTTAGTGTGTTTCTCTAAATTTCTGTCATTGCCTAAATGACATCCCAAATAATTGAAATTCTGAACTTCGTCTATAATTACATTGTTTGTCATTATTTTTGTTCTTATTGGACATTTTCATTTCAGAGCTAATATTTTTGTTTTAGATGTAGATATTCTTAAATTGTATTTTAGAGAGATATTATTTAAAGTATAAAGGAATTGTTGTAAAGCATTTTCTGATGCTGTCATTATTACTTGATCGTCTGCAAAAAGCAAAGTTGTCAATACACTATTTATATTAATTTGTTCTTGCCATTCATTTATGACATGGTCCAAGTATAAATTAAATAATGCTGGTGACAATGGACACCCTTATCTTACTCCCTGGTTTATTTCTATGTTTTGTTTACTAATTTTATCTCCGCAGTCTATTTTAAAATTTGTTTCTATATATAAACTCTGAATGGCTCTTATAAGGTGTTGAGGAATTCCTTTCATTTCTAGTAATAGATTCTTATCCTGAGCTAATGTTTTCCAATCATCCTCTGTATAATCTACTTCCCTCAAATCATTGTTAATGTTATTCTCCCACCTCATTCTTGTCTACCAACTGGCTCTTTTCCCTCTGGTTTTCCTAGAAGAAGCTTCCATGCCCCTCTTCTATCCCCATATAAATAAATAAATAAATACATATATTTTTTAATTGTTATTTATTTATTTTAATTCTTAATAGAACATAGGTCAGCAGTAAACTTCCTCCAACGTACTCTGCTTCCAGCCAGCCATTTCATTTGTTTCCAGCTTTTCCCTCTTTCCTTTGCTTCCTCATATGCTGATCGCTTCCAAGTTTTCCTAGGTCGTTCCCTCTTTCTTATATAATTATATATGTAATTTTCATAAAATTTAGTTTTTTGTATTAAATTATCCCCTCCCTGCATACAATTAAAACCGCAAATGAAAACCTTAATAGTCCACAAAATGACAGGAGTAAAACTATGTATTGATCTTCATTTTTATTCATTTCGTTTACGTTATGGCAACTTTGTTAAGAATCTATAGTGTCAGTAATATAGAATTAATTATATTATAGTTGAGAGGAGTAAACTTTCCATTTAGCTTATATTATACTGATACGAAACGTGATTGTTATTTTAAGAAAGGAAATATTACGAGAAATTGATAATAAAGTGTTAAAACATTTTTTTTGGATCAGAGTGAGTTTAACAGACATGTGAATGGAGGAAACTACATGCGAGTGAGTTTCATGATATTTATAGGAAATCTGATAGTATATTACATATGGACATTGCCATAAAACTCCGGATTCGATGTCCCACTTTGTTGAGTGTAGGTATTGAGAGACGTATTTGAGTTTATTCTAGGAGATCATCAATGTGGATTTAGAAGAATCAGATCTACAACAAATCAGATTTTTAGTATAAGACAGATTTTAGAAAAGAAATGGGAATGTAATGGTATAGTACATCAACTATGTGTAGACTTCAAAAAAAACATACGATTGAATTAAGTGGGAGAAGCTATATGGTATCCTGCTGGAGTTCGGAATTTCTAAGAGTTAGTTAGACTTATACGAATGTGTCTAAATGACACAAAGAGTAGAGTGCGTTTAGGCAAACAGTTTTTGGATACTTTTGAAATCCGCAATGGGTTGAAGCAAGGAGGATGCACTATCTCCTCTACTATTTAATTTTGTACTAGAGCATGCCAACAATTCTTTAGAGGAAGAGGAAGGCCTGCAACTCAATAGTATTAATAAGCTGTTAGTTTATGCTGATGATGTAGTATACTATTGGGATAGCGAGGAGTTACTAAAGGCCAACACGCACACACTATTGAGTAACACTAAGAAATTGGGACTGGAAGTAAATATCCATAAAACAAATATATGATCACATATAGAAATACATTATATAATGAAAATGAACAGCTAATGAAAAATGAGGGAAATTTTGAGCAAGTGGCTGAATTGATATAGGCCTACATAGGAACAATAATCACAAATAGGAATGAGATCCACAAAGGAATGAAACATAGGGTCAATTCTGGAAATGCGTGCTATTATGTATTACAGGGATTCTTGACGTCCCAACTCCTTTCAAAAAGCGTTAAACAGAAAATATATTAAAATGTTATTCTACCAGTTATATTATACGGATGCGAAAAACGGACTCTTACTTTAAGGGAAGAAAGGAGATTACGAGTATTTGAGAATAAAGTTCTTAGGTAGGAAGCCTTGGCGCAGAGCTACGGGACTTGCGCTGGTTCGAGTCTCCATGGGGGAAGAAATTTTCTCATGGTATTTCGGCCAGTATGGGACCGGTGCCCACCCAGCATCGTGAGGCAATTGGCTAGCTACAATAAGTAGCGGCTCCAGGTTGAGGAACCAGCTATAACGGCTGGGGGACTCGACATGCTAACCACATGTCACCCCTACTCTGGCTGTTGATCATCTACCTCTGTGATTGACACATGTGGATGTGAAGGGCCAGCAGCCGGCTGGTAAAAGGGCAACCGCTGAAAAGTGGAAAGACCCTCAATCGAATCGGAGGAAAATTTTTGGATCAAAGAGAGATGATCAGACAGGTGAATGGAGAAGACTTACATAACAGTGATCTACATTGTTTTTATAGGAATCCAGATATAATGAGAACATTTAAGTCTCATAGACTGCGATGGGCAGGGCATGTGGCACGAATGGGGGAATGAAAGAGGGGCTTGAAAGCATATTGTATGGAAACCAGAGGGAAAACGCCCAGTTTAGTAGACCAAGAATGAGGTGGGAGAATAACATTAATCATTATTTGAGAGAAGTAGATTATACAGGGAATGATTGGAAAACATTAGCTGAGGATAGGGATATATGGAGAGCTTATGTCCGCGCGGCCATGAACCTACCGGTTCGATAGTTCCAGTGAGTTAGTTAGAATGAGTTTCTTATTGCGTGCAGTTGTTATAGTACCCACTCTTGCAACTGTGAAATGAGTAGAGTTTTAATTCTAATTGTTAAAAATAAGAAGAGAAATACAATACAGAAGCAGATTAGATTACAAAATACCCGATAATCGTTAAAGATGTGGGTGGGGTTAAGACAGAACATTTTTCAAAACTTTAAACTTGGTAAAAGTTTGACATTTTCACTTACTGAGCAAGTCAGCGTGACTATTTAGTTGTTACTCCTCTCTTACTCTCCTCATCTGTCCTTTTCTTCCTCAAGACGGTTTTATTGCCTTTGAGAACGCCGATAGACTGAAAAGTGTCAAACGGTACTGACCTAATAAGCACGCAGCAAGTGGATTTTGTTAATTTTCCTGAGGAAAAGTCTTAACAATCCTTTTCTCTTTCTTAAATAAATGCGTTGCAAAGATTTATTTCTGTTGGTTCAGTACGTATGCAGAATAACTGAAACCCACTAACTAAAAATAGAAGTAGACTGTAGATCAATAATTGATCATTATAAGTGGTTCTGATGATTTCTTAATAATTAATTTTTAATTTCAATGAGACTATAGAAGTCTATAGTCCAGCCGCTGAGTCTCCGGCTTTGACATTTAGCTTGTATGAAGGATAAAGGGAGAAACTCGCCCTCTACTGCAATAAAGAAATAATTGAATTGGGAGTAGACGTCTGCCACAACCAATCACTGCTCTTGACGCAGCTGGTAAGGTTTGAAATTCCTGCGATGTTATCGGCTGTATTTCTACTAACTGCCTGGTGCATAAAGCTGCTCCTCCACTGAATATCCATATCGGCAGCACTGACGGGAAAACGTCGGGACCGGGTACTCAGCGGCTGAACTGTAGATTTGCACAGCACATATGAATTTGGAGGGCAGAGGCTAATTGGGATTTCCGGATCTTTGATCTGGTCAGAAAACCTGATGGAACTGATATTTAACCTCTGGGTGAATTTTGGTGAAGTCCGGAGGGTCTAATTTAACCAAATCCACTCTCCTCGCCTCAACGTTTGGGCTCCTCCAGGCCTTCTTAAGATCTTTTAAGATTTTAAGATGCAAAAGTGAGAGTGGGGTGTGGAAAGAAACGGAAAGCTACCACACCTATATATATATCCCTAGTAGAGCTGAATTAAGGAAAGACCTGCTCTTGGGCGGACCACTATTGATAAAAAATATGAATTTAATGCATATAGTGTGCCTATTGTTTTCGAGGAACTATCAAACATTGCATTCCGAAATCTACCTTGAAATTTCTTCCAGAGAAGCGTAGTGGTGTACAAAGGCCGTGCCAAAAAACTGGCGTTTTTAACTGCAGGTCACTAATATCCAGCACCAAATTTCTCATTTAAACTATAGGAAAGTAATACAACTCTACAATATTGATAGATTAAATAATCCTCACTACCTTCGCACCGCGTCCCGCCTCACTCTACTCCGCTCTTGCTAATGCAGGGCGACCACTCACTTCGTACAGTGGGTTGCCATTGCTGGATTCTGGCTTCGATTTCTGTGCCTTGCAGTTAAAAAGGCAGATAATTGTTTGGATACTTGTGGGAGGCATTGCAAGGTAGATTTCGGCATGCAATGGTTAACAATTCCCTTGTTAAATGAATAATATATTTCCTTCCATTATTTGAATGGCATTTAGGAGAATCTATCAGCGAAAATATTCGAAGGTATCAGGGGTCAGGGAAAGTTTGTTAGCTTCTTTAAGACTTTTGTCAGGTCCAAAAGGGATCATAAAAACTTTAATTTTCAATATGCAGAACAGCAGTTTTTCGAGTCCGAGATGGAACCAAAACCGATGTAACAATCGAAATGGAATAATATGTGAGAGATTCCTAAATTTCTTATTATAATAGTATATAACGATACGAGGATGGAAGACAGTGTTTTTAGTATGAGTTGAAATGTTTAAGCCTGATTCGATAGAAAAGAGCTTAAATTTTCAACGAATACGTAAAAGTATTCCATCCTTGTATCGTACTACTTTATTTTATACTATTTTAAAAATGAAGATATGTTTAACAAACTTAATAAATTTAATTATATATGTGGCACAATTAAAAGAATAATTAAAAACACAAGAAAGGAAACTAAACTAAAATTTTATAAAGCAGTGGCCGACCCCTTACTATTGTATGGTAGTGAATTTTGGGTTTTAAATAAAAGAGAAGAGAATATCATAGAAGCAGCTGAAATGAGATTTCTGAGAAGTGTGGCTGGCTGCAAACTTCTAGATAAAAGAAGAAGTGCGGATATTACAAATAAGCTAAATATTTTTTTTTTTAATTTTAGATCAAATAAAATATCTAAAAAAACTGGAAAGAACATGTTCAAAGAATGAAAGATGATCGCATTCCAAAAACCAAAAGGAGATAGGAATGTTGATAGACCGAAAAAGAGATGGCTTCAACATTTCGAATAAGAATCTATGAGACCGGAACAAGCCACATGGGCTTAATCCGTGATTGTTGATGATGATGATGATGATGATGACTATGTTGAATTTCTTGCCTTTATTTAAATTAATAACATTGTATAAATAAGATTTTATAGGAAATCAGATATAATAAAAAAACAGTTAAGTCTCGTAGACCGCAATGGGCAGGACATGTGGCATGAATGGAGAATTGAAGAGGGCATGGAAACTTCTTGTATGAAAACAGAAGGAAAAACGCTCAGTTGATAGACGAAGAATAAGATGGGAGAATAACATTAACCATGACTTGATGGGATGACTGGAAAACATTAGCTCGGAATAGGGATGTATGGAGTGCTTATGTCCGCGCGGCCATGAACTTACGCGGGTCTCATAGTTCCAGTAAGTTAGTTGGTTAGTTAGTGTAAATAAGATATCAGGTTCACTATCATGGTTCTCACTTAAAGACCACCATTTAAAATGTATCAAATATGGAGGAGCTTTGAGTGATGATTACGAAATTCTGCAAATTAGTCTAAATAAGTTGAAAAGAGAAAAATATGTTCATATGTTTTAAGGTAAATATTTTATTGAGCATATCTTATTAAATATAAGCTGAAATTAATTAAACAATCATCCTGAAGTCATGTTAATAATATTTGGCTGCGCGCGATATTCAATTTTTTTTTTTTTCCAATATGAGGCATGTAAGGTTTTTATAGCTGTTTTCTACATATTTAAAGGTTTATAATTATAGTAACGTGTCGACAACGGTTTTAAGGGCAAGATGCTGATGATGATTACGATATAATCGAAACATGTTCAAGAACAAGTCAACATTAATATTGAGGTAAGATGATCAGACTGAAAATAATTTAAGTAATACCCATTTAACGGTGGCGGTTCTGAAATTATACATGCACACACACACACACACACACACACACACACATATATATATATATATATATATATATATCCGTCCATAGTAATTCTGCCCGAAGGCAGGTCTTTCACTTCAATCATAGCATTTTCATGCTCTGCTTGCAGCTTTACTAGGGAATTGTAGGTGCGGTAGCTTCCCATTGCTTTCCATATATATATATATATATATATATATATATATATATATTCAATCTATGATTTAAAGAGAGATCAGGGCGTGGTTTAGGCTAGAGGTATGGAAATTTCTAAAAATTAGCCGTCGCGATATGCGAATACGTCCAATGTGCGGGAGCTTTGAAGACGAGATACATATATTAGGAAAACATAACGATTTACAATATTGGAGGCGTCAGTTATTACCGAAAAGATTTCTAAATTCAAATCATGAAAGATTGGCATGCTATGAGTTTATGGTAAATCCAGAAAATTGTAAAAACTTTGGTAAATTTCTGAACAAAACGCGGAAAATAAGAACAACACTCTTTCATGAATAAATACATATTATCAAAATGCAATACCAATAATTCTTAATAAGTATACGCAACTTAATTAATGCATAATGTTATTGTATTATTATGTAATTGTAATAGTATTGTGTTTTCTTTATGTAATTGTAATGTTATTGTTTTCTATTTGTTTTTCTTTATACTATTACCAAATATTACTTTATTGTAACGGACTGTCAACAGGACGTACGGCTTACTGCCCGTACGACCCATATTTGTAAATAACATTGTATATATCTTACTTTTAGTCTAATAAAGTCCTATTAAAGTCATATATTCCACATCATCTTCATCCCCTGCAAAAACTATTTGAACATCTGCAAACAACTAACATATCTAATGGTATAAATTACCAATGGTTAAGTCACCAAATGGATTATAAACAATGAAAATAAAAGAAAATTATATAATATGGGAATTTTTTATTGCGCTTTGGTAAAATTAAGAAATAGCGTTCTTAACAGAAGACAGTCTAGCGAATATGTTGTGATAATTAGCTCTGTTCCGAATAGCTAGGGGACGTTGAAGCCGGAATTAAATCCACGAGGAAAATTCTCAGAGGAATTAGGATCAACTTTATTTGAAGTAAGACATAGCAGTTGTAGCCGAAGCTCTTCATTAGCATTATCTCCGTAGTTGTGTACCGGGTTTATTGCAGGACATCGGGAGTTACAACAAATTCTCATAGGAACACGAGAAAACTGAATAATATTAAAAACATCTGCGCTGGCTCTTACTACAACACTAGTATTAGTGTATTCCTTTGGGAACTGTTATCAACTTTAGCTAAAATGGATATATGCAAACATATCCCAATGGATTACAACTAAAGTTTATTAACAACTCAAGGTATTCGATAATACTAACAAGATCTCTCTGCTGTTGTCTAGTTCGATTAACAAGTTCAAAAAACTCCGTATAAAAGACTACAGTGAGGGTCCATAGATGTCATGGAGGACGCTAAATATACAGATTAACACTGAATAGGGATTATATTTAAAAGAGGTAATTTCCAATAAATAGTCTAGGAACAGTTGTCAGGTGTATATAGGTAGAATGTGGAACATGTGACAATGTTTATATAGGCCAAATAGGCAGAATATTTATTTCTCGTATAAAGGAATATGAGGACGTATGGTAGAAATATCGATACTTCGAACTTACTTAAATTTGATCACTGTTTTAATTCTGATTTTAAACATTTACATATTTGTAACAAAGGGGAAAAAACTAGATCTTGTACAAACTTTAGAAATAAATAAATTAAAGACAAAATAATGTTATTAAACCCCCAATTAGATTTAAATGATTCACCTTTGTTAAATTTATAAAAAAATATGTGTTTTATACATTGCTATATAATTTGTTTACCTTTTGTTTATATTGTATTGCTTAGATACATTTGTTTACATAGTTGACTACACACATAAATACAAAATTAATTTAGGTTTATAACATTCATCTGATGAAGATAGTGTATTCAAACAGCTGTTACGAATGTTAAAATAAATATTTATGAAATCATATAAAAGATTGATAGTTTCATTTATTAAATGCATAATGTATTTTCATCAAGTAAACACGAAATCAATCGAATAAATAGTAAACACTTCACTCGTATGCGGTATAATGCAAGGTCGAGGGATGGGAAGAGATGAAGCTGCCTATATTGAATATCTGTGATATGCGCGCATGTTGGGTGTTCAAGCCTGTCTCGCCAACACAGGAAGATATGAATTCAAACGTAATGGATTACATGAGTATAAATAAGTGGTGGAATATAACTTCGGTAGGGAAAGCGGGAGAAACCCCAAAAAAGCCTGCCCTATCTCCGATCCGTCCACCATGAACCACACATGTAACGACTGAGACGCGAACACAGAATCCAGAGGTGCAGGGCGAATGACTAACCACTTGAGCCACGATTCCCCCTCCAATGAATGTAGGATGCAAATTTATTAAACTGAGCATTTGTCTGATTATAGGCAAGCAATTTGAAATAAAGAAACCGGTCTGAGTTTTTAGTTACGAATATTTACATCTGTTACTCATGATCCAATATTAAAATAAAATCGGCTTACAGAATGCAATTAGATGGATACGGTTAATAATTAACGATAAAAATGCCCGACTATCGTATTTTAACAATTTAGATTTTATATAACCCTTATAATTGTCCAATTTTCTCAGATTATTTAAAAGATAAATTCGGAAACTATGTTCAATTAATTCTTCCATCCATAGTAATTCTGCCCGAAGGCAGGTCCTTCACTGCAATCATAGCATTTTCATGCTATGCTTGCAGCTTTACTAGGGAATTGTGTAGGTGTGGTAGCTTCCCGTTGCTTTCCACACCGGTGAAGGATGATGATGATAATGATAATGGTAAGGATGATAATGATAAGGATGATTGCCATATTATTTCGGGGACCATTTGGGCCTTAGAGTTTTCCTGACATTTGTCTTACAGGTGAGGAAAAACCCCGATAAAAACCTCACCCAGAAAAACTGCCCCGACCAGGGATCAAACCCGGGCCCGCTGCGTGACAAGGCAGCACGCTACCTCGAGACCACAGCGGTGGACATTAATTCTTAATCCCCAATAATAGTTTGAAGCCATTCCACACCAAACCAAATTCCTGTCTTATTTTTATAATAAACTAGCTAATACCCGGCGTGCGCTGCTACGCCTAAATAAATGAAAATTAATGTGCTTTTATGTTTAGTTGAATAAGTGAGAGTAAAAATAATTATAAATTTATATTTTTAGATACCCCGTGCTGATTACCCGGGTTGCCCGGGAATCTACTTATCCCGATCTTCTTGACATAAATAAGCTGAAATACGAAAATTAATGTGTTTTATGTTTAGTTAAATAAGTAAAAGGAAAAATTTATATCGTAACTATTTTTAGATACCCCATGCTGTTTACCCGGCGTTGTCCGCGAATCTACTCATCCCGATCTTCTTGGCGTAAATCAGCTGAAAGACGAAAATTAATGTACTATTTATGATTAGTTGAATAAATAAAATGAAAAATAATTATAAAATTATATCGTAATTATTTTAAGATTCCCGGTGCTTATTACCCGGTGTTGCCCGGGAATCTACTTATTTCGATCTTCTTGGCATAAATTCGTTATTGTGAGTTATCCGTAAAAGAATACCCGCCATGTGCTGCTATGCTTGCACAGGTACTTGTCTGGATCTTTTTGGTATCAATGAAAGACAAAAATGGTTATTGTGAGTTATCCGTAAGAGATAAACATATGCTGTCGTGGACTTTTTTGTAGAACATTTTGAGATATTCAATTCCGTGTACATTAATTTTGTGTATTTGTTATGGTTTAGGCAGCGTAAGCCATTTAAGCGTCCAAAAAGCTACTTTTTTCACGTTTTCCACTATAAAGGGCGATTTTTAAGGGTGTAGGAGTCGAGTATCACAACTTTCTTTTAGCCTATGTTCATCCCGAGAATCTCCTGAATATTATGCAAAAAGCCACTTGACAATCGGATCAACAATTTGGCCGCGCATAAAGTACGAACAAACAAACAAACAAATAAACATTCATTTTTTATATTAGAATAAAAGTATCAGATATAAACAAATTAACAACTGATTAATCAATTATTTTTCGTCTGATATCTGGTTCCCCTTTATCAAATTGCTTGTGTAAGTATAACTCCTCTTTAAGCAGATAAATGCCTTCATTTTACTAATTTACACTCTATACATTCATAATGTGTTCTTCATTCCACAAGTATCACAAAGATTCCATACTCACTTTAAAAATGTTGAATTATTTTCAGTGCCAAATGAAACAAGATTGAGCTGAAAGAAAATATATAAATTATATACCCCTGCTGTCTGGGATTGAAAATGATCGATCCACGATATACACACGTCATCTGAGCTATAAATATTACCGATAGGATATTTATATCTATATAATTATATTTGTGACATGACAATTCCGAGAAACCAGAGCCAAATTAGTTTTATTAGTGGCTCCCACACAGGAGTATTATAGACAATTAATGCAATTCACTCAATGCAGACCATCAAACTTATTTTCATTTTTCTTAATCGGATATATTCATTAATGAATTCAAATTAATACTCAGGTATTCTCTTATGTCCATAAGGTTTAACGAAGGCTTACTCCGTTCTAGATCATATATATATATATATATATATATATATATATATATATATACATACACTGATCAAAACAATTAGAGGAACACTATGAAATATGCAAATATTTTTTCATTTGATAAAGATACAAACATGAAATTAATAAAGTACATTATTTGTGGTTATTTATTTATTGCTCATGTCAGTAAAAACAAATGAATAACGCTGACAATTAACTTTTCAAATAATTCCGCTATGTAAGAAATTGAATCTTGTGCTTATTTTTCAAAGTTAAACACTCGTTATATAGAGTTAGTATCGTGTATGGCCTCCACGATATTCGATGACAGTTTGTCACCTTCGTGGCATGCTCCCAATAAGATTCCGGATTTCCTCTTGCGGGATATTCTCCCATTCCTCCTTCAGAGCATCTCCAAGTTGCTGCAGAGTTTGGGGAGCTTGATGTCGGTTCTTGACCTTCCTGTCTAGAAGATTTCACAAGTGTTCAATAGGGTTGAGGTCTGGGCTGACCGCTGGCCACTCCATTACCTCAATTTCATTTCTCCTCAGGAAATCCCTGGTGACAGCCGCAGAATGTGCCCTTGCATTATCTTGCATAAACAGAAATCCAGGGCCTACTCCAATGGCAGCAGGTACTACATGCTCTTCCAGAACGTGCTCGATATACCGGACAGCATTCAGTCGCTGGGGAACAAGTACAAGGTCCGTACGATTGTTTTACATAACTCCGGCCCACACCATTATGGAACCTCCTCCGAATCTATCAATTTCCTGTACAGCCCCTGCACAAAATCTTTCTCCTGGCCGTCCCCACACCCTCAATCGACCATCACAACGTGTAAGACGATACCTGGATTCGTCCGAGAAGAGCACAGACTCCCACTGGTTCAGGTTCCAAGCACCATGGTTTTCAGCATACGTACGTCTTGCTGCCTTATGCCCATTTATTAAGCGTGGTTTTTCAACGGGCCTTTTTGGACGAATATTCTCATTCCTTAATCTGTTCCTTATGGTTTGGTCTGAAACTCGGATTCCGGAAGCCATATGAAGGTCATTCTGCAGGTCTTTTGCAGTTTTTGTACGCTGTCGAAGAGCAGAAAGAACAACGTATCTGTC
The DNA here is from genome assembly GCA_030220185.1 of Diploptera punctata. Lineage (NCBI taxonomy): Eukaryota > Metazoa > Arthropoda > Insecta > Blattodea > Blaberidae > Diploptera > Diploptera punctata. The sequence continues at coordinate 989,895 of JASPKZ010003852.1, forward strand.
ATCCTGGGGGCTTGTTTTAAATGTACGGCCCTGGCCATGTCTTCTACAATACTGACCTGTCTCTCTGTGCCTGTTGCGTAACCTGGGCACCACGGAAGGAGAAACCCCAAGCTCTCTAGCCACTTGTCGCAGAGATTGACCTTGTCGTAAAAGATGTAGAGCATGATACACTTCAAAATCATTTAAATGCCTCATTTTGTCAGAGACTTCAATAAAGAAGGCAATAATCAACATTCGTCACTATAGCATCAGGAAGCTTACCAATTAGAAGTGGCCAGTGCGTTCCAAAATAAAAAAAATTGTCTATATTTGTTATTTGAGGTAATTTCTCTGGATTTAGGCCATGGATCTTTAAAATGTGTATCCAATGATACAATTAATAATTCAATTTACATATTGTCCAACTTTCAGCATCACAGCTTTAAAAAACAATTACTTATTCAATTTATTACAAGTGTTCCTCTAATTGTTTTGAGCAGTGTATATTCAAAGGAAACAGTAGATGGCGATACCGGGAATCAAAATCGAGACTCAGAGATATGTCAGATATTTTATTATCGCAAATGTTTTTATGGTTAATTTTATAAAAAAGTAATAAATAGCATTTCACGTCAAAGAGCAGTTTATAATTAAGTGGAAACGAATTGCAATCAATTTTAAGTAAACGAATGATTAGATAAAATATTAATAGGAAAATGGATTTAATATTAATTTTGTAAAATTAGTATAAATTCGATTTAGCTGTAAGATATGCATACATCGCTCGTCACTCTCGTTAATAAGGTAAGATAAGTCGCAACGAAGTAGGTATATCTGAAAGTATAGATAGATTAATCAAGTTAATATAAAAGTTATAATTTTCATTTACATTGACTATTTAACTCATGCCCCAAATGGGAGTCAATGACCAATCACATTTCAATGATTTTTTATTTACAACCAATCACAGTCGTGTTTCGTCTAAAATTTACCAACTAAAGTTTATCATAATAAAGAAAGCACCTCCTTTTTAACATTCTGAATAGGTCATTATTTTGCAGTGACTGACTCCCAAAGAAATACGGCTACCAGATTGTCTATATAACGCATGAATGTCAGCAGAAAACGCATGCGATAGATAATATAAAAACATTTGTAACAATTGATTATATCATTTTTAAAAAAAGAAAACACTGTTTGCACTTTCTTAAACAAATTATTTTCCAGGAAATGACGTAGAAAAATGTAATTGACATATTTACATCATAGGACATCAGAAATGAATTAATATCTATAACGTAGGGTACACTTACAACATTGCGATCTTTTGGCAATAAATAATATTATGATCTGGTTGCAGTGATCGAACAAAAGAAGCAAATGAAGCGTACCAATCATTTCTCATTTGTTTTCAAACATCGCCCGTTTACATTAAATATATAAATATTTTAAATTAACTATAGTTAAATAATGATTTGTGAGTAAACAGCTTAATTTTATTCGTTAAACAGTCCTAACAAATGGCATTCTTGATTTCCAAATTCTCTAGATAAATGTATTGCTATTCAATATAACTTAATCTGTTATATCATACAGAGAGTCACTTATACTCACTCATGAAGTTTTTGTGTGGGAGAAAATATCAGATTAATATCCCATCTAGGAATATAATATCGATAGACATTGATTTTTTAAAGTGCAAAGAGTAAATAACAGAAATGATATACTGTACACAAGCATATGGTGTTACTAAAATCAGAGAGAAAACTGATATCGAAGATGAAGTTATGTGATAAAACGGACAATCCAATGAGTTATAATTAGAATAAAATAAGTAAAGCATTGTAAAATCTGCAAGAATAATGTACGAGAAATTAGCTGTTACTATGAACTACTATATTAAATTACAGTAAAGAATGATCCGGCAAAATGTTCAGAAATTATAAAACAAAATTAAACGCTTCATATTTTTTCTTTCTCTATCTCAGTTTAACCACTCGCCTTATAGTTACTTTAGACCTTAGAATGACAGGACCTGTCGGGAGAGGGATCACACAATAGTATATTGCGATACAAGTGAGATAAGCACTTGTTACTGATCGAGAAAAAGTTTGAAAAAAACTAGCTAATTTTTATTAAATATAGTAATAAATGAATAAAAATATTGGTTGGATGTAAATGACTTCTATGAGAAAGAAACATTGGGTGATCGTTGCTCTGTAGCTTTTCATTTGTTTTATTATAAGCAAGGATTGTTGGCTGTGGAGACATTTTTATAGGTAGTACCGTGATTCGAATCTGTTTGATAATTTTATTATGGAAGGAGTCATGGTAGATGATAGAAAAATTGAAGAAGCCTGGAGAGTGGGATGTTCTGCATTAATTCCAGAAAAGTCCAAACAAAGGTACGAGTTAGTGTACAAAACATTCAAGAAATGTTTTATTTTATTTACCGAACGTGTGCTTTTTGAGTCCATATCAGCATTGCGATTTCTTTTGTTTGCATAGCAACCAGGTTAGATGTGCGAACGTTGACTTACTTCCAGTAACCACAATATTAGTAAGTTTAAGAAATTAGTCACATCGACCAAAAATACTTTTTTGACCACACAAGAATGTGGAGGGCCTCCCCGAATGAAATAAGCTCAATGTCAGGGCCTCCTCCGAGACAACATGACATTAAGATGAAACACCATTCACATAACACGTTCACACTAAACGTAGCAAATATGAAAATGATAATTCTCACGGCCAGATGACGTTCGAGGATCGTTTGAGTCTTAAAATTTCCTGGCATTTATCTTGCAGGAGAGGAAAAAAGACCTGAAAAAATCATCACCCAGGAAACTTATCCCGACCGGGGATCGAACCGGGACCAGCTAATTCGAGGCAGCGACGCTATCCCGAGACCACAGCGGTTGTCCAAACGCTTTATAATTGAAGTTTTTTTAAATATTACCATAAAGTATGTTAAAATAAATTGATGATTTTATAAAAAAAAAGGGAGGAGAATAGAGGAGAAAAGAAAATTAGGCAAGTTATTCTAGCCGGAAGTCAGGAAGAAAAAGGAATTTTTGCTCTTTTTGTTATGGCAGCCAAAACAACCAATAAACTAATTAATTCTATTTCCATTCTATTCCTCATACAATCCAAATAATAGATAAAATTTCATCTACCAAATTTCATCCCGGCCGGGGTCGATGGATTTTTTTTAGAATGGAAAAATCCAAGGAGCAAGTCCTCCGGGAGGGACTTTAAGCCGTGGGTCCCGAGTCTGAAGATTTTCAGGCTCGTAAAAGATCCTTAAGTCTGAATGAAAAGGCATCTAAGTAAAATTTGCCGAATTTTCCCGTCCTACTACTACCTTGGTTTCCTAGATGTCAGTATGAGGCGGAACGCTGACCACGGACCACTCAAATGACATCTACACGAAAACAAGTGTAACTAAATTATTATGGTTCAAATTCTTCCCTGTAGGGGGAGAGCGCCTAAATCTCTGTTAGGGGAAACACGGGCTTACAAGATTACAAGAAGATAAAGTACTCAGTTTTAATATTTACCATAATAGCAATATCAATATATAATCTGCTATTAATGTTAATTGCTAATCATGTATTATAATTCCCAAGCTACTAATATTTGATTTGTGATGTCTCTGAGGTAGATGTCATCTCGAGATGAGGGAGCTCTTGCAACTTGAGGGCTATATTAATTCTAGGGTGAAGGGCCGTTAAACTTACTTATAATTACATTTAAGCTTCAGGATCCCTGAGGAAAGGTGGGATTTCCACGCGGTATGACCCCCAAGTGTTAAACTTGTCTCTCTATTAGAGTTAAGTGAACATCATAGCAACCTGGGACTTTAACAAGGTCTTTCATAATTGCACATTGAACTGTAATAACTGATACCTCTCATCATTTTCCAATAATTATAATTAGCGTACGTTTTAAAAAGACGCGGTGACTTAGTGGAGCAACTGGTTATTCACTCGCCCTCCACGTGGAGTTCATGATGGACGGATCGGAGATAGAACAGGTATTTTTCTCAATGTTTCTTCCGCCCGAAAACTTAATTCTACATTATCCATAACCATATCATCCATTTCCTTTAATTAAATGTATTCTGCGCATATGACGTTGCGGCAGGTCTGGTCAATCGGCACTCGTGTAGGCCCCATATCATAGATCTCCAATGATAAGGGCTTCATCTTATCCCATCCCTCGACCTGAATTTTTGCCGAACACAAGGAGAGGAATTATTTAAATAAAGGCAGATACTTAAATATACTTTATTCAATTGTTACCTTCATTTATTACAAGATGAATTAACTATGTATTCATTTTTGCCACAACCCAGTTTCGTAACAATATGTGCTAGCCAATAAATTTAATAAAGGAACAGTAAAAACCTAGGCATGTATGAAGAATACTTCTCAATATTTGAGTTTGAGTTTAACGATGTTAAAAATACAGTATCATACACATATGTTTTGTATGAATCAATTGCAGAAACCTTGATCAATTTTAAGATTTTGATATATATGACGTCCAACCGAACTGTTTCTTCTTCATGTTTTTCTTAATCGCCAATGAAAATGCGGGTTTACCTTTCAGTACCAACATGAGAAGAGAATTAGCCTTAACTCTTCCAGAATAAGTAAAACTATTATTATTATTATTATTATTATTATTGTTATTATTTTTGTTATTATTATTGTTGTTGTTATTATTATTATTATCAGACCATTTAATAATTTCATTAAAATAATATCATTAGACATAAAAATACATGAAAACACAACAGTTTTCTGTATGAAGTCGGTAACTCTAAACCCGATAATATTATCATATAATGATGATATGTGTTAAGGCACATTTAAATAATAATGAATGAACATTTATGCCTACTATATAGAAATTTGCTTCCTGTTTCATAATTTATTATATCTTTCACTTCTAGTATATTAATAAGCATATTTGTATGAAAACTATATTTTCAAATTTTAACAACTGCTCAGCTTATGTAGGGAATTCAGTCTTGGCACTACAGTATTGCGTTAAACTTGTAACTTTACGTAATATACAGATGCAGCATAAGTCAGTTAACCGAAATGCAAATATATTATTTTCTGTAGCTTACAACATATATAAAAAAAACTCCAAAATTGTTCCTTAATTAGCAAATTACCTTAAGCAGTAGTGTTTGATAGAATTGTATTCTGAAAATCCTGTATTCAAACCCCAGTTTCAACCAAACTGATTTTTTTCCTTGCAACGATGTGCAATGGTTAACTGTATAATAAGTATTCTATATAGTGAGTGAGTAGATATATGAGAACCTGTAAGAAAAATCTATAACAAATAAAAAATGTAATATTCAATTCAGTACTGACCAAAACATGAAATATATCTTTCTACAGTTAATTTTATATTCTGTATTGCAAGGTTAAAACAAAAGCTGCATAATTTAAAAATAGTAGGCCTACCACTCTTACTACTACTAGTCCTGGCGCTATAGGCATATGAGGCTCTCAGCCTACTACCGACTAGTGACCTCGTTCGCATGTGTTAATGACAGAGATAGACGATCATGCAGAAAGTATAGGGGTGACATGTGGTCAGTATGTCGAGTTCCCCAGCCGTTAAAACTAATTTTCTCAACCTGGAGCATCTACTTATTGCAACTACCCAAATTAATCACTAGCTGGGTGGGCACGGACCCATTCTGGCTGAAATTCTATAAGAATAGTTTCCCCCCATATGGGGTCGAACCGGTGCATGTCTCGTAGCTCTTAATGGCTCCACCCCCTAAACCGCTCTGCTATTGTACAGATCAATTTTAAAATATGTATTTTTTCTTGAATAGTATGTGTTCTTGGGGATTAATTTCTGCACTTTCATGGAATAACCTGTCCCTTACTTTTTAATAATATCAAGTATACTTCAGAACATAGGATTGGATAAACAAACCTTATTAAGAAAACATAAATTGCTTTCTTGTGAAAAATGATTGTTGGCTGAACATATTTTGACTATAGATTTTAAATTTAATTGTGACTTTTGCTGTGATGAAATGTTAACTTTTTTTTTCTAAAGTAAGACCAACATTTTTTTACACATCACAATTTTAAGTTTAGTTTTCATTGGATTTGTTTTTTCATGTCTCTCTTTTCACTTCCGTTCCCAAATGTTTTTTTATTGCATTTGAAGAAAGGAGTTTGACCGAGTTGCAGTTACCTCAAAAAGTTACAGAGTTACCAACCTCTAACTTTTGAAGACAGCTTTACCTTGTGACATACACTTATTAAATATTTATTATTTATGGAGTGACGTCACGTGAAGTTGAGCTATACATCAAGAACACCATGGCAAACGCTTGAAAAATTATAATTTGTCTATTAAAAACTTAAAGATTGCGGAGTAAATAAGAATTTTACAAAATTACCTCTACGATTGTGAGCATTTATTTTCGAACAACAGGGTGTCTCCAGTCACTATTAAGACTTATAACCTCAATCCCATGATTTATTGGCATTACAAGAAATCGTACCTGCAGACTGTCGGAATTTTTTTCCTAAACCTTCAGAGATTTCAGACATCTTACATCCCACGTGTGACTTAATTTATTCAGCGTTTCAAAATGTGTCAGTTTCAACTGAATTTTAAATTTTTTAGCGCGGAGAAGTACACATTTTATATCTTCCTAACAGAGTTGGTAAAAGACATAAAAATTATAATGACCATTATAGTAATCATTTTTTTTTTAAACCAGGGTTTCTATTACTTTCTCACTTTACCTTAGTTTGACCTCCGTTTTTGTAAGTACTGTTACATACCTAATACCAACCGGGCCTTAATGGGATAGGACCTGTCGAAAGAGGATTTGAAACTCTGTACTGCAGCCACTGATTCTCCGGCCTTGTCGATTTCACGATAGTTTGCCGATATGGATACTCTGTGGGAGTGGCCGCTTTATGTATGCGGTTAGCAGACATACAGCTGACAACATCTCAGCAATAAAACCTTACTATCGCGCTATAGCTGCGTCGAGAGCAGTGATTGGTTGTGGCAGACATCTATTCCAACTACAACCATATCCTTATTGGCAGTAGAGGGCGAATTCTCCCTTTACCCCTCGTACGACCTAAACTTCAGTGCCGGTGATATGCGGCTCGGGCATAGTTCGCATAATTAGTTTTTAAATAAGGATTTAACAGACCAAATATGGACGTGATTGATCGAAATAGGTTAAATTATGTGTATTTTAGACCTGTTAGTTAGTACATAAAAAATTGTTATAAATAGTTCTTTTCAAATTAAAGTCAATTGCAAATTACTCTCGTTGGTGAAAAAACTGTTTTGTGTGCTGCAACATTCAATATAATTTTTTCAAGATAGTGCGTTCTGCTGCGATACTTACAGCAATGGCGACCATGATTGAAAGTTCAATTTCATAAATTTCGGTTTTGCCAACCTATAAATAACTAAATAACTCTACTGTAATATTACAAATTACCTACCTTGTGCGGGAAGTAAAACCACTGCCCTTTATGTATACAATGTACAATGTATATACAAAAATACATCCAAAATGCAGTGTTAATATAAATTTTACGAAACAAATCATTGTATTTTAAATGAACTGAACTTTATTGAAACAATATAGGCCAAAACAATAAATTCGTACTTGCCGCCATTTTATCCCTGCTGTAGTATCAACTAAATTATTTTCGGTATTTACGTATGAACATTGGCCAGACTAACGTTGGTCAGTTGTTTATAATGAACGCAAATATTTCCAACAAAGACGTTATTATTTTACTATCATTTATTATTTTGAAAACACCTTCGTACAAAAAATAATATACAACGCACGTTTGTGAAATTTTTACAGAATCTCGGAAATTAAAAACCTCGCTGTCGCTCGGTTTTTAATAGTTTCCTCGCGTCTGTAAAAATCACTTCCCAACCTCGCATTGTAATATACTAGTGTAAAATTATTTATTGTTGTGATAGTGAATATAAAGAATGAGTAAATTGTTTTCTAGATTCAGTTGACATTGCTACGCCACCTTTGTTTTGAATATCTTAGAGTAATTAGGAGAAAAATGTTGTTTTGAACTATTAATTTTAAGTAATCATGCCTATAAGTAAGAATTGTACGTTTTGACTATTTTTAAAAATAAAGTTATCCCATTATAGGCCATAGGAGCCCTTCGGGTAGTAGGAGGTTAAAGCTCCCACGTTTTCTAGACAATCAACACTTGGTGTCAGCCGGGTTGTCAACCCTGCGTAACGGCCGCCATTATCCCCAGAACAAGCATCCGGTACTCATTTCCGTTAGAGGCTGAGTCGAGAAAAGGGCCATGGTGCCACCAGAATATTCGAGTCAGTTTAAAAATCCTGACCCCACCGGGATTCGAACTCTCGACCTTCCGGTTTATAGCATATTGCGTTAAACAACTACACTACGGTGTGCCGTTTTGACTACTTTTAGCGGTTATAATTAATTTTAACCAGAGCGGTTAATATGGAAAAACTGTGGTTAAAACTTGCCAGAAATTTTATTTCCACTTGAATCAAATTTTAGTTATTTTTAGTATTTTTATAAAAGCGCAGTAAATGATTACATTCATAACTATAAATGTGATTCTTTTTAATGCCCCAGATTGTCCTTTTTGGACATTTCTGGTGTTCTCTCCTGGCATTGGCGTAATTGAACCCACTTCTGAAGTTGGGGCTCCTGGAAGGCGGGGTTACGTTGCCCCGATTATATGATGGTTGATGATGATGATGATGATAGTGGTGCGCCAGGAGATTCCTTAATCCTAAGCTTAATCTAAGATGAATATGAATGATGGTGATTGCGATGGCGGGGACGGTTTGGGTCTTAAAATTTCCTGTCATTTGTCTTTTAGGTGACGAAAAACCCGATAAAAACCTCACCCAGGAAACTGTCCCGACCGGGGATCGAACTCAGACCCACTGCGTGACAAGGCAGCACGCTACCTCGATACCACAGTGGTGGACTAAAGATGTAATTTTTGTAATATTATTTTACATGTTGATTTTTTATTTGATCAGGTTTTAGTAAAGCCCTATGGTGACATTAAAACAAATATAAATTAGTCTAAGCTTATATGTAGCATATTCCCTTAAATTAGTCTAATTGGCACCATGTTGTGTCTCAACTCAAGACTTGTATTAAAATTAAACAGCTGTTAAATCTACTATATATATTTGGATTTAAGTTCCAGTTATAAGGCAAACAAATCAGATGTATGACTGCAGTTTCATTGGTCGAATAACGGTTTTACTTTAAAACGCGTAAGTAAATAAACTTCGCTCACTCTCGCTCGAAATAAAGGAAATAAAAATAATAACATTATGTATTATCTAGGACATGTCTCCTATATAAGCTTATGGGAGAATCTTGAAATATATAATTACAATCTTTATAGTTTAAAAAAGCATTCTTATGTATGCGCAATGCAGAATACGTTAGAATTTCAGTTGTTTCAAAATGGCCACTCCTGTACATTTTTTAAAGCATCGGAATAGAAAGCATTTGAAAAGCGGAGAGAAACTAATTAGTTTGAAAGTTTTCAAACAGTTTAATGAAAAATATCCCTCATTAGCCAATGAGAATGTAGTGAAAATAACTTCAGAATTTACAGGTGAGTCAGTATGGAGCATAAATTCTGCTCGAAAATAAATCATAAATAAAGGATAGCTACCGACATCATGCAAAAAGCGTAAACGTCTGATTAGGTATATAATTTTTGTCATAAATAAATAATAAATGGAGGAAGTTCCTAATTATAGGTGACATATTCGTAAAATACGATGTTGCCTAAAAACAAATTTTCTACCATTGACAGTTCTCTACACAATGCAGTCATATGACCGTTAAAGTGGGTACTTTGGTTTTCCTAATAGACGAAGTCGACGGAATAATGCCTTATGCAAGTTTGTTTACAGTACAGCTGGAACTTAGCTCGGAATTAGTATGGCAGCGACATGGCAAAAAAAAATGTTTTCTATGTAAAAGTGAAGTAAAGTAAAGTGATCCCACAACAGGCCTCAGGAGGCCCTTGGGGTAGTGGGAGGTTAAGGCTCCCACTTTTTCTAGACAATCGGCACTTTATGTCAGCCGGGTTGTCAGCCCTGCGTGACGGCCGCCTTTACCCCAGAACATGCGTCTGGTACTCGTTTTCGTTAGAGGCTGAGTCGACCCCAGGGCCATGGTGCCGCCAGAGGGTTTGGGTCAGTTTAAAAATCCTGACCCCAACGGGACTTGAACCCTCGACCCTCCAGCTTGTAGCTCAGTGCCTTAACCACTACGCTACGGCAAAAAAAAAAAATGTTTTCGATGTACACAAATATTTCATTTTAACTTATGTACAACAGTTTCTGTCTACTGATGTTGCCAATACTGATTATAATTCTTGTTTATTTAGGGCCAAATGGATGATCGGCACCTACGCTCCAAGAAATTGATTCCCTCTAGATTTATGGGTAAGTGAAATAAAACTTACAATATTTTATATCCTTGTGATGTTATAAATATCAATGTATGTATATAACAAAGTATATAAAAGTATGGTTATTAATAAAGAATCAACTCTTTTAACTAACATCAAATCACTTTAAAATTGAATAACCACCCAGAAGAAGGTTGTAATCTTCATTTTTTCCAAAGTTGATTTTAAATGAATAAAAGTCCCACGAATGATTAACAACATTTCTATTTAAATAAAACTTGAAAAAAAATAATATTATAACTTTATTCTGAACTACTAAAAATTCAGTTAAAAAGGTTGTAATATTTATAAGCATATCTATTGTCCGGATATTCATGAATTCTTTCGGAATGATAATTTCCTATTTGACAAAAACTTGTATTTTAGTGAATTTTACAATAAATCATAGCTTTCTTGAGAATTGAAAACTGAAAATGGATTAACGATCATAAATTATAAAAATATTCTCAGTGGGAAAAAAAGTAATGCCCGCAGGATAGTCGTATCTGCTTTCATACTTATATTATTATTATAATTATTATCATTATTATTATTATTATTATCATTATCATTATTATTGTCCACCGCTGTGGTCTCGAGGTAGCGTGCTGCCTTGTCACGCAGCGGGCCCGGGTTCGATCCCCGGCCAAACGGTCCCCGAAATCATATGGCCATCATCATCATCAACACCCTTATCATTATCATCATCATCCTTCACAGGTGTGGAAAGCAACGGGAAGCTACCACACCTACACAATTCCCTAGTAAAGCTGCAAGCATAGCAGGAAAATGCTATAATTGCAGTGAAAGACCTGCCTTCGGGCAGAATTACTATGGATGGATCATTATTATTATTATTATCATTATCATCACCATTATTATTATTATTATTATTATTATTATTATTATTATTATTATTATTATTATTATTATTATTATTATAGTCCACCGCTGTGGTCTCGAGGTAGCGAGCTGCCTTGTCATGCAGCGGGCCCGGGTTCGACTCCTGGTCGGGACAGGCTCCTGGGTGAGGTTTTTTCGGGTTTTTTCCTCATCCGTAAAACAAATGTCAGGAATCTTAGGGCCCAACGGCCCCGAAAATCATCCGCCCATCAATATCATCTTTATCATTATCATCCTCCTTCACCGGTGTGGAAAACAATGGGAAGCTACCACACCTGTAATTCCCTATCAAAGCTGCAAAGCATAGCATGAAAATGCTATGATTGCAATGAAAGACCTGCCTTCGGGCAGAATTACTATGGATGGATTATTATTATTATCATCATTTTTTTAAAGTTATTGTATCCTAGAAGTTCATTTGTGTCTTTCAAATAATTGCAGTTATTCAAACATAGCCTATAGAAATGTAATTAATGTTTTTTTTTATTATATTCAACTTTCCTCATTAGAGGAATGCCTCAAGGACAAAGTGATATAGACAATTATTTTTTTGAATTTATGAAATGCATTTTGTAAATACGTTAAAAACATTCAAATTGTAGGCCTAATTGAAGTATACATACTACAAAGTAGAAATTTTGTAAAAGTGATTTCTTAAAATTTAAATTGATCCTCTAATGGCAGCGATGGCAATTTTAGAAACATACACCCTGTCCAAATCTAAGGAATTCCAAAATTTGGCTAGGAATCCTGGTATACTATCTCTTGCCCCGATCATCAATCCTGTGATAGTTATACTATCTAGTTGGTATTTATCTTTGTAATAGTCAATTGTTGGCTCATATATGGCTTTCTTTTCAGAGTCAACTTCCTCAGGTTGGCCACTATGAGTCTCAAAACGGATTGTGGGATCTAATATCATACTAATTTTAGAAGATGGTCTAAATGCAATAATATCTATTCGTCTGTAACTCCCACTAATGGCCACACCATGAACTTCCTCATAAACTGTGTATCCAAAATCTCGTGATGTGATAATCAAATTACCCTACTCTACGTTTTTGTGTAACTGTACTTCTTTGTAGCGCCGCTCCTGTAGATAGTTTCGTGTCAAACATCATTAAATTAATCCGTTGTATTATAAAAATAGCAAAGACTTTTTTTTTAAATTACACTATGATTCTTTAATGAAAAATGCTGAATGTTGGAATATAGTGCGTAGGTTTATGTGTAATTCTTGAAGCTCCAGCTTTCATATCTGAAGAGTAGGCTATCTCATTTCTGTTGAGTAGGAATTTCTAGGCCTCCTGACTTTACGTAAATTGAGAACCGCACCAAGACGTGCAGAGAAGATTTCTTTTGATTCATTCTCCTTATGAATATTTATACTAGTGGAGAGTGAAACTCTTGCGAATTCTTCTTGAGGCAGCTTTCAAATTTAAATTTTAATATGAAATTATTCAGTGGGTCAGACAAAAGCACACTTACCCATTCACGCACATTTCTTTGAAACTGTAAAACAGTATTCTCCCAATACTTCGTAAGTTATAAATCATTTCCTTAGAAAAACAATTTCTTGACTCTTAAAATAATAATAATAAGTTATTTTACTGATGAAATGATAACATAAGGTCTTCGTTTCCATTTGATAAGGGATAAATTACATAGCTATGTCCACCGCTGTGGTCTGGAGGAAAATAGTTGCCTCGTGCCCAGAGGGCTCGGGTTCGATACCCCATAGGGGAAACTTTCCTGGGTGAAGCTTTTTATTGGTTTCTTCACCTGTAAGATAATATATCCGTAAACGGTAAAATGTAAATTGTTCCCGAGCATCATCTGGCATCACAATAATTCATACCATACAATTTAGCCTTTTTAGTATGAATGTATGAGTGAATGGTGTGTCTTGTCTTAAGTGTTCGTGGAGTCTCGAAGGTAGCTCTAGCACTCAGTTGATTATTCAACCGTGGAGGCTCTCCTGTCCTTGTGTGGTCACAAAAGTAAATGTGTAATCCAGAAAATCAAATCCTCTCCCGACAGGTTGTGTCCTATAAGGCCATTGTTACTTGGGGCACATAAAAGCAACTGTAAGGGAGATGTTAAAATAAGTTAACGGAGAGGTAATTACATAATTATTTAGAATTAAGTATAATATACAATATATACTTAATATAATATAAATTATAAAACATAATATAATATTATTTATTTAACAGTTTTTAAATGGGTAACACATTTCTGTGCCAATATTAAGTTTTAATTCTCTTCCTCCATTCATCTCTGCCCTTTCAGTCACCATCCTACGGTCCCTATGCCTTAATCAAATTCATAATTCCCTCAATTCACATATTCTTAGGCCTCCCTCTTCTTTTCCTCCGATTTAGAATCCACTCTAAATTCCTAACTGGCAATCTATATTTTTTTTCATCAGCTTCATGTGTCCAAACCGTTGTAATTTTTTGTTTCCCACAAATTGTAAAATTGTCTCGTTAAAGTTCATTTTTTTCTCGGATAATACTGCTCCTGATCCTCTCTAATTTAGTGCATCTTAAAAACTATACGTCTGTAGATTGAAATGTTACTTTAGAATTATGACAACATTTCATTATATATCATATTGTTTATGAAACGTATTAGTGATCTTAGTTTTTAACTAGTATAAGAGCGAAACATGGAAAGTTGAAGAAAAGTGAAGTATTTAATTTAGCGGTGTATATAGAATTAGACCTCGTGTTTAGGTTCATTTTAGAGAATACGTCAACTTTTTATCGTTATTATCGTTATTTTTATGAACAAGTATTGCCTGAAGAAACAAAATGAGATCTAATTTCCTGACATTCCTGTTGCAGTTGCCGGAAAAGATTTAAAAAATAACTGATACGATGAAAGTGACAGATTGGTAAACACATCAAACATATTTTCAGGCAACTTTGAATGATGTATGAAATACAAATCAAATTTACTTTATACAAAATGATATGACGTTTTGCTTATGTGCGATTTTGCCTTTATCTAAATACATTTTTAGATCAGCCCGATGGCAACGGTTCTTTCGATATTTTCAAAAGTTAATATGTCAAAATCACTATATAACATTGTTTACAAACTACCCAAAAGGCATTTTAAAAATTAACAATTTATAAAATAACAAATGTCAAAATCATATGGATGGAAATAAGCTCATAATCTAGCCTAAAGGCAACATTCTTATTTTCAATTCAGGGCTAATTTTATAAAATGAAATAATCCGTTTGGGGTTGCTAGTCTCCCATGAATACCTCCCCAGGTGGCGGAGACGGGAAGGGTGACTATATATGATTGGTACAAGGGAAATTAAATATCGGGCGCGGAACAAAACCAATCTGATTTTTCAAGCTGGCGTTAGAGCGATGGATCATCTATATAAAAACGAAAGTCCTGAACACAGGAACTGCGAAAACTGCAAGTCGAAATCATGGACCCATTTTGGTGGTTTACGGAATATATATTTATTTTATTAAATTGAAGAAGCTATTCTTCTCCTTCTTATTAGGCTACTTGTAACAATGATTGTGTATCGTCCAGTGTGCTGCCCAATTGGAACCGATTTGGCTTCTTGACAGCTAATTCCTTAGTGACTATAATTATGGGATTTGGTACTTATCTTATGCCATTTGATGGTGTTGAGCTTGTCTCATGTAGACATGGTTTTAATAGAAATGAGGAATGCACAAACTTAGAGCAGGGTATCGTAAACTGTACTGCCGAAGAGCCGAGAAGTCGGACGGCCGACAGCCAGAATGAGCCACTCTACTCTAGATAATACATCACACATTTCATTTTATGGGTCATCATCATAAGTAATGCCACTTCGTGAGTCGTGAATTTATCGATAATTTGGAAATCAAGAGTGGCATTTGTTAGGACTCTTTATCGAATAAAATTAAGCTGTTTACTCACAATTCATTTTTTAACTATAGTTATGTAAAATATTTATATATTTAATGTAAACGGCGATGTTTGAAAAGAAATCAGAAATGTGAGGTTATGTTCATTCACTGCACCTTGATCATATTATTTATTGCCAAATAAGATAGCAATATTGTAAGAGTGCACCCAAGTGGAGAAATAATGAAACACATCAAACTATATACCATAATCAACATTACGTGTTATTCATTTATTTTTTTAGTAAACAACTCAGTAAAATCAAGGAATCTTTTCATTATTTACTATATTCAATGTATTTGTTGGAGAAAAATAATGCTTTGACCTGTTCAGAACATTAAAAAGGAGGAGCTTTCTTTATCACAAAAGCAGGTGCTGATAAAGCGAAATCGATAAAGAGCGAGGTGAAACACGACTGTGATTAGTTGTAAATAAAAAATCATTGTAACGTGATTGGTCATTGACTCCCATTTGGGGCATGAGTTAAATAGTCTGATAAATTGCTACCAAAGTACAAGTTTATTAACTGAGACATAAACGGAAAACGCTCCATTGGCTTATTTAACTCAGCCAGCAGAGGCTGGATATCATGGAGTATTCTCTGTGTATACTCAGATAAAGAAATACATGTTCTATAAATAGCAGAAGAAACGTTATGTTTTATGGCAAAGCGTCATTATAAAGACCGAAAGAATTCGTTTTAATTTTTGTGTTAATTAGTAACATCAATGAAATCACTCAACTTTTTAATTTAAATAAATGATGAATATAATTATGAAATGAACGAATTCCATTCTTCTGTAAAATACAAATTAAAAATTCTGTATTGAACAGATCATAACTTTTGTAATAATGAAATTAATTTTATGTTTGAACTGTCACTTTTATGAAAGTGAAGTAATCCAAAAAATCATATTATACCCTCTACCACACATATTATTCCACAAATGTTGTGTAATGCACGTGTTTGTCCATAATAATTGAAATTAAAAAACAAATCTAACACTGCTGTTAAAACAAGTATCGTCTGTATTGCCCAAGGTGATAATGCATTTTCCAATTAAACCATAAAGCGATATCGATGTCAGGATTTTTATTATTTTGTTGGGAAAAAAGGATTGAATTAAAAAGTGTAATAATGTTCTCGCTTCCTATTAAACAATTTTAAAGTGGTAATGACTAAATACGCGTATTGATAAAATTCCATTTAATGCAAAAATACCTACATTTAGATTTTACAAAATAAAAATAACAAAGCCAGTTAAAACAGTAATTATTTTATTCGTTATTCCATTTTATTTAAATGCGCAGCTTTATTATTTCGCCACATCTGTAAGCTTTTTAAATTGCAAATTAATGAGAATAATACAGGGTATTCATAGAATCGCCACAAGTGCATGATACGTTTATGATACTATTTTCTGTTTCATTTTCTTAGGAAAGTATTACTCAAATCTGGAAGTAAACTTTTTGTCATACTTTATATATGACAGCAAATTTTAAGTATTAACAATATCGTACATACAAGGTGAACAGAACTTCCCTATAAATTTTAATGAAAACAATTAGATAGGAAATTAATGTTTATGCACAGTGTCACCAACTGAAAATATACGGATATATTTGTGTAATCAACATATTTTCCAAGAGCAGTAAATAAGTCTGTTTTCAGTAATGAACGTAACCTAATAACTTTAAATTGCTAAGTACGTATAACAAGAAAATAAAATAATGATCTAAAACGGCAGTTCTTCAGTTTACGGTCTATTGAATTGTAAAATTTGTTTGATTGAGGTCGTTTGATATTAGGGACTCGATTAAATTTAGCGACTAATCAAATTGAGTGAATGCTCCAGATCTCGAATTTGTTGCTATACCAACATAACTGTATAGAAAAAAATATTCAATATTTTGTGGAAATCTACTGTATTTCATTATGTATTGACGATTGCGAGAAAATTACTGAATTTCTTATGTTACCAAATTATCATTCTGCCCTAATTAAGTCAAATAATTTCCAGAAATGCAATATTCATCCTCTCTTTACCTTAGTTAACCACTCGTTTTATCGGCACATTCCATGTTCCACCCACCCGCGCTTTATAGTCGGGAAAGGGTTTGTAACATGGATCACAGACATATTTTTAACCATACAAGGACATGGTGGACCTCCCAGGATGAGTGATCAGCTGAATACCACGGTCACTTCCGAGACAAGACGAACGTTAACTCAGTAAATTCATACTGAAGAAGACGAATACGATACGGATGGTGTTTATTATGGCCAGATATTCGGGGAACATTTGCGTCTTAATATTCCCGACATTTGTCTTACAAGTGTGAAAATTTCATGAAATATATTCCGATCAGAGATCGAACCCGGGCCCGCTACTTATGAGGCAAAGACATTATATCACTGTCACAGCGGTAGATAAAATTCAATATTAAAAAATTAAACTATGCTCTTTAACTGATAATAAATATTAAATAAATTGTGTATATATATATATATATATATATATCGGCCGCGGTGGGCTAGTGGTTATACTCCTTGCCTCTGGTCCCGAGGTTCAAACCCGGCCGGGGTCGATGGATTCTTTTGGGATGGAAAAATCCAAGGAGAAAGTCCTCCGGGAGTGACTTTAAACCGTGGGTCCCGACTCTGAAGATTTTGAGGCTTGTAAAAGATCCTTAAGCCTGAATAAAATGACCCCTAAGAAAAATTTACCGAATTTTCCCGCCCTAATACTGTCTTGGTTTCCTAGATGTCACTATGGGGCGAAACGCTGACCATGGGCCACTCCAATGACATCTATATATACGAAAACAAGTATAACTAAATTAGCATGGTTAATTTTCTTCCCTGTAGGGGGGAGCGCCTAAATCCCATTGAAGGATGCAAGGGCTTACATGAAGACATACATATATAAAATGCTCATTAAATGATAATAAATATTTAAAAAGTTATATATATATATATATGATATGAAAAGAAAAAAGAATGCTTGAGTCGGGATTTCAACTCGAGTCTCTAAAGTCTGTACCTTTAGCGCTCTAACCAACTGAGCTACCCAAGAATTCCAAGACAAACATACAATTTTCTTATACATATAGTATTCTCAATTCACACAAGAGGTAGCGGAAATTTGTTCCAACTCCCATCTAGCGGCTAACATAACAGTTAAGCAAATGTTTAAAGAGAATATTTACTTTATAGCAGTAACGCTTGTATATTTATAATCATTGCTAAATATCAAAAATATATTTATAATATCTATATATACAAGCGTTACTGCTATAAAGTAAATATTCTCTTAAAAAAATGCTTAACTGTTATGTTAGCCGCTAGATGGGTGTTGGAACAAATTTCCGCTACCTCTTGTGTGAATTGAGAATACTACATGTATAAGAAAATTGTATGTTTGTCTTGGAATTCTTGGGTAGCGCAGTTGGTTAGAGCGCTAAAGGTACAGACTTTAGAGACTCGAGTTCAAATCCCGACTCAAGCATTCTTTTTTCTTTTCATATCATATTTGCCTTCATTGCCAAATGTCAAAAATATATTTATAATATATATATATATATATACACTGCTCAAAAAAATTAGGGGATATTGAAGAATAACCTATTAAGACTATGTTTTTTGGAATAGTATTAGATGCAATCACTTTCTATTACTCCAAGACAATGTAAACAAGAGTTTGAAGTTGTTACGTAACCTCGGTACCACACCAGAGGGCAGTGTCTGTACTGTTGATGTGAAAGGGTGGTGTGGGGGTGAATGTATTGTTGCTGTTTTTAAATCCAGTCCAGTTTTCAGTTAGTGAATGACTTGCCTTAGGGACAGTAATACCTCGACAACGTGATTTACCTGAACCAATGGCTTGGAGGGCCATAGGAAGGATGGAAGCTAGACAGACACAACAAGAGGTGGCACAAGCCATTGGGGTGTCTCAAAGCGTGATTTTCAGACTTTGGAATCGTTTTCAAAGAACAGATACTGTTCACAGAAGAGCCGGACAAGGTCGACCACGGGGCAACAACAGCAAGGGATGACCATTACCTCTTGTTAACAGCCCGTCGGAATAGACAGCAGAATGCAACTCAACTGCGAAATACACTTCAAACAGCAACAGGGCGCAGGGTGTCAACTCTAACTGTCCGTAATCGACTGCATGGAAGTGGTCTCCATGCCCGTAGGCCCATGGTGTGTACCAGGTTAACTTCGCAACACCGTAGAGATCGCAGAAACTGGGCGGAGGAACATCGTGGGTGGAGGCATGCCGAATGGAGATCAGTTCTTTTTTCTGATGAGTCGCGATTCAACTTGGAATATGATAGTCGGCGTGTATTCATCTGGAGGGAAAAATGGACACGAAACAATCCAGCTTATGTACGTGAAAGATCCCCATATCGTGGCGGTGGATTGATGGTTTGGGCAGGAGTCAGTAGTGGTGGACGTACGGACCTCTACGTCTTCCAAGGTGGTACTTTGACTGCGGTAAGGTATAGAGATGAGATTCTCCGACCTTTTGTCGTGCCTTATGCTGGTGCCATAGGTGATTATTTTCTTTTTATGGACGATAATGCACGACCCCACAGAACTGGCTTGGTGGACGACATGCTGGAAGTGGAGGGTATCGAGCGTATGCAATGACCAGCTTCCTCCCCGGACTGAAATCCGATTGAGCATGTGTGGGATGCATTAGGCAGGCGCATTGCAGGCAGACCAGCACTCCCACAACTGTTCCAGAGCTGCACATCGCTCTTATGGAAGAGTGGCCACGTATCCCCCAAGAACTCATTGCTAACCTCGTTGCTTCAATGCCACACAGGTGTGAGGCAGTGCTGGCCGTTCGAGGAGACCATACACCATACTAAAGAAACATTTTCACCCATGTTAATGTTGCTTTGTTTGTTTGCAATATTTCTAATCAGGATCTCTTTAACATCTGGTGTGGTACAGAGGTTACGTAATGACTTCAAACTTTTGTTTACATTATTTTGGAGTAACAGAAAGTGATTGCATCTAATACCGTTCCTAAAAACATAGTCTTAATAGTTTATTCTACAATATCCCCTATTTTTTTTAGCAGTGTATAAAACATAGTTCTATCAGGACCATGAAAGTATAATGATTAAACGCGGTATTTTTTTTTCACAAAACGTAACATTGTTATAGATATATGGAAAATCATATCACAATTTTGAAAATATAAAGAAAAAGAGACAAATTAAACATGCTATATTAGCAATAATTTATACGCTCTATAGTAATAAATTTTACTTTTGCTTCTATTTTACTATGTACGACCTATTTTGTTAGAATTATTAATTTTCCGTATTTCGTAAACAACTAATATTTGTTAGTACATCACACGCAATAAGAAGAATTAAGTCTCATAGCTTGCGATGGAAAGAATATGTGGTACAAATGGGGAATGAAATAGGAATATGGAAACTTCTTCTAGGAAAACCAGAGGAAATGCTGGACCAAAAATGACATTGGAGAATAAATTAACCATGATTTGAAGGAGATGAATTGTATAGGGAATGATTGGAACATATTAGGTCACGATAGGAATATATGTAGAGCTTATGAACTCCCGAGCCGGATAATGCCATTGATATAGTTAATTAGTTTGTTATAATATTTAAATCCTAAGCTCTATGGACAATAACAAAAGAGATTATTTTGTAAATTTGTACCTATGAATAACAGGATGAATAGACCCGGGTGAAGTAGTTATATGATTTTATGTTATGATTTGTAGTTAAAATTCCCCCGCCGACAGTCATCAACATTAATTACACTGTATATGTTAATGTAATTAGCAGAACCCCTTCCCCCCACATACAATATCGACATGTAGCACTGATATTTACTTCTCACAGCTAAATGGTGTAATGACCATCATTTTGTTTCAAAATTGAACAAACAATTTGGTTATTCTACAATAACACTAGATAATAATAACTTGATTCTATATCTCTGATTCTGATGATACTCCCAAATTATGAAGCAATTTTATTTCTACTTCATTTGTTTTAACCATCTACATCAGGGCTGTTGATAAGTGTTCTTATTCGACCCTACGTCGGATAGGCTGAAAAGGTAAGACCACTGCAAATTAATTGTCAGGGTACACTTATAAATGTTCCTTGGTTATAGTTAGTAAGTTTGTAATATTTATTACGGATCCGCAGACTTTCATTGTAATTATAAAGTTTTATTTTTAGGGGGTAGAATTTGAATTGGGATATATTTAATTTGCAATTTCATACATTGCATATTGAAGGCTGTAACTATACCGAGGTACATTTGTAAATGTTCCTTGGTTATAGTTAGTAAGTTTGTAAAATTTATTACGGATCCGCAGACTTTCATTGTATTTATAAAGTTTTATTTTTAGGGAGTAGAATTTGAATTGGAATATATCTAATTTGCAATTTGATAGATTGCATATTAAAGGTTTAACTATAGGGAGGTACATTTATAAATGTTCCTTGGTTATAGTCAGTAAGTTTGTAAAATGTATTACGGATCCACATACTTTCATTGCATTTATCATCATCATCATCACTCCAGGGATTAGGCAATTGTCCGTTCCGACTTCATAATGCATCAGCCCAACGTCTTCTAGGTCTTCCAACATCACGCCTTCCTCTTGCTTGATAATTTCTGGCTAACAATGGATATCTCTCCTTACTCATTCCATCCATGTGATCAATCCATTTCTGTCTGTAATTCGTGACTTTATCCAATAAAGGCTGTACTTTCAATTCTTCTCTTATATCCTCATTTCTTATTCTATCAAGTCTTGTACATCGTTTTACTTGTCTTAGGAACCTCATCTCCGCCGTCTGTATTCTATCCTTCTGTTTTTTCACTGGAGCCCAAGTTTCACATCCATACAATATTATGGGAACCGCCATAACATTATACATTTTTATCTTGGTTTCTTTTCTAATTTTATTTTTGAATGTTCTCTGTATTGTTCCACACACCGTCTGAAATTTATTTATTTTGGAGTCAATATCTCTTTCCACATTGTAGCCAACATCACAGCCCAAATATTTGAAACCAGACACCTGTTCTATACTTTGATTTTCTAAAATAATTTTGTATCTCACTGGATCTCTTCCTCTAAAAGCCATGGTCTTCGTTTTCCTTACAGAAATATTTAGATCGTATAATTTACATATTTCATTTCATGCATGCATTGATTTCTGTAAGTCGTCTTCATTTTTCTGTATTATGATTACATCGTCAGCAAATAGAAGATTATTTATGCACACTTTATTATCCATTCTTATTCCTGGATTCACTAAAACTTTCCATTTATTTAAAATATCGTCTATATATATTAAAAAAGTGGGTGATAAACTACATTCTTGTCGTAATCCAGTATTTGTTTTGATTGTATCTGTTCTTTTGAATCCGGTATCTATAATTATATTTGTGTCTTCATATAATTTCTTTATTGTTTCAACAAGGCACAGCGGGTATCCTTTCATTCGTAATATTTTCCATATTTTTTGTCTGTTTACTCGATCGAAGGCCTTATCCAAATCTATAAATCCTATGTGAGTTTCTAAGTTATGTTCTCTTCTCTTTTATATGAGTTGTTTCAGTGTAAAGACATTGTCTATGCATGACCTTCCCTTTCTGAATCCACTTTGATTTTCATTTATTATTACTTCTGTTATGTTTCTCCATTGCATTTATAGTTTTATTTTTAGGGGGATAGAATTTGAATTGGAATATATCTAATATCCAATTTGATAGATTGCATATTGAAGGCTGTACATTTGTAAATGTTCCTTGGTTATAGTTAGTAAGTTTATAATACTTATTTCGGATCCGCAGATTTTCATTGTATTTATAAAGTTTTATTTTAGGCGGATAGAATTTGAATTGGAATATATCTAATTTGCAATTTGATATATTGCATATTGAAGGCTGTAACTATAGGGAGGTATATTTATAAATGTTCCTTTGTTGTAGAGAGTAAGTTTGTAAAATTTACTATGGATCGGTCAGTTGTACTGTTTCATTGGGAGCGCACCTTATTGCGGGTAGGAGGGGGGGGCCGCCTTTTCACACCTTATGAGTACTTATTAACAGCTCTGATCTACATACTATATTGGCACAATACAAAGTGTTCTGCTTACAAGTATGATAAAATAAAAAGCTATAACTTCAGAACTAAAATGTGTTACACACAGGCAATTTGAGATAGGAGACTCAGGATCATCATCTGTTAAATTTGTTTAATTTAAATACTCGTGATCCAGTATTAAAATAAAATATGGCTATTGAATGGTATGTGATGGCTTCAGACCCCTCATTGGAATTGGATTAAGTTTTAATAATAACAAGTAATCAAGAATATTTTCATAAATTATATTTCGAAGGATTTGATAAAACTTTAGAAAATAATAGGCAATCAAAATACTTTATAAAAGCTAAATTTTAAAATATGATTAATTCTCAATAATTCACTTTCTATCAATATCTTACAAAGCCAGTCCTTACCATTATATATCCCTGTTTAATTCAAATACTGAATTATGAGTATCAAATATAAACAATATGTTGCTTTATAGACACCTTAACATGAAGGTCATATCGCGTCTAGAACATTTATATATAGTCAGTATTTGTTTTCATATTTGTCACGTGTGATATTGATTGCTTATACTTTAAATGGTGAATATTATGAAATGATGAATATTACCAAATAGGTTCAGGAATGAAACCCATCACCTCCCTTGCCCAAAACCAAGAAAAAGCTTCATGTCTTTCGGCATCGGTATTTGAACCTGTATCTTTCCGAATTCGAGTCTCAAACGCTACCGTCGAAATTAGCTATTTAGGTACTAACAAATTTAACAACTGATAACTCAGTAATTTTTTGTCTGAGTCTCTGATTTTCTTATCACAAACTGCTTGTCTGCTATAAGAAGATCGTTAATTTAATTCATTTACAACCCGTATTTCTTATATTTTCTTACGAAGCTAATTAGATAACATATGAGTTAACTAGTTTTGTAAATAAAAATATACACCCGGATGCTAGCTCCCGCCTCCGTACTTTTTTCTATGTAATGACCAAGTAAAAGTTATAAAAAATGTTACTAATAAAATAATTTTACTACTTAATAGTTTTTACCCAAGAGGTTCAAGGAATGTAGAAAGGCCAGTGAAAAGATGGACAGAACAACTGTGAGGCGGAAAAGGCAATTTGCCTAGTCCGTGAAGTGAAGAAGAAGAAGATAAATTTTTACACAATTTTCTAAGAGTCAATATTTAATTGATTACCTGCCCAGAAGTAGGTTGTAACCCTGAATTTTTATTTTAAAATTTGCCCTTTTTTTAAATTTAAATCTCAACTTGGGAAAGAGTGAGGAAGCTATTGAATTGTTCATTTTCCCTATGATTTTTAAATAATAGCCTATAAATATATTTATTAATGTTTTGACTTCAAATATTCTTTCTGTAATAAATTTATTATTGGTTTTAAGTATATTTCTTCGATGACGATGAAAATCGCCGATTATTCCATGTCAAATATTTTATTTTATTTTATATAATATTTCAATTTTATTTAAATAGTAAATTTAATATAGAACTTGCATGATTTCTTCAGTTAAATTTTTCAATTTATAAATATTAAAAACTGGGCGATTACAAACATCGAAATTGTTTGTTTTGGCTCTTAACTTTTTAGCATTAATTCGAGCCATGATAAATGCATGACATAGCTGCGAATCATTTTTTTTTCTCTTTTGTGCTCGTATGCATATATAGATTTGTGATATGCAAACCATTTGTATAATCCATGAACGGAACTATTCCAACGTAAATAATAAGCTCAAGTGGTAGACGATTACAAACATATCATTATTATGGAATATCTGCAACGAGACGTGAATTTTCGGTTTTAATCCCCGATTCTACCTATCAATCCATACAATTGCTAAAAACGTTGAAAATACGAATCTAACTCAGGACCTTTTCCCTTCATCCCACTGTATTCAGTGATATGAGCATAAAGGCTTAACACATGCCAGATTATATAAGTTTTTCTGCATTTAAATCCGGATTTGTGAAGGTAAAAACAATGCAGTGTTAGTTTATTATCAGCCATATTATACATTTAAAGTCAATTGAAAATACTCGTAAAATAATTATTTGAACTAAAAAAAATATATATCATCCTTAGTATAGGTTCATCATCATTCCCTTATATTATTATTATTATTATATTTATGATTATTATTATTGTTATTATTATTATTATTATTATTTTTATATTATTATTATTATTATTATTATTGGTATGGGCACGTACGACGAATACACGAAGATAGATTACCCAGGAAAACATTGGAATGGTGTCCGCCTGGAAGAAGAGGGAGAAGAAGACCTCGAAACTCGTGGATGAAGGAAATAAGAACTGGAATGAGAGCAAGGGGACAGGAAGACATGGATTGGATGGAGAGAGACGAGTGGAGAAGAAAAATAAAACTTTAAGCACAAAAAGATGTAAACATTAAAATTCTGTATATAAATAAAATTATTATTATTATTATTATTATTATTATTATTATTATTATTATTATGAGTATTCAACTATAGAAATTGAAAGTAGAATAACTGATGAAATGAGAACAATCGGTATGTTGAACTCAGTGCTTTTGAATAGAAATATAATTCAGGGTTGGAGAGAACGCTAAAATGTTCCTATAGAGTAGATGTTAAAGTTATAAAAATTGTTGTAGTTCCAGATATTTTCATTATCCTTAACGAAGAAAACTATTGTATATTTCAAGTTCTGTTAAAAAGCATTTTATTATATAGGTCTGAAATTTGATAGTAAGTAGAAAACAAGACAACAAGCTGTTAGCAGTAGAAATGGATTTTTGGAGGCGATCGACAAGAATTTCAAGAAGGGTTGAAATCAGAAACAGCACAAAAAGGGAAATTATGCTAGTTGAAATAAAAATATTAGAAAAATTAGAAGAAAAACGTTTGAAACCTCATAAGAATGGAAGATCAAAGAAGATCTTTGATTGGAAAGCTAATGGAAGAACTGGAAGAGGCAGATATAAAAAACGTTGGATAGATGGAGTGTGGAGAAGTATGGAAGGTAGAGATTTGAGAGAAGAAGATACTTTAGACAGAAACTTCTTGTGGCAAATCACTTTTGGTTGAAGGAGAAGCACTGTATTGTGGAATATTTCTTTAAAATATATATTATTATTTTATTATTATTATTATTATTATTATTATTATTATTATTATTATTCCAAAGTATGTGAACCACAATCAGAGATTAAAATCCTGGTAAGAAAAACAAAGGTTTACGGATACAAATCAAGTAGAGGCTACTTACTTCGGATTTCTCATAATGAGATATAATTCGCCCGCTTGCATCATTTATAATAGTATTGGGCTTCCTTTTGCAAAGATTACTATACAATTCTGAGAAATGCTTGTAATAACTGCCTTCTTTAACTTAAAATAAGTACATAGGTTTAGTATTATGTTAACTGGAGTGTAGTTGATGAGAATTATAGGCATAGCTTTCCTCAGTTTCCATTGCGGAACCGGTTCCATTGCAAGATTTGTTCGTTCCTCTGTTTATTATTATTATTATTATTATTATTATTATTATTATTATTATTATTATTATTATTATTATTATTATTATTATTATTATTATTATTATTATTATTATTATTATTATTGGTGAAAAACATTATAGACCATAACTCTATTTTCCTAGCATTTTTTCTAGAACAGAAATTTAAAGTAAAAAATCGAGATATATTCAAAACTTTTTATAAAGTCAAACTACACATAAAAAACATTACTACTCCAAACTCATGGCTCGACCGACCTAGAAGGCTCGTGGCCTGTCATCGGGCTGCTCGCATCACAGTCACAAATGTTATTCACCCAGATAGACGATCATCCTGCCATTCATAATTATTCCAGATAATCTAATTATATAAAAATGTAGCCAAAATGTTTTTTAATGTTCCAATTAATATTAAATTCCTCAATATTAAATAATATACTATTATATATTAACTAATTTTCTGAACATAAAGTAGGTAACTTCTGAAATGTATATATTACAATACTTACGATATATTTTTCTATTAAAGTTTGAAATCTACCGGGGTCTGTTAAAAATTGTTTCTGATAACATGCCTATCTAATAATATAAAGAGATTGAACCGAAAATATACATATTGCTTCATATTGTATTTTCTCACCTGGACATGTAATGAAGACCATCGTCTCTATTCTCAACTAGAATTTCGTCTGCACTTCAAAACATGTTCAGGCGAGGAAATATATGAGCTGAGGGTTACATTTCCATTCAATCTGGATAATACTTCCTATTAGTGTAACTTCCCACAAATTATTGATTAACCCAATAGAATATTAATATCTCTAAAGTTATGCTAAATTATTGTTCATAAGATAAAAAACTCTAGATCTTCATATTGAAAGATGGAGCATAATAGTTGTTCCTAAAGGCACTTCTTGTGAGAAGAATGGTTATAATGTAGGCCTAATATGCAGTTTTCGAAAAATCTTCACGCTAGAGTACTGTAGAGCAATACATTACAGAAAACCAATTCATATTTTAAAATTCTGACGTTATATTTAAATAATTAATGTAAAATATATACATTATTCAGTGAATAAACGTTTATAGTTATGTTAGTATGACACTTTAAGTTTGAGTTATAATTTTGCTACATTATAATATCTCTAGACTATTTTAATTTCCTATAAGCCTAAAAGAGTCTTTCTTATCTGAAAACCCACAATATCAACTGAATTTCTTTGCCATTCAACATGTTAATGCATAAAATTACCAACACATGAATAATGTTAAAATGCTTAACAACCCTTTCAAAAAGCGATGCTGTGAAATCTGCTCATAATGACGTGAAGGGAATTTATTAAATTGAAGGGAACGCTTCGTGGCAACCAAGTTTTGAAAGACTGAAGACTTCCTTTGTGGTAAGAATAGGGTCATAATGTGCTAAAAGTTCAAGATTGTATTTCACATCTCCCTCTCTCTCTCTCTCTCTCTCTCTCTCTCTCTCTCTCTCTCTCTCTCTCTCTCTCTTCTCTCTCTCTCTCTCTCTCTCTCTCTCTCTCTCTCTCAATCTCTCTCTCTCTCTCTCTCTCTCTATCTACCTATCTATCTATCTTTCTCACTCTCACTTTATTTCTCTATCTCTCTATATTTCCTCTCTTTTTCCAAGCGTGACAATATGACTGTTTAAAAACTGAATACATTGAATTTATTGGTTATTTTTCTTCTCGACATCATTTTTCAGAATAGAAAAACTATTAATTTATCGTTTAAATTTTTATTTTAAAAAAAGTTTGTATAATAAGTGAGAATTTTTTTATCTCATTGAGATACGTTAATTTCGAGAAATGTGTAATTTTTGTCAGCCGCGCATGTGGTTTTTATGGCTTACTATATTCATTTAATCCATTTATTCTCCAGGAACTGAATCTACGTTTTGATATTTAATTTACCAACCTCTTCAAATAGTATTGGGTCTTTAATTTTTGGAAGTAATTTCTTAACATGACTTAGATATACATATTGTTAATCTGAATCTAACAGAACTTATTTTTATTTATTAATTAAATAAAAATAAAACTACGTTTTATTTTATTCTTTTTATTTTACTAAAGTAGATTGAGAATTCATTTCGTAATTTATTTTTAAAAAATCTTTTTTTTTTCAAAATGGGTATTATAACATGTTTTATAACATTTTATTTCTAATGTGTATTATTTAGAGGAGATTTGACTAAATTCACCTTTGAATAAAATTTAATTTAATAATAGGCAAAGATGAATATTTTATAAAAGTTAGGACCCTACTCAATATTGATCTCCTTCTTTTTGGATTGGTAAATTAAAATTTATTCCTCCGCGTTCAATTTCCGTAAACATTTTAAGTAAACTAAGGAAGCTGTAAAAACTTACTAATTTTACTTGAATACAAAGAGTATGTCGTTATGTCGTCTATGTGATGCAAATTAAATTAAATGCCTCTACATTTTATACTAGAGGTAATTTTTACAAGCCCTTGTGCCATATGATTAATGTTTTGTGATTTCATTAATTATATGTATTTTATTAATTTATGCTTATCCTATGTATAAATTTGTTTTATTGTATTTTTTACGAACCTGCTATAACTAATAAGTCAAAATTTAGAATTTGTTAGTTCTGTCTTAGTAGAAGACAATGCCTAAAGATGTTAACTCACCGATAAAATAATTAATTAAATAGTAGTAGTAGGACTTTATTAGACAAAAAGTAAGATATTTACAATATTATTTACAAATATGGGTCGCACGGGCAGTAAGCCGTACGTGCTGTTGACAGTCCGTTACAATAAAGTAATAATTGGTACTAGTGTAAAGAAAAATAAACAAAAAATCAATAACATTACAATTACATAAAGAAAACACAATAATATTACAATTAAATAATAACTCAATAGCATTATACACTAAAAAAACGTTAACATTACAATTACATAAAGAAAACAATAATATTACAATTAAATAATAACACAATAGCATTATACACTAATTAATTTATATATAATTGTTAAGAATTAATGGTATTCCATTTTGATAACATATATTTATTCATGAATGAGTGTTGTCCTTATTTTCCGCGTTTTGTCCAGAAATTTACCGAGGTTTATCCAATTTTCTGGATTTACCAATAACTCGTAGCATGCCAATCTTTCCCGATTTGAATTTAGAAATCTTTCCGGTAATAACTGACGTCTCCAATAATTAAATAAATGTAAATTATAAGGGAACGTTAAACACAGGAAGATTGCTTTGGGCCTCAATCTTTGCATACTAAAAAAATGTGTATACACAAACTTTTACAAAAAAAATTAATGGACATGAAAATCAGTGAAACAGTACTTTAAATATTTAGACGTTTGTTAGCCCTGATTCATGTGGGGAAAAAACAAATTAGAGCAAAAATCATAATTAATGATATACCAATAAAACAGGTAATTGATTTTAATTATCTAGGACATTTGTTGGGCAAAAAGAGAATTAAAGATGTTAACAGGAAACTAAACATATTTTAAAATATATGCGGTACAATTGAAAGCACTTTAGATAGAAAAGTTAAAACAGAAACTTTAATTAGATTTTATAAAATGTTTGGTGTATGATTCTGAGTTTTGAACATTAACAAAATAATTATTGAAAAGCATCGAACTGACAGAGATTATATTTTTAAAAGTTATTGCTGGACACAATCCTTTATATATGAACACAAACGAAGATTTCTTTTCCCTCATAAATAATTAATCAAGTACTATCCTGTTAATAGTCAAATATTATGTTTTCTTATTTAACTGTGAGGCCCCAAAATGCATAATATTTTTTTTTATATTCTAATCACATATAGTGAACCAAAATTATCTTAAACAATAACTACCTTCGTCGAGAGAAAATGTAAATTAATTGTTTTTTTTCCCTTTCCTTCACAGCTTATTTTCATTGTTCAAATATATAGATTGAATATATCTGTATAAGTGCATCTTTGTCTCTATTCATTGTATGTTTCTATTGGTATGTTTTTAAACAATTGTGTCTCTTCCATAAATGTTTATTTATGTATTCACACAATTTACAAATTTATTTTTGATGTGTGTCTTATACACATAATGAAAATCCTGCTTTCAATTCTTAAATGTAAACCTACTAGTGTTCGCCCATTCGTCGAAATTCGACCATAAATAACATGTCACCACACGTATCTCACTTTTTATTATATTAGACATTGTCAGTATTAGATATTGTTAGTTTTAAATTGTATTTTACGTTTTACACTGTACTGGACGTTTTATTACACACACACATGTATATCCATCCATCCATAGTAATTCTGCCCGAAGGCAGGTCCTTCACTGCAATCATAGCATTTTCATGCTATGCTTGCAGCTTTACTAGGGAATTGTGTAGGTGGATAGCTTCCCGTTGCTTTCCACACCGGTGAAGGATGATGATGATAATGATAATGGTAAGGATGATAATGATAAGGATGATGGCCATATGATTTCGGGGACCGTTTGGGCCTTAAAGTTTTCCTGACATCTGTCTTACAGGTGAGGAAAAACCCCGATAAAAACCTCACCCAGAAAAACTGCCCCGACCGGGGATCGAACCCGGGTCCGCTGCGTGACAAGGCAGCACGCTACCTCGAGACCACAGCTGTGGACTATATATATATATATATATATATATATATATTATATATATATATATATAATTTAAAACGAACGGTGTCTTATATATTATATAAAGAAAATAGGTTGACAAACAGAGGAGAAAAAGCCACTTAATTGTTTTGTGTCGAAGGTAAGGGGAAAAAACTGTTTCTATTTTTTTATTGATACCGGTAACACTAAAGCTCGTCCATAGTTACTAAAAATCTGTTTAATTGGCCATAATCATAATTAAATCAGTAAATGTTATACCTCACAAAATATGTATATTTATGTTGGAGTGTAACTGATGATGGGGGTGATAATATTCTAAATTAGCACCCAGTATTGTGAGGAATTTGGATAGCTACAGCTATAATGGCTGATGGACCCGACATGCTGACCACTGTGATAAACACATGTACATGTATTACTCACCCATAGATTAAATGGGAGCTTTGGTGCTGGATTTTAGAGCCTTGCTGTTAAAAAGAGCAGATTTTTTTTTTTGACAGGGCCTTTGTACATCACATGCTTCTCTGGAAGAAGCATGCATCATGGAGATTTTCCATAAACACTACCTTACAGTTAAAAACGACAGAAATGTTTCCAAGAAAATTATTGATAACACTAAATCTCATCAATACTGTAGATACTCGTACTAAAAAAATAAAGAAATAGAAAATCGGTTGGCAAACAGAGGAGAAAATGGTGCTTAACTGTTTTGTCTTTGCCTTTTTACTTTTTATAGATGGATTTACTCCTCTCCAAGGAGCAGACATTCTCCAATAATTTGTTTTCCAATAATTATATTTCCACTTCTTCTCATTTTCTTTTTCTATCAATTCCAACATGGAGGAACAGATATATAATTTCCTTCCTAAATATTTGGCGCACCAGTGTCTGATTACAAGACAGATGCTTTAACTGTTGGTCCGCTCCAGATTAACAAAAACAAGTATAACGGCTTGGGGTGTCAACTTGCTGACCACATGTCACCCCTACACTGGCTAGATGATCGTCCACATCTGTAAATAGCACAAATGGATATGAGGTCGAACGCCAGCTGGTAGACCAAGGACCTTATAAATATTTCGCACCAGTGACTAGTGTGAATAATAATAATAATAATAATAATAATAATAATAATAATAATAACAAAACCCCTGTGATCTCGAGGTAGCGTGCTGCCTTATCACGCAGTGGGACCGGGTTCGATCCCCGGTCGGGACAAATTTCCTGGGTGAGGTTTTTTTCGGGTTATTCCTCACCTGTAAGACAAATGTCAAGATACTTTAAGGCCCAAACGGTCCCCGAACATCATCTAGCCATAATTATCATCTATATGATATTCACCTCATTAGATTAAATTTAGGATTAAGGCCTCTCCTGGCGCAACATTACCCATCGTCATTATCCATCATATCATTGGAGCAGCGTAACCCTGCCTTCCAGGCGTCCCAACCTCAGACGCGAATGCCAGGAGAGTATACCAGAAATGTCGAAATGACAAATTGGTGGCAATGGACAAAAAAAATATTTTGGAAATTAATGTTTCCAGACAAGCCGTCTGTAGGCAATGATTATAACTATGATAAGTTGTTTTTTTCTTTAGTTATGTTAACAACAATATTTCACTCAGCCACCTCAAGTACACAAGATACCAACTTATATGTTACACGAACACATTATTAATCACTAACTAACTAACTCACTGGCTCTATCGAACCCGTAGGTTTATGGTCGCGCGGACATAAGCTCCCCATACATCCCTACCCTGAACTGTTTTCAAATCATCCCCTGTATAATCTACTTCCCTCAAATCATGGATAATGTTATTCTCCCACCTCAATCTCGGTCTTCCAGCTGGGCGTTTTCCCTCTGATTTTCCTACCAGAATCTTCCATGCACCTCTTTCATCCCCCATACGTGCCACATGTCCTGCCCATCGCAGCTTACGAGACTTAACTGTTATTATATCTGGCTTCCTATACATATCATGTAGCTCACTATTATGTAGTTTTTCTCCATTCACCTGTCTGTTCATCTCTTTTTGGCCCAAAAATTTTCTTAAGAACTTTATTCTCAAATACTCGTAATCTTCTTTCCTCCCTTAAAGTAAGACTTCATGTTTCGCATCCATATAACTGGGTAATATATTTAATTTAAAACTGGATCCTGCTACAATAATTATATCTTGTGTATAATAATACAAATTATAAAGGAATGGAAATATGACGGAATATTGTCATTTGTAACTTTTAATTATATTATTTTGTACGTGAAGTAATTAAAGTGTAGGACTGTATAAAGTGAGAAAGACGCGAGCATGTATTTTAATGAGCAAACTACTGAATATGGAATCAAATTGAAAGCTATGTTACGTATCAGTTATAGAGTAGACCACAGTGTCCGAAGCAACATGAAACGTAATTAATCCAGGGAATAGAACTAATAGGCAATCAGCCGTGACGTCCCTTCTGACGTAAACAGTGTAGCTCAAGGAATTACGCACATCCTAGTGACGTTTATGGAATTATTGTCCGCCGCTTCTGGAACTCAATAGTAAATACATTTATCATTTTGCCAACTCTTTTTACAATTTAAATTATACAGTAGATATGACATTTTCTCCGGTGTTTTTTACATGTACGTAATCGCATAAGGAACTGTTTGCCATTCGATCTAAGGAAAATGTTAATAGAAACACTTGCACTGTTCTATTATGATTAATGTGATACTTTTTTATAGACTAATAGTATATTACAATGCCAGGTTGTGAGGTGGTTTTTACAGAAGCGAGAAAATTATTAAAATCCAAGCGTTAACGAGGTTTTTAATCATTTCCTCGCTTCTGTAAAATACTTCATAAACGTAAAGTTTTGCACATTGGTGTTTTCAAAATAATAAAATAATAGTAAAACAATATTTTTGTTGGAAATATTAGCGTTCATTATTAACTTACTGACGTTAACAATCTGGCCAATGTAAATACGGTAAATGCCGAAAAAAATTTAGTTGAGACTTCAGCAGGACGTGACACAAATCAGCCATAAATGGCGGCAAATACTAATGTATTGTTATATCTTCTTGTATCTTCTAAGCCATGTTTTCCCCTAACAGAGATTTAGGCGCTCTCCCCCTACAGGGAAGAATTTGAACCATACTAATTTTGTTACACTTGTTTTCGTATAGATGTCATTTGAGTGGTCCGTGGTCAGCGTTCCGCCTCATACTGACATCTAGGAAACCAAGGTAGGAATAGGACGGGAAAATTCGATATATTTTGTTTAGAGTCCTTTTCATTCAGGCTTGAGGATCTTTTACGAGCCTGAAAATCTTCAGACTCCGGACCCACGGCTTAAAGTCCCTCCCGGAGGATTTGCCCCTTGGACTTTTCCATCCAAAAAATCCATCGACCCCGGCCGGGTTTGAACCCGCGACCCTCGGGACCAGAGGCAAGGAGCATAACCACTAGTCCACCGCGTATTGTTTTATATTGTTTCAAATAATGTTCAGTTCATTTAAAATGCAGTGATTTATTTCGTATATTGTATATTAACACTATATTTTGGATATACTTTTGTAGCGGTGGACTAGTGGTTATGCTCCTTGTCTCTGGTCCCTAGGGTCGTGGGTTCAAACCCGGCCGGGGTCGGTGGATTTTTTTAGGATGAAAAAATCCAAGGAGCAAGTCCTCCGGGAGGGACTTTAAGCTGTGGGTCCCGAGTCTGAAGATTTTCAGGCTCGTAAAAAATCCTTAAGCCTGAATGAAAAGGCCTCTAAGCAAAATTTACGAATTTTCCCATCCAAGTACTACCTTGGTTTCCTAGATATCAGTATGAGGCGGAACGCTGACATCTATACGAAAACAAGTGTAACTAAATTAGTATGGTTCAAATTCTTCCCTGTAGGGGAAGAGCGCGTAAATCTCTGTAAAGGGAAAACATGGGCTTCCAAAAAAAAAAGATATATATATATATATATATATATATATATATATGTACATTGTACATAGTATACATAAAGGCAAGTGGCTTTACTTCAAGCCCTAGATAGGTAATTTATAATATTAAAATATAGTTATTTATTTATTTATTTATTTATTTATTTATTTATTTATTTATAGGTTGGCAACTCCGAAATTTAGGAAATTGATATTTTAATCATGGTCGCTTTTCCTGTAAGTATGACAGAACGCACTATCGTGCAAAAATACTGTGTTCACTCGAAGACTTCAGCTTGCTCATTACTTGTGCACATTTTATTGTGGTATTCGCAAATTTCATCATGTTACACCGTCCCTGATAGAATTATCGTGGTTTTGTCTAAGATATCGTAGCTCTGTCCATTCTCTATCCCACAACATTGTCTAATTACACTGGTCAACACGATTTTTGTCTCATGAGTACCAATATTTGTACTTAATGCAGTTATTTATCGTGTTTTCAAATATCTATTCGGAATTTCTCCATCACCCACAGTTTTTTATTTCAATTTCAATTAATTGATTTAAAAAATAATTTTTTTAATAAACGTTTTTCGTCCATTTTTCCACTGTAAAATAAAACCAAATGGGCTAACTCAATTGGTTTCAGCTATGGAAAAGCGATATCAAGGCAAATGGAATCCTAATATGCTGGCCGTTTATTGTTGGACCATCAAGAAGGATGATCCACAGGCGGAATATAGCAGAAAATCGTCATTTCTTACTTTCTATATGAATCCGAATGTTCGAATATTGTGTAGTTACGAATGTAGAAAATATTAAAGTGTTTGAAATAAATTATAAATGCCTGTCTCTCAGAAACCTTGCGTGGTGGAGAAAAACCGATATCATATTTGAATTCAGGAGAAAAAATACTGAACCACATATTTTTCTTTCTGAGACAAAAACAAATATTTTTTGTTGCTCAGTGTTATTTATCATGCCGCTTCATTAGACTCTCGGACACACATAATTTAGACACTGGATCCCATCAGCACATTGTCCTTTACATCCCTCCTCATCACACGATGTATTATTCACTATCTTTTACTGTTTCACTTATCATAACACGGAATTCCCTTCCGCCCCATGTCAGAGACTATCAAGACTATAATATCGTAATCACCATGATCATATTCCCCGTGTTTAGTAGGAATGTGGTGGGAATGCTGTGTTTCGTCTTAATGTTATGTTGTCTCATATAAACCGACAAAATATTTTGGCCGAATGTGCGGGAAAACGATCACTGTTTATACAAAGAGACCTAAAACAAGTTTGGGGAAAAGAATCTTATATACCCAATCTAGGATTTAAAGAGAGATCAGGGCTTGCTTGGTTCAGGTTAGGGGCATGGGAATTTTTAAAAATTAGCGCCGATCACGATATGCGAATATGTCCAATGTGCGGGAACTTTGAAAACGAGATACATATATTAGAAAAATGTAGCGATTTAGAATATTGGAGGCATCAGTTATTACCGGAAAGATTTCTAAATACAAATCGTGGAAGATTGGTATGCTACGAGTTACTGGTAAACTTAGAAATTTGGATAAACTTGGGTAGATGCACAAAACGCGGGAAATAAGAACAACACTTATTCAGGAATATATAAATATGTTAACAAATTGCAATACCATTAATTCTTAATAATTCTACATAACTAAGTTAATGTATAATGTAATTATATTGATATCTAATTGTAATGTTATTGTGTTTTCTTGTTTTGTTTTTAAACATCAACTTATTGTAACGGACTGTCAACAGCACGTACGGCTTACTGCCCGTGCGATCCATATTTATAAATAGCATTGTATGTATCTTACTTTTAGTTTAATAAAGTCCTTATGTATAGTATATGATGTCTCGGAGATGGCCCTGCTGTAAAGACATGTGGCGTGGGGCATTTAAAAGTTCCTATAAGGTGAGAGATTAAAGTGTGTTAATGGAAAGGATGGAAAACATCAACTATAGTTCATAATGGCTTTAAAAGTAGTAATATTAAGTTTGGCATTGATATAGTAATAGTGGTAAGTTTAATACGGAGTAGTAATATAATTTCTATTGATATCGTGAAAGTATTATTCTACACTAATTTATATGAATTAACTACTAATTGACCCAGCGTTGAGGTGTAGGCGTACACGTAAATACCGAATAAAGGGAATTAATTACAAACCCATATATAGATGTATTCATTTATTTTGTTTGTAAATAACAATGGTTTCAAATTTTGTTGCATCATCAATTAACTTTCCCTGTAATATATATCACGTTTCCTGGACGTAGAAACAATGTAGTGAAAATTGAGAAGCGTAATAGTATTATTGATTTACAGTTTAAAAAATAACGTAGTCGTATATGACAAATGTACAAAATTTTAATGGTTCAGTTTGTTGATGATGGAAAAGTTAACATTCAGTGCAAGATTTTATCAAAACAATTTTTTATTCAACGAACGATCGCTTTGATTAAATGGGCAAGTGTTGTATCCATAAACGCTTGTGCGTAAAAACGATAATAGCTCTTCGATTTATTAGTTCGGATTTCTGATTATCGAAAAATATCTGAAATTGGACAGTCATTTTTCTTACGAGGAAAAATTAGCAATTCTTCTATACACATAGCTAGGGCTTAAATATTATAATCATTCCATTAACTTCGGTTAATTTCTCATCATACACAATAGGTACCTTTTACATGACACGTACCACCCGGGCCTTACAGTAGCACGACCTATCGGGAGAGGGAATCACACACATGCGTTTTCTGACCACACAAGGACATGGAGGGTCGTTGAATGGGTATATGTTGAATGCGACTACAACGCGAAGTTGTAAGCGGCTACAACTTTCTCCCTTCGCAGGCGATTATAAGTAATTACCAGCCTGGGTTCCTGTCTTATTGACATTAACCCCGACTAATAATATAAGTAAGATGATATAAAACTACTCTAGATAGTAGTAGTATGTGATACGTTCAGAGTAAGTAACCATGCCTTAGGGGTAGGCAGCATTAATCTGCTCCTATATAACGGCTCCTGGTATTATTTATAATTGATAGTAATTACTAAAAACGAGTCTAATGAGACTATGTATATTCGGGATGGTGAGCGCTGTATTATTTGTTTTAGTAATAATCTATTCCCAACACGGAATTTAATAGTATGGGTGACCGTTCCGAGTATGGAATTTACCGGTATGGGTGACCGTTTTGTTTAAGTAATAATTATGCGTTATATTGATATTTTATACTAATTGTATGTAATATAATGGTGATATATGCATTATTATGCATGTTAATTATATTATTATTTTATCAATAATCACGGAATTTTTAAATATTAGATGTGAGTATCCAATCAGAGCGCTGAATTGATCCTCCCTCAATGAGTGATCTTATTACAACATTGTCGTCTACAAGGTTTAGAACAGTTAGTCTGTTCCGATTCAAAATTGCTCACGCCATTTCATTAATGGTCGACCTATAGGAACAGGAACGCTAAGTTGCGATATGATCATAGTCTCATTGATCCAAACACAAATGCAAGCGATATGTGGAAACGTGTTAAATCAATGGGTCTAGGGCAGCCGACAACCAAAGGAGAGAGTATTAACATATCACTTGACTATCTCAACATTTCACATCGTACGCAACACTTAACATAAATACTACGACCAAACAACAAACTATATACGAGCTCCTATCCACGCCTACTCCTTTCCGAGAAAAAAACGTATTTTCCTATATAATGTCAATCGACGTTAAACTATCCCTGGACCGCATTAGAACTAAGACACAAGGTATAGACAATATAAGTATCGACTTTTTAAAGAACATACTCTAAGTCATACTCCCAACTGTAACCCATATATTTAAATGCCTCAATGATGACCTTAACTTACCCCGAACTTTGGAAAAAAGCTATAGTCAGACCAATCCCTAAAATTAAATTACCTGTAACACCAAATGACTTTAGACCAATCAGCATCCTCCCAATTTTATAAGGCCTTGGAGCGCATTGTTCATGGATAATTAATTAATTACCTTAACACACATAACATACTCGTTCCACACCAATCAGGTTTTAGGACAGGCCATAGTACGACAACCGCACTTCTTAAAGTTACCGAAGATGCGCAGGAAGCAATTGACAATGGCCATATGACAATATTTACACTCTTGGACTTCAGTAAAGCTTTCGACACTGTTGACACTGACATACTAACAGCAAAATTTCACGCTCTGAATCTTTCGGACAATGCTCTTAACTGGCTTGGATCCTACCTTCATGATCGCCAGCAATGTGTATCCTATGCAGAAATTTCCTCATCGTGGCTATCACTTGAAGGGTGGCGTCTACCAAGGTTCAGTGTTAGGACCACTTCTGTTCTCTATCTGTATTAACGACATATCCACTAGCTTACTTATTGTCGACATCACCTATACGCTGACGATTTGCAAACTTACATTTACTCCCATCCTGACGATGTACATGACACACTAGACAAACTAAATAATGACCTAGTT
This sequence comes from Diploptera punctata, assembly GCA_030220185.1. NCBI lineage: Eukaryota > Metazoa > Arthropoda > Insecta > Blattodea > Blaberidae > Diploptera > Diploptera punctata. Next base: position 1,030,046 of record JASPKZ010003852.1, read on the forward strand.
TCAATTTCCCAATGGCCGAAGAAACGTGGACTTGATCTAAATGCTGACAATACACAGTGCATAATTATATGACATCGGCGAATCCAAAGCATTATAAATTACAAAAATATCCCTACCATTCTCCTAAATGACAAAAACATCCCCTACAGCTCAGTAGTAAAAAATCTGGGTATCTACATAGACCAACACCTAGATTAGAAAATCCAGGTGAATAATACCTGCAAGAAAATGCTCTCAATTCTCCCTAAATAGTTTTAAAAAACTTCCTTCCAACAAAATTAAAACAAATACTTGTACAGACTCTTATAATGCCACACTTCGACTACTGCGACATATTACTGACTAATCTGACAACTGATCTATTTGACAGACTACAGCATACTCATAATGCGTGAATTCGATTTATATTCAATCTCCGTTGTTATGACCACGTGTCTCCTTCATTTCAGGCCTTATCATGGCTAAGCCTAAATGACAGAAGAACTTTACCTTACTATTCCAAATTCTGCACACATATTTACCAAGTTATTTAACAACACTTTTTTAAAATGTATCGGCTCATCACAATTTAGGAACAAGATCACAAGAATCTTCTTTACTTTTGATACCACAGCACAGGGCATGTCTATACACTGAATCTTACACAATATCTATGACTTGAGCATGGAACTCACTTCTCAGTCATATCAGGGACTGTCAATCGCTATCATTATTTAAATACAAATTAGCTGATATCTTAAGTTCGACACAATGAAAACATCAACTGCATAACAACTATATAGTGCATTCTATAAATAATCTTCTAGGAAGCTACTTACTTTATTTTATATCATTTAATTTAATAATATTCTATGTTTTTTGTTAGTATTAGCAAGTATTAGATCCCATCATCATTGTATTATGTTTAGTCTGTATTTTAATAATATCTTAAAATTGTAACATGTATGTAATCTTCTTCTTATCTTATAAGCCCATGTTTCCCTTAACAGAGATTTAGGCGCTCTCCCCCTACAGGGAAGAATTTGAACCATACTAATTTAGTTACACTTGTTTTCGTACAGATGTCATTTGAGTGGTCCGTGGTCAGCGTTCCGCCTCATACTGACATCTAGGAAACCAAGGTAGTACTAGGACGGGAAAATTCGATAAATTTTTCTTAGAGGCCTTTTCATTCAGGCTTAAGGATCTTTTACGAGCCTGAAAATCTTCAGACTCGGGACCCACGGCTTAAAGTCCCTCCCGGAGGACTTGCTCCTTGGATTTTTCCATCCTAAAAAATCTATCGACCCCGGCCGGGTTTGAACCCGCGACCCTCGGGACCAGAGGCAAGGAGCATAACCACTAGTCCACCGCGGCCGACATATGTATGTAATCTTTGTATAATTTTACTATTCGCTGGTTGAGTGGAAGAGAAGGCCTTATGGCCTTACCTCTGCCAGCGAAAATAAAGCATTATTATTATTATTATTATTATTATTATTATTAGTAGTAGTAGTAGTAGTGGTAGTAGTAGTAGTAGTTTATTATTATTATTATTATTATTATTATTATTATTATTATTATTATTATTATTATTATTATTATTATTATTATTATTATTATTATTATTATTATTATTATTATATTTGTAGTCCCCTTCGGATTATAATATATATCAGTTCTCGCCATCCTGGAGTTTGGCATTCATAGGACATGATCTCTACAATATATTATATATTTTTCTAGTAATGTTGTAATTGGATCCATTTCTATTATTTTCTGATAACACTACTTCTTTTGTGATCCAATAATGTACTTCCAGTTACAAAGCGAAGAAATTTTATTTCTGAAACTTGGATTTGTCTTACTTAATCAGAGGTAAGTGTCCAACTTTTACATCCATATAATAAGAATGACAACGCACCCACCCACTCTATATAATTATAGCAGTGTTTCTCCTCTTATTTTATCAACAGATATAATCAAGAGGATATTAAATAAATTCAAGGTCGATTGAACTGATTGCTATCACTGAAAAATAGAATGTATCCAAATAAGCCACATGCCGAACATCTCAAATTTGTCATCTTAATTTTACATTTAATTCGTTACTTAACCTTAATATTCCTTACAATTTGTTGGACACCATGCCATTGGGACTAGGTATATGGGTTCCAGCCAATTTTCAATTCTTATATGGTAGATAAAATGGGTCCACGATCTACGTAAACTGGGTCCAGGTAGCATTACCTAATTTTCTTACTTATTGGTTATTAATTTTGAATGGTACTATCAATTTGTTATATAGAGAAATGTGTCAATATTTTTAAAAAAAATTCTAAAAATTAATTAAGTGAATGTCATATTATTATTATTCATAAATAACATTGGTCGACAAAGTTTTCTTCACAAGAAATCTGATTAGTGAATCTAGTGCACTTTTTCATACTGAAATCAGAAATGTAGTCGGAATTTTTTCCATCAGGCACACAGTTTTCTTTTTGTGACAGCTACTTTTTAAAATCTTATTTTAGCATTTTCTTTGACCTTTCATAGGAACCTTTACTCTATATTTAGCGATTTTATTCAAACTGTATTCAAGGAAATTATATATAACGGCATGCTGAAGCATCAAAAGACAAGATTGCTCATGTTCATTCATGTTTTGACATGCTCAGACCTGTTAATCTGGCATTGTGATGTGTCAGTCTCACTATGTTAAAAAATAATAGCCTAAACGTGAATCTCTTATCCCGGGCCAGAAAAATGTGTCAAATGTCCCTTTAGTGAATCCTGAAACAATATATTTACCTCCATTGTATATTAAATTAGGAGTAATGAAAAATTTCTTCAAAGTTATGGATAAACTTTTGAAGGATTCTTGTAGTTGAAATCGAAAGTTTTCCCAAAATCAGTGAGGCTAAACTGAAAGAAGGGATATTTATAAGACCACAAATATGATCATTAATGGCTGATGAATATTCTGAGGACTGTTAAGTCCACTTGAAAAAGCAGTCTGGCAGTCTATCAAAAATATATGTTTCAATTTCCTTGGAAACTATAAAGCAGAAAACTATTGTGGCCTAGTGCATGATCATCTGGATTCTAATAAAGCAACATGTACCGGTATTTAAAAACTCACTTCTTGGACTCTCACTTAGGCTTCTTCCCGGAAATTCTTGGGGCTGTCAGCGATGAACACGGTGAGCGTTATCATCAACAAATGTGTACAATGGAAAACAGATACCAAGACAAGTGGAGTTCTAATAGCTGGTTAACTACTGTTGGACCAAGAAGAGAGATGTTCCAGATGGAAAATATTACCGAAAATCACTATTTACCTCTTTCTAGTAAGTCAAAATGTGTAGCATTATAAAAAATTCAAATGAACATCACACAAAACTTCTGTCTGATGGGGAAAAACTGAAATGATATTTGTATTCAGCATGAAAAATATTTCTAGAATCTATTATTTGTATTCATGTGAAAGAAAAAAAAGTTCATTTTTGTAGACCAGTGTAATCAGACAGGTACAGTATACAATTCAATACACTGTTCTCTTAACAACGAGGCAAATCAGTACATTCTAATTTGTAAAAATCGATGAGTTTTAAAATTTTACGATCAGGCTAAAAAATAGTTTTAGGCTTAATTGTTTAACCTCATACATTTTTGGTGATGATCCAGCCAACCTCCAGGCAGTGTTCGCTGAGTAATGCTAAGAGGTTGGGAGTCAGTTTACCTATTACTATTCTTTTTTACCCGGGACCAAAATTAGCTACTACACTTTTCCGATCCGGGATCCAAATTGTCGTATTTTCTAGGATTGGGACACAGTTTACCGCGCCGTTGTTATCTGTGGGCTAATTGATGTCTTGCTATTTGTGGGAAACCTTGCATGCCTTGCCATCTACGGGTCACATTTCATGGTTATCCATTTGTGGATAATCTTGTCATGCCTCGCCATCTCTGGATCGCGTTACCATGCCTTGCCATATATGAATCGCATTGTCGTCCGTGGAACAACTTAAAATGTCTTATCTCTGGGTCAACTTGATGAGGATTGTCATTTTATGAATCAACTTGCAAAGGCAGATTAAAATCTACTCATATCTACTTCACATGGATCATTCATTATTCAGGTGAAAAATGTGTTTCCCATTTCGATTCAGTTTGAAGGGCCAGCGAATTTCTGAAAACTGAACACATCGGTTTGCTTTGAAATGGACAATATTACTATTAGTATGGCTGAAAATAATTTAAAAAAATAAAAGTTGGTAAAATGAGAAAGCTACTGACACAAATATAAGTTACCACAAAACGATAGTTTCAATTGAAATATTTACAACACGTTTCAAACCTTGGATCATAAAATGAAAGCAAGAATACTTTGGCAGAAGAACTGAAACGCAAATTCCAACGATAAAAAAGACTAGTAGAGTTCTTATGAAGCTAAATTAAATTATGTCAGATAGAAGAACGTTCTTTCCTCTATTTAACCAAGCAATTCTCTGGAGAAATGCTATCAACTTTAATCAGATGGAGTTTCATCAAAATCAGAGTATAAGTTAAACTATACGCGAACTCTCCAAATAATGAAAACTGCTTGCAATTTAGTAACTTCATTACTTTGGTATTTAATCATTATTTTTAGAATAATCTTTATTGCATATTTTAAAGCAAGACAACATGATTAATAATATTCTTGATGGCGAATTAATTAGCTGAAAATACATAATCTCTCTCTCTCTCTCTCTCTCTCTCTCTCTCTCTCTCTCTCTCCCTCTCTTTATTTTAGTTTAACCTCTGTCTTTGTAGACACTACTATTTCATAATATACCTCATTCCATCATAATTTATAATCTTAAAATGGCTGACAAGTAGAATATATAGTACCATGATCTGATATATTTATAAAAACAGACACAAATTTCATGACCCATAGCAAATTCAATTATCAAATTTTACAAGTAAATAAGCGAGAGTAATTAATAAAAATTGTGTAAACATAAATAATAATTTCTCATAATTCTGGGCGGCCAAAATTCCACCGATAAAATTTCTTCCCCCATGGTGACTCGAACTAGCGAATGTCCGTTCGCGCTGCGCCTCTATATCAACGTAAATCGAACTCCAGTCAAGGATTAGAAGGTATGAATCATACCGTCCACTTCATCCCAAAGGGAGAATTTGTCGCCCCTTGCCCAGGATATTTGGCTTGTAAATTTCGATGGGAGGATATAAATCCTACAAAAGGAAGGAAGGAGGATGAAATAATAACAAGTTATAATAAAAAGAAAGAGTTTAAATTTGCGATAAACTGAATTAATTCTACCTAGAATGTCAATGAAATTATCAGAGTGTGCGAATAGTGTTGATTGTATGTTTAACACCAACCAAACGTGGCTCGAATATCAAATGAGTGCAGCGTTGAACAATATCACACACAGGTGGAAACAAACATTTGGAAATATGTCGCATCGTTCACATTCACGTTTGGTTAAATTAAATTCTAGGAACATGATTGTACACAAATTAATTCAACAACTTCGTCACAAACATGTACTACGATATAGAGGATTAATATGAATTTAATTAATACAATCTTTGTCAAAATGTTTAATTTAATATAGCATCGTTATCAATAGGTTTGATTTTGAACATACTATTTAAAAAACTAAGCCGCACACTTTTAATACGATATACCAGATTAACATGAAATTAATTGATAAACATTTTGTCAAGAAGTTCAATTTACTAAAATAGTTATCATTAGTTTTGATTTTGAACAGGCTGTTTCAACAGCTAAGCCATCCACTTTTAATATGATATAGCCTACCAGACTAATATGAATTTAATCAATAAAAATGTCAAAAAGTTAAATTTGTTAATCAGAGTTATCACGTGTTTTGATTTTGAAAATATTTTCCTTGTTTTGTTAATGACCTCAAGTTTATGTATATTTCAATTAATCTTTTTACTATCATATAGTTATGCCCTTCGGCCGCGGTGGACTAGTGGTTATGCTCCTTGTCTCTGGTCCCGACGATCGCGGGTTCAAACCCGGCCGGTGTCGATGGATTTTTTAGGATGGAAAAATCCAAGGAGCAAGTCCTCCGGGAGGGACTTTAAGCCGTGGGTCCCGAGTCTGAAGATTTTCAGGCTCGTAAAAGATCCTTAAGCCTGAATGAAAAGGCCTCTAAGCAAAATTTACTGAATTTTCCCGTCCTAGTACTACCTTGGTTTCCTAGCTGTCACGCTGACACGGACTACTCAAATGGCATCTATACGAAAACAAGTGTAACTAAATTAGTATGGTTCAAATTCTTCCCTGTAGGGGGAGAGCGCCTAAATCTCTGTTAAGAAAAACATGGGCTTACAAGTACAAGTACATATATATGCCATGGTCGGTCTACGCAGATTAGTAAAAAACGTAATTTCGAAATGGTGTATTTTTATAGTACGTAGGCCTATCACGTGAAGTATATTGGAGCCGGTCAAGTACAAATGTATTCTCGCTCCTCGAACTTCATAGCTTCGACAGTAACATTTGGCATATTCAAGTTAGTGCGAGAGGAATGCCAAACGCATGCGCGGGAGTAGAAAGCAAGCAAGTGCGACCGGGAGTCTCATTGGATCAGATTTACCGTGAGCAGTGAACTGTCTTGAAAAGTGAAGTAATGTATATAATGATTGATAAAGCTAGAAGTAATGTAATAAATAAATTATCTGATGGAACCTACATTCTACAAGCCATACGCGTTGAAACTTGGGCAATATATTTGGAAACTTGGGTTATGTATTTTATGCGAGTTAACCTGGTCACCATTCCTAAAATAATATGGCCACATATTTCATGTAAATTACAAAGTGTTTCTTATATACATGAAATTCATCTAACCTCATCCAGCAAGGCCCCATCATGATTTGTCTAAAGTGTTTTTTAGATTTTATAGATTTTAGAGATTTTTATAAAAAGAAAATCGAACTCGGGCCACAAAATGGAAGGTAAGGACTCTATCGAATATGCCCCGGCCGTATTGACCTACTGACTATAATAATAATAATAATAATAATAATAATAATAATAATAATAATAATAATAATAATAATAATAACAATAATAACAATAACAATAATAACAATAATAATAATAATAACAACAATAACAATAATAATAATAATGATAATAATATTATTATTATTTTAACTATAATTTTATTTTGAAAGGCTTCAATAGTTTTGGTTACGTCGTATATTTTCATTTATTTATTAATAGGTTGTGTGTGTATCGTTGCCTGTATTCATGAATCTTGCACAATTTTATTGTAATTTATGTTAAATTTAATTAATTTTAAATGATGATTAAAAAATGGACCATGGTGATGAAATTCAAACCCAGCGTTTACCTTCGCTCCGAGGAAATAATATAAAAGTCTCATATTGACAAGTTCGAGACTTGAAGTTGGCACCTTCCGAATACAATCCCAATGCTCCCGATTGGTCAGTTGCAGAAATATAAAATAATAAAAGGCTTGAGTAAATTCATCTTGTATCTTGTAAGCCCATGTTTCCCTTAACAGAGATTTAGGTGCTCTTCCCCTACAGGGAAGAATTTGAACCATACTAATTTAGTTACACTTGTTTTCGTATAGATGTCATTGGAGTGGTCCGTGGTCAGCGTTCCGCCTCATACTGGCATCTAGGAAAACCAAGGTAGTACTACATAAAGTAATCCCACTACAGGCCTCAGGAGGCCCTTGGGCTAGTGAAAGGTTAGGGCTCCCACTTTTTCTGAATAATCGGCACTTGATATTAGCCGAGTTGTCGGCCCTGCGTGACGTCCGCCTTTACTCCCAGAACAAGCGTCTGGTACTCATTTCCTTTAGAGGCTGAGTCGACCCTAGGGCCATAGTGCCGCCAGAAGGTTTGGTCAGTTGAAAGGTCCTGACCCCACCGGGACTTGAACCCTCGAACTTCCGGCTTGTAGCGCAGTGCCTTAACCACTACGCTACGGTGAGGAATAAAATAAAATATTTAAAAAAGTTATTGGGACTTGATAATAAGAGCCACCTAATCTGCGTTTAATTTAAAATATATGAAAATTATAATGGGATCTGCGCAATAAATAACAAAAAAATTACTACTTATAAGAAAAATAGTTTTTAAAATTATTATACAACACGAAGAATGTAAAGAAACAGAATATTGTAACCAATTAATTATCTTAGCTGCATACATATTTTTCAACACAGAAATTGATGATAAGAATGTAAAATTATTATTTTTTAAATAAATTATGATTTTTATTTGGGTCAAAATAAGTTACTCGGAATTATTTATGTTCCAAATTATATTTTATACACTCATATACATACACAAGGTCTACATTATACGTTGTAACGGCACGAGTAGTGTTTTCACTTTCCACTACGAAGTCCGCAATAGCCGCGTTCGACGTGCGAGTCTTCCCTGCTTTAACTAAGTTGGAATATATCTAGTTTGCAATTATCAATAATTTTGGATTATCAGACTGATTGGGTTGGAGGGAACGCTGTATAAAAAGTATTACTTTATTACATATGTTGAAAGTGCCGTTCTTCCTGGGTTGTACAGGCATTGTATCTGGAAACTACATTCTGGCTAACGCGAGTTAGTTCTTGCACTGTAATATTTTATACAGAGCCATTATTTTTAAATTTATTTACAATTCTGTGAATTTGTGTTCTTGAAGGTGGCACTTCAGCAGGAAAGTTTGAATAATTTGATCACGTACATAATGTTTACACACAAACAGCGAAATCAGCCTTACCAACTTGATAAATTAAAACTAACTGCATCCAGGTTCCTTGAAGGCAAAACCGGATGCGCGCGTCACCCGCTGAAGAAATCCGCATAGAGAACTTAAAAAAGAAACCTATGGAACGGTTACAAATGTAGACGCGGTATATATTCATCTTGTCAGATAATTAGGCCTAGTGCCCTGTTACGGTCTCGAACCATCTTCTGTGGGGTCCTCTGGTAGGTTTCGTACCCTGAGATATATATTGCATATATTCGCGGATATAAGTATGATTAAGATATGTTTCTTCATTTTCCGCGTCATGGATTCAAGGTTGACCTCTGAACACCGATTCCGACGTTTCGTCATGATCTCACATGTCATTATCAAGGAATCAGTAGTCAGAAGACAACCTTGAATCCATGACGCGGAAACCCCAAGAAACCTTTCTTAATCATATATATCGGCGAAAATCTACAATGTTAACATATTTAAACTTTATGGGGAGGAAGTAAGATTCCTTGATAATGTGTGATCATGTCGAAACGTCAGAATCGATAGTCAGAGGCCAACCTTGAATTCATGACGCGGAAAACCCAAGAAACATTTCTTAATCATATATATATATATATATATATATCCATAGTAATTCTGCCCGAAGGCAGGCCCTTCACTCCAATCATAGCATTTCCATGCTATGCTTGAAGCTTTACTAGGGAATTGTAGGTGTGGTAGCTTCCCGTCGCTTTCCACGCCGGTTAAGGATGATGATGATGATGATGGCCATATGATTTCGGGGACCGTTTGGGCCTTAAAGTTTTCCTGACATTTGTCTTACAGGTGAGGAAAATCCCCGATCAAAACCTCACCAAGAAAAACTGTCCCGACCGGGGATCGAACCCGGGCCCGCTGCGTGACAAGGCAGCACGCTACCTCGAGACCACAGCGGTGGATATATATATATATATATATATATTATTCTTAAATAATAGTTAATAATTATGTGTAATTTCATTTAGAATACAAAATCATTTTTTTCCTTTCTTTTGAAAAATTAAGTTGGCTTCAGAACTTAAAAACATAGCAATTTTAACTGACCGATTTTAAAAATTAATATAATCGGATTTTGTATGAAATAAAACATGGAATAATAAGACCAAAATCTACACTATTTATGATAAGCCATTTTCTAATTTCAAGCTTAAAAATACGTTCATCTCTCTTGCAAACATGGAGCGGATATTCACTGTAGTTTTGACGTCTGACTTAATCCATATTTTCAATTATTTGATTGCAGCGAATTCAACGCTCGAAATGTATGATCAATCTCCGTACTTTATAATTCAAAGCACACATCCGCTCGATATACTTCAATTTTTTTAGCGTCTATTGTTGCAGTTTAGAGGATTTTACGAGGTTTTAGTTCACAACAACTGAAGCTTATATGACAGGAAAATACGCACAATAGTGTTATTAAATCGTATTTTCCATTTCATGACATATTGTAAGTTCAATCAATAATATCCAACTTATTACCTTTATTTGAGCAAAAATTAATAATAAACATTATCGAAACTCTTAAAGCAAGACAAACGTCAATAAAAAATATAATTAGAATATTTAAAATGTTTTATTCAATGTCACCACGTTGTCATTTTGACATTCTGGTACTCTGTCCTGGCATGGCGTTATTTTAACCCACTTCTGAGGTTGGGGAGCCTGGAAGGCAGAGTTACACTACCCCGATGATATGTGATAGGTGATGATGGTAATGATGTGCCAGGAGAGGCACTTAAACTTAATGAATAGTTTAATGATGATAATGATGGCCAGATGATGTACGGCAACCGTTTGGGCCTTAACGTTTTCTGAATTTGTCTTACAGGTGAGGAAAAACTCCAAAAAAATCCATCACTCAGGAAACGTGTCTGGACCGGGGATAAAACCTGGCCCGCTGTGTGACACGGCAGCACGCTACCTCAAGACCACTGCGGATATTTTCGCTTCGAATTCTAATTTACTGCTTCGAAAAGTGGACAAACGCGTCACAATTCAATTTAATTCGTAGTTGCATAACACTAAAATAATTTTTTAGTCCCCGGCTACGGTCGATGGATCTTTTTAGGATGGAAAAAACCAAGGAGCAAGTTCTCAGGGAGGGTCTTTAAACCGTGGGTCCCGAGCCTGAAAATGTTCAGGCTCGTAAAAGATCCTTAAGCCTGAACAAAGAGGCCTCTAAGCAAACATTTAGCGATCTCAATCTTCCTAGTAATACCTTAGTTGCCTCTAGATGTCTCTTTGAGTTGGTGTTTTGACCGTATGCCACTCATGACATCTTTGTGCAGATAAGATAACTAAAATGAACTTGGCCAATTAACTCCTGACAAACAATGGGCTACACCATTAATCACACCAGACTCCACCCAAACATCCTCGTGTGCTCGTGTGGGGACAATGTGGACTCTTAACCAATGTAAATTAGTTTCGTTTATTTCCCTACTGATGTCAGGTATTGGCAGGTAATTAGCACGTCGCTCAAAGAGACTTCTAGTAGATAACTAAATATTACTTGCAAGGGAAAGGCCGATTAAATTTTGTTCAGTGGCACTAATTTAAGCATGAGGTTCTTTAACGAGCCCGAAGGTCTGCAGACTCGGGATCCACGACTAAAATGCTTCCCGAAAGACTTGTCTAGGTATATTTTTAATTTTTCTATGTTGGTCCTTTGTACTCCTCGCTGTCGCCTAATAATACTACATCATTAGCATAAACCAACTGCTTATTAGTACTCTATTGAGTAACACTAAGAAATTGGGACTGGAAGTAAACATCAATAAACTATATATATATATATATATATATACACACATAGAAATACATTATATAATATAAATGGACAGTTAAATGGCAAATGAGAGAAAATTTGAAGAAGTGGTTGAATATAAATATCTAGGAAGGTTTAAGGGAATTTTTGGATAAAAGAAAGAGATGAACAGACATGTGAATGGAGAAAACTACATAATAGTGAGTTGCATGATATGTATAGGAAGCCAGATATAATAGGAACAGTTAAGTCTAGTAGGCTGCGATGGGCAAGACATGTGGCACGTATGGGGGATGAAAGAGGTACATGGAAGCTTCTGGTAAGAAAACCAGAGAGTAAAGGCCCAGTTGGTAGACCAAGAATGAGGTACGAGAATAATATTATTCATGATTTGAGGGTGGTAGATTATACAGGGGATGATAGTAAACGTTTTCGGGATAGAGATATATGGAGAGCTTATATCCACGCGTCCATTAACCTATGGGTTCGATAGAACCAGTTAGTTATTTAGGAAGATTTAAGGGTATCGTGAATTTAAAAAATTGTAATTTTTTGTATTATTTGCTTTCATTCGAATACAAATTTAACCTCCATATTTTTTAGCTAAAATTGCTAAATGATTAAAGGCTGTACGCGATATGTCCTTACTAAAAAAAATCAACAATAATTGACTAACTTTTAATAATAAGAAACCGAATATACTATTAAAATATTGTAAATCATTATTATTTTACTTTCACTTTTTAGCAAGACCATCTTACGTTTCCCTCGAACATAATGTAGCTCAATGTTATGTAGTGTTCTCCATTCGCCTATCTGTTAATCTCTCTTTGGTCAAAAAATGTTCCTAAGAACTCTATTCTCAAATACTGTAATATTTTCTCCTCCCTTAAAGTAAGAGTTCATGTTTCGCATCCATAAAATATAACTGGAAGAATAACAGTTTTATATATTTTCAGATAACTATTTTGAGAGAAGTTGGACGACAAAAGTTCCTGTAATGCATAATAACATGCATTTCCAGAGTTCAGCCAATGTTTAATTTATTTCTACATCCCATTCTTGTTTGAATTCAAATACCTAGGAACAATAATCACAAACAGGAATTAGATGCACAAAGAAATTAAACATAGGCTCAATTCTGGATATGCATGCTATTATGCATTGCAGAGACTTTTGATGTCCCAACTCCTTTCAAAAAACGTTAAGCTGAAAAATATATAAAACTATTATTCTACCAGTTATATTATATGGGTGCGAAACATGGACTCTTACTTTAAAGGAGGAAATGAGATTACGAGTATTTGAGAATAAAGTTCTTAGGAAAATTTTTGGACCAAAGAGAGATGAAGAGACAGGTGAATGGAGAAGACTACATAACAATGAACTACATGGTCTTTATAGGAAGCCAGATATAATAAGAACAGTTAAGTCTCGTAGACTGCGATGGGCTGGACATGTTGCGCGTATGGGGAATGAAAGACGTGCATGGAAACTTCTTGTAGGAAAGCCAGAGGGAAAACGCCCAGTTGGTAGACCAAGAATGAAGTGGGAGAACAACATTAACTATGATTTGAGGGAAGTAGATTATACAGGGAATGATTGGAAAGCATTAGCTCAGGATAGGGATGTATGGAGAGATTATGTCCGCGCGGCCATGAACCTACGGGTTCGATAGTGCCAGTGAGTAAGTAAGTATCCCATTCTTGTTTGTAATATTATTGTTCCTAGCATTTGAATCCAACCACTTCTTCAAATTTTCCCGCATTTGTCAATAACTGTCCATTTCTACAAATATAATAATAGGTATCATTGCAACCAATGGCCATGTAGAAAGAACTGTTCTCATGTCTTACATAAGTCTGTTATCGATGTTCCTATTTTTACACTGTAATAGGTGATATCGGTCGCAGTGCGACCCACATAGTTTGCACTTGCACTTTTCTTCTGGGTTATGGCGCTTCACTGTTGTGCATATCCTGTGGTGGAAACCATGGACCGCGACTCTCGTCACGGTGTGTCTGAGGTCGTATCTGACTGCTGTCCATTCCCTGTAGATCATCGCATCCGTTGCGTAGAACTCAGGCCATATCTGTTCTCTCTTCTCGTTGAGTTCTCACAGTAGTTCTTTGCAGGCATCTGTTGCCGGTATGAGAAGGTCCAGGTGGAGCTCTTCTATGAAGAATGGTTCCTTTGTCAATTTCTACTATATAATGTATTTCTATCTGTAACCATATATTCAGTTTTATTTATGTTTACTTCCAGTCCCAATTTATTAGTGTTACTCAATAGTGTGTGTAGTATGTTGGCCTTGGTAGCTCCTCGCTTTCGCCTAATAATACTATATAATCATCATAAAGTAACAGCTTATTAACATCATTGAGTTGTACACCTTCTTCATCTTCTAAAAAAGGTGATGGCTTGTTATAGTACGATTGAATAGTAGAGGATATCAGTGCATCTCCTTCCTTTAACCCATTGTCAATTTCAAAAGTATCTGAAAACTGTTTGCCCACATTCACGCTACTCTTGAAGCCATTTAGACACATTCGAATAAGTCTAACTTTTCGGGAATTATGAAGTCTACCTCTTAATTGAATCGTATGTATTTTTTAAGTCTGCATATATTTGACGTACAGTGCATTTTATTTTTTTCTAAAATCTCTCTTATTCTGAACATCTGGTCTATTGTAGTAATGCATGAATAAATGTGTACGAAAATAATTATATTAAAGTTTAATGTGTGAAAACAGAATATTAATCAATATATTGTTAAGTACTATTATATATATATTATATATATATATATATATATATAGAGAGAGAGAGAGAGAGAGAGAGAGAGAGATAGAGAGAGAGAGAAAGATAGATAGTAATTGATTAGAGAATTAGGCAATGGAATGCCCATCAACATTTAACTGGAGACTACACGTACTGTACATGTCTTGAAGGAAGTAATAGAGGTCTCTCCTGAGAAATGACGTCACTCGACATGCAACGTCTGCAAGTTAACTAATGCATTATACAGATCAAATAGAATGACAAGGGAACTTTCAGCACTGACGTTTGCATAAGGTTCAGAAATATGTAACTGTGGATGAACCAAAGTGCATGAAAATTACCATGGGTAAGAGTTGTTTTATATATTTTTGATATTATGTATTCATATAACATCCGTATAGTTCTGACAATTAATAGGCTATAGTAAATTATATATTCCTATTTTTTGTATTTCATGAAGGTTTGACTCCATAATATTATATAAAAGTCTCCTCACCCAGGAGCCTGTCCCGACCAGGAATCGAACCCGGGCCCGCTGCAGGACAAGACGGCACGCTACCCCGAGACCACAACGGTGGACATGTCCCACTTATGAGCCGATTTATAAAACCGTAAAATAATGAAGTGAAATACGGTATGAAATAAAATTATTTACATATTGTTTTAGGGAACACAGAACACACACACACACACATATATAGGTCTATAAACACACACATACACATCTGATTTGTGTCTAATTTTAAGCAAGTGCTTGATCATGTAGTAATGTAGTATAGAATGAACCTGACCTTTGTTGACAACTCTGCGCAAATAGGCATTGTTTTGTTTCCTGGGAAAGTGCAGCTGCAGCCCTCAGGAAACTCTTTAAGCGTCTCTGTATTAATGTGGCAGTAAGCTGCACAAATAAATGGGATGTTAAGCGTACAATTTTTATTTGCCTTCCAATGAACACATGCTGTGAAAAAGTTATTTGAAGTTTGATAAATTTAGATCTTCTGTCAAGTAGAGATTGTCATAATGTACCTCAAAAATATGTTGTGTGTGAGAATTTAAGCAGAAAACACGTGCACCTTTGTCAAATACAGCGTCCCCATCAAATTATATTACAGGCTACTCCTGCGCACAATTTGTGCGCACATGAAGTAAATATTTCATATTATGCACAGGAAATAGCATTCAACATTTAAATTATCACTAGCGCATTCAGAAAATGCTTTAGTACCATAAAAACATAATTAATTCTCAGTAGAGTACATGGAGGAGATTTTATACACACTGCATGACTTTAAATACAAAACGTAAAGTACAGTTGGTAGAAAGTACATCTCACAAGTTAAAAAGAAAAACTATATACGGTAACTACATATATATATATGTAGTATATATATGTTTAATCTATAATGTACATAAATTTATAATAATACCCGCTTATAGTTTTATTTAATTCATGAAATGTTATGTTTTTACATTTAATACTTGTTTAGAACTTTGGTTCAGAATGGATTTCGTTGATACTGATCTTACATCTAATCAATGTTTTTAAAATACATTATGAGACTCCGTTGAGGTTACTGCGTTAAAGTTGTAATAATTGTATAGCAGTACCTGATATCTCACTCGTCCTCAATAATTTGCGGTATTTTTTATAGGAAAAAACAACACGGCAAATTATTGAGGACGTCTGAGATATCAGGTACTGTTATAGAATTATTAAAACTTCTTGCATCTAACACAATAACACAATACAAGGATAACAAAATCCCCTAATTTCAAAACAAGTATGTTAACTCACTTTACAAATGATCTCTAAATTAAACACACAATTTGTTTTACCCTTATTGTAAAAATAGATTTGCAAGATATCGTTTTTGTGGGAAATTACAGCATTTACAGGAATTTTTATTATTGAGCAATTCCATATGTGACTGACTGACATTTACAGTACACTTTTGTACAAAATGGTTACATAAATATTACAATTGATTGAAATTGGGGGTGTTATCTACGTGATATGATAGAGGAATAGTGTGTGGTTAAGACTGTAGTTAAAGAAAAACAGTGCTCTTTATTATCTATCAAAGTATGTGTGACTGACTGACATAAATGTCAACTCATCATGCAGCTTAACATGTTCATCTGCATCATTCTCTGGAGTGTGATTCCTAATTCAATTTTCCAAAATACCGTTTAGAGGACACATTTCATGTTACATTCTCAATAAAAAACGAAACAAAAATCACAATTAAGACCATAGTTATAACCTAATATGTGATCTGTGACTGACTGACTACATTCTGTGACTGACTGACATATCTGAATTTTATTAAGACTTTAATATTGTGGAGCTGCAAATATTATACAAATATTAGAAAATAATATGAAATTATAATAGATAAGTCCACCGTTGTGGTCTAGAGGTAGCGTGCTGCCTTGTCATGCAGCGGGCCCGGATTTGATCCCCGGTGTGGACAGTTTTCTGGGTGAGGTTTTTATCGGGGTTTTTCCTCACCTGTAAGACAAATGTCAGGAAAACTTTAAGGCCCAAACGGTCCCCGAAACCATATGGCCATCATCATCTTTATCATCATCCTTTACCGGTGTGCAAAGCTGCAAGCATAGCATGAAAATTCTATGATTGCAGTGAAAGACATGCCCACGGCCAGAATTACTATGGATGGATAATAGATAAAAAGCGATAATATGGATATGAATAAAGAACTTCATTCCTTTTATCATGTATAGGAAATGTACAATTTGATATTATGTAAAAAGATTAAATAAATAGTGTAATTTATTTAACTTGGTTACCATGTATCATTTTAAATTTCACAAAATAAAGAAAATATTAACTTCTTAACAACAAAGGGCCTTCTCTATAGTTAAATATGCCTAATATGAGTATAATTTTATTACATCCATATTAACTGATTAAAATTTATCTGATGCTGTTAATAGATTGAACCATTGAAGTAAATAAAAATGCCGATATGGAATTTGCAGTGTTCGTTACAGAACACTAAAATTAACTTTCACGCTTCTCAACTATAAAGACAAAAAAATAACGAAAAAGTACAGTATATAAATTAATAAAACGTTTATTTAAATGTGGAGAATTCTGTTATAATTCTTTCAAAGCAACTGATTACAAATTATATTGCTGACATGAATCTATTTTTAAACGAAACAATTGAAATAAATCTCTTACAATGCGCGAAATCTTACTTCATGACTGACTGTTCCCAGCTGGCGTACACAGTACAGCGTTGTCATACGCATTTTCACTCTGTTGGTTTCCAATAACGCTGCACCCAATACTAATTTTATTTTACACTACCGGTTATACATACTTAATCACACATACTCCACGCCAATTGTATTTTTTATACCAGTAACTTCATATGATTTAAAACTGTTCTTGCAATAAACATGCATGACTGTGTTTCACAAATTGAATGCTAGCACAATAATGGAACTGCGGCAACATCGCACTGTGGATCCCCGATAATACGACACACATGGCATGTCAAAGATCAAACTAATGCGAGAACCTTTCAAGTTCAAGGACTCCCATACACACATTTAACACGTAAGATCTGCACACTTGTTTTTAATTCCTGTACACAATACTCTAGTGACATATTGAAGAATCGCATAATGAGGAATTATTTAAATGTCACTAATAAAAATATAATTTTCTTTCAAACACAATACTTGTGAATTTTTCAATTGCGGTAGAGTACAATAACATACATATTGAAGAATCACACAATGAGGAATTATTTAAATGTCATTAATAAAAATATGATTTTTTTTTCACACACGAAACTTGTGCATTTTTCGCACTGATTGTTCATTTGAAATTGTGCATATGCTATAACATATGGCTTCAACACTTTCACATGGTGAACTCTATGAGTTGCCGGAATACCTGCAAGATGTTGAAATCGCTTTTCTAAAAATCTGTGTGGCAAGCAACTGAGTGCACCGTGCGTAGTAGCAATACAAATAAAAAAGTCAGTCACGGGATTCAAGCAGGAAACGCAATTACTTTACAAGACAATGTCGTTAATACTTGTTTGTTAGTTATGCACCGATAACGTAGAATCACAGAGGAAATTTGAATCCATCAATTATCGTATTTTATACAATAATTTTTGTATGTTTTATGTGACTGACTGTAGCTTACCCTTAATAACTATAGGGCGCATTTTAATTATCTAGAATATTATAATACAATTATTAGCATTATATTTACGATCAGGAAGGACCGAAATATGGTATAACAAAAGAGTCAGTGAAACAAAACAAAATTTCGTTTAATTTTGCATGTGTTTTCAGGTTTCGGAATGTCATGTTCTACTATTAATTTTAGAATCAAAATAATCCGTATTTCAAACATTAACTTCTAGAATCAGAAAATTTCACCTGTAAAAAAGTATATCTCATCGAAAAAATTACTCCCGCGCCAATTTCAAAATGTTCACATCGGTATGACATTTTCATGGAATTACTCCACATTTAAATCCTCCCGCTGACTGCCTTTTAGCTCAAATTGTCACATAAGAAGGGCCAGTAATTATTTTATGAAACAGCTGAACCGAACAGTCTACCAGATTTCCTAAACTACGTTTATGTTAATACACAGCGGAGTCTAGCAAGCAACTGACTACATCATGCGTATTAGCAATATAAATAAGGGGACAAAGAATCAGTCAGTCACGGGACTCCAGCGGGAAAAATAATGACTTTACTAGAAAAGTCATCGATTTTTTATTAGTTGTGTACTGATAACGTACAATCCAAGAGGAAATTTTAATCCATCAATTATTATGTTGTGTACAGTAATTTTTATCAGTTTTCTGTGACTTACACCATAACTTACATTTAACAACAATAAGACATATTTAAGGTATATAGAATATTAGAATGTAATTAATATTGTTTCATTTACGACCAAGGAGGACCAAAGCATGGTTTTAAAAAATAGATTTTGTGAAATAAAACGAATTCATACGTCCAAATCATTAAAAAATAAATTGGTAAAATTTTGCGTATTTTTTAGGTTTGGAATATGACAAGTTTTACTGCTATTATTAGATTAAAATAATGCACATTTGAAATATTTTCTTACAGAATTATAATATTTAATATTTACAGATATATATTGCATTAACAAAATTAATCCTGCGACAGTTTCAAAATTTTCACCTCGGTATGACATTTTCATGGAATAGCTCTATCATTATTTTTTTTTCATTTGAAGAATTCATCTTTGATATATTTAAATTTAATAATTACTTTCTTTGGACGAAATAATATTTTCGTAGAACATAATCAACCGAAATGAAATGTAATATTGTTATATATTCTATTCTATAGTAATTCTGCCCGAGAGCAGGTCTTTCACTTCATTTTCATGCTATGCTTTGCAGCTTTATTAAGGGATTATAGGTGTAGTAGCTTCCCGTTGCTTTCCACACGAGTGAAGATGATGATGATGATGATGATGGTGACGATGATGATTGCCGGATGATGATTGCCGGATGATTCTCGGGACCGTTGGGCCCTAACCTTCCTGATATTTGCCTTACAGGTGAGGAAAAGCCCGAAAAAACCTCACCCAGGAAGCTTGTTCGACCAGGAAACGAACCCGGGCCCGCTGCGTGATAAGGCAGCACGCTATCTCGAGACCACAGCGGTATTATTATTATTATTATTATTATTATTATTATTATTATTATTAATCTTCTTCTTCTGCACTTCCTGGATTAGGCATTTGTTGCCTGTTCCGTCTTCACTAATAGATCTAAGACCATATCTCTCAAGGACGTCCGACATCTCTTCTTCCTCTCGGAAAATAATGTAAGATTTTTATTTGGTAATCTACTTTCTTCCATTCATTCTACATGTTCATTCCACTGAATCTTGTTGTTAAATATCTCTTATTTTATGGAGTAGATCTGCAGTTCTTCACGGATATCCTCGTTTCTTATCTGGTCCATTCTAGTGCATCATTTTATTCTTCTTAATTTCATCTCTGCTGCTTGGATTTTACTTTCTTGTTTGGTAGTGATAATCCAAGATTCGCTCCACAAAGGGACAGGGACCGCCATTGTATACATATTATAGTTTTATTTTACCTTGAAAACTTAAGTTTATAACTTTTTTACCGCAAAACTAACTAACTCACTGGCACTATCGAACCCGTAGGTTCATGGCTGCGCGGACATTAGCTCTCCACATATCCCTATCCTGAGCCAATATTTTCCAATCATCCCCTATGTAATCTACTTCCCTGAAATCTTAGTTAATGTTATTCTCCCACCTCATCCTTGGTCTACCAACTGGGCGTTTTCCCTCTGGTTTTCCCACAAGAAGCTTTCATGCATGTCTTTCATTCCCCATTCGTGCCAGATGTCCTGCCCATCGCAGTCTACGAGACTTAACTGTTCTCATTATATCTGGCTTCCTATAAAGACCATGTAATTTACTGTTATGCAGCCTTCTCCATGCACCTGTCTATTCATCTCTCTTTGGTCCAAAAATTGTCCTAAGAACTTTATTCCCAAATACTCGTAATATTCTTTCCTCCCTTAAAGTAAGAGTCCATGTTTCGCACCCATATAATATAACTGGTAGAATAATAGTTTTATATATTTGCAGTTTAAGTTTTTTTTTAAGGAGTTGGGAAAAATCAGGTTAATTACATCTCCAATATTTGGTCTTATAACTAGGTCACATATTTAATATATTTATTAAACACAATGTGTACATCAAATTAAATTTAGCTTTTTACCAGTCTTTAATTAAATTGTTTAGAGGCAGAGACCTGTTTTTACACTTCGCTAGATGATATTTTGGACATGGATAGTTGCATAATTTACAGATGCAGTCCTCCTTGGGTTTATGGTACATGTTGTTCAGGCATATATTCCCATGAAATCCATGGGCTGCGAAACGTGTGTACAGGTGTCGAAGTTCGATATCTCCAATATTTGGTCTTATAACTAGGTCACATATTTAAGTAAAATGATTTAATACATTTTAGGTCTACAATAAAATTACAATATATAATATGTGTCGATTGTTTTAAATTTAACAAATGAAAGTGACAAAGTAAAAAAAATGACAATAAAACTACTAATGGCATAATCAATTTCAATATTTCTCAGTGATACTGGGGAACAAAAAAATATTTTTTTCTTGGTGCCTGAAATTTTTCACCTGATTCTGGGTATTTCGGCACTGCTGATTCCAAAAATGTCATCCATTTTGTTGCAGCAGCTCTAGTTTGCAAGATATTGATGATACTGCTCTTATGTACCACCATTGTAAATCGATTGTTTGCATAATACTAATTGATTTAATCCAAGTTATATTCATGTTGTTGTTGCCGTTTGCATATGTAATTTTACTAATTTGACAATTGTTTATATCCTTTTTCTAGACTGACATGGCTTCAACACGAAGAAAATGTGTGAATAATCCTGATGTGTTTTGTTTCATCTGTGGGGAGTACACATTCACTCAACAAAGAAAACCTATAACTGACTTTGTAAGAAGAGCTTATTTGGCCTATTTCAAAGTACAACTGGGAGATCAAGATAAGCCTTGGGCACCTCACATTGTATGTAAAACGTGCACAGAGCATCTACGACAATGGACAAATGGGAAACGGAAATGCTTGAAATTTGGGGAACCAATGATCTGGCGAGAACAAATTAACCATAGTGATGACTGCTATTTTTGTTCAGTCAATGTAAAGGGCATCAATAGCAAAAACCGGAATAGATGGGTATATCCCAATCTACGCTCCGCAAGACGCCCTGTTCCACATTCAGAGGAGATATCTGTTCCAATTTTACCAGTCTTCCAGAGTCACCAGAAGAAGAGGATGATTCAACTGAAAGCTATTCTGAGGGAAATGACAGCGATTTCCCAGGACCTTCATCAGTTTCATCCGGTTTTAGTCAAGCGGAACTGAACGACCTCATAAGGGATCTAAGTCTTCCAAAGAAGTCATCTGAGTTGTTAGCTTCCAGGCTGGCAGAGAAAACATGTCTGTTACCGGGAACAAAGGTCACAGTCTATCGCAAAAGAGAAACAGACTTCCTGCCATTCTTCACAGTAGAAAATCAATTTGTTTTTTGTATGAATGTTGAAGGACTGTTAATGAAGCTGGGTGTAAGAAAATACACACCAAGTGAATGGCGGTTATTTATAGATAGCTCCAAACGCAGCCTAAAATGTGTTCTTTTGCATAATGGGAACATATACAGGTCAATCCCAATTGGTCACTCAGTTTCTATGCGTGAAAATCAACATACAATAGCTACAGTGCTAGAGAAGATCTCTTACCGTGATCACCAATGGGTAATGTGTGTCGATCTCAAGATGGTGAATTTTCTTCTAGGACAACAAGGTGGGTACACCAAATACCCATGCTTTATATGTTTATGGGACTCTAGAGCCAAAGATCAACATTGGGTGAGAAGGCATTGGCCTCTTAGAGAAAGCATGACCGTTGGAGAAAAAAACATCGTTGCAGAACCTTTGGTTGACAGAAACAACATCATCTTGCCACCACTGCATATTAAACTTGGTTTAATGAAACAGTTCATCAAGGCGTTGAATAGAGATGGAACATGTTTTGGCTACATATGTACAAAATTTCCTGCACTGAGTAAGGAAAAAATAAAAGCAGGTATATTGGATGGACCACAAATCCGCCAACTTATTAATGACCATCAATTTCAAGACTCAATGAATGATACTGAAGCAGCCGCATGGTCTTCGTTCTGTATGGTAGTGAAGAATTTCCTTGGAAACTATAAGTCTCCTAATAGTGATGAACTAGTGGAGAATATGCTCACTTGCTTTTTGTGCACTAGGTTGTAACATGAGCATCAAATTACACTACCTACACAGTCATTTGGATCGATTTCCAGACAATCTTGGAGATGTAAGTGAGGAACAGGGTGAGCGTTTTCACCAGGAATTAAGTACAATGGAAGAAAGGTATCGTGGACGGTGGGATATACATATGATGGCGGACTACTGTTGGAGCATCCACCGAGAATGTCCAAGATCATTGCATCGGAGGAAATCACAGAAACGGGGATTCTGCGACCTGATGGAGGAAAATTAATGATTCTAACGAGACTAATGTGTAAATAAATTATGGTAGTTATATAGATACAGTTGTTTCATGAAAAAGAAAGTATTTGTTCTTTTGTATTTAATTGTATGCGAGTAATATAGTTGTATATGTGGACCAGTATTTTTGAACTGGTATATAATTTGAATAAACTCTATCTCAAAAACTAGAGCTGATAGGACGAAACTGAAATCATCTTTGGAATCAGTGACCCAAATATACCCATAAATAGGTGAAAACATTAAGGCACCAAAATCACTGTTCCCCAGTGTAATTAGTTAATCGGTAACAATTAATTTGACAAGAATAACTTAAAACTGTCAAGTATATGGCAACACATGGCACCTTATGGGAGGGAATTCCAAAATTGGACAGTGACAACTGTGAAACAAGTAAAATAAAAAGTTGTAATTAATATTTAATTTTAGGAAGTTATATTTTGAGGTTATTTTAATTATATTATTTTTGGTCTGGACATCTTACCTCAATATTAATGTTGATTTGTTCTTGGACATGTTTCAAAACAATTCTCTGTTTTATCTTCAGCTTTCCCAGACTGGTTTTATTTATGTTGCATTATGTTGCACCACCTGGATGTCGATGTCAGCTCCATCCTGTGGTTGGCCAAAGAACCTCCAAACAAGGTCACCCTCCATCGGAATATCAAAATTCATAACTCTGTTTCTGTTCTTCTGAATATAAATTTTTTCCCAAATAGTCAGCTCGTTTGTATTTTCTAACTGTTTTAATAATTTAGTGTCTGAATTTATATTATGTTTTTCAGACACTAAATTATTAAAACAGTTAGAAAATACAAACGAGCTGACTATTTGGGAAAAAATTTATATTCAGAAGAACAGAAACAGAGTTATGAATTTTGATATTCCGATGGAGGGTGACCTTGTTTGGAGGTTCTTTGGCCAACCACAGGATGGAGCTGACATCGACATCCAGGTGGTGCAACATAATGCAACATAAATAAAACCAGTCTGGGAAAGCTGAAGATAAAACAGAGAATTGTTTTGAAACATGTCCAAGAACAAATCAACATTAATATTGAGGTAAGATGTCCAGACCAAAAATAATATAATTAAAATAAAAAGTATCTGATGAAATGTTACTGTTAGCAAATTGTTATATTGTGACCTACTATCAAAATTATGGAAAGGAAATAAATCCTCAAATCTGGACGCCAGGTAGCAAGGAGTGCAAAAGTGCAGAAGTTTTGAAAAGAAATAAGGAGAAATACTATTTACGTCTGTCGCTAAGAGGGAAGAAATAGAGAGATTATTTAAGTGTTCAGAAAGATAAGTCATAACGAATTATGTTGAATATAAAACGTACGCAAACGTTATGAATAAGCTGCAATCTCTGCGGCGAGTCAAAGTTTAGATTATTAAAACGACGCCACAATTTCATAATAGTGTGGCAAACAAGATTCCGCGCGGAGTTGTACGAATAGATTTTTGTAAACATGTACATAAAATAATAATGTAAGCTAATAATAATAATAATAATTATTATTATTATTATTATTATTATTATTATTATTATTATTATTATTATTATAATATAATAGATTTCTTTTGAAAAAACGGAATATATTTCATGCAATAAATAAGCACCAAAATACCTGGAAACCAAATATAGAAAAATTAAACGAGTTTCACAATTTAAATATCTTGGTGAAATAATTCAGGAAAATGGAATTCAAATTAAATCCAATAAACGTAGATGTCAACAAATGGAAACAGCATTTCGGCTTACTAACAACACTTATAATAAAAAATTCATATCTTTACATGCAAAATTACGAAACTATAACACTGTAATTAAACCAGAGTGCCTCTATGGAGCAGAAAACATTAATTTAGAACAGAAAAAAATATATCGAAAATATAGTGAAAAAAGAATGCAAAATTATAAGAAAAGTTTTAGGTCCACAAGTCATTTAGACTCGGAACAGACATTCATAGTGAAATTAGAAAACGAAGGTTAAAATTGTACGGCCATATTAAACGAATGAACTCAAATAGGCTTACAATACAGATAATGGAATTCCACGAAAACAGAAGTAAAGCTCCAGTGAATACTATGAAGTGGATTGATTAAGTCAAAAAGGACTTAAAATTGGCATGAATTACTAAAGAAGATATCCCAAACAGAGATATATTTATAATTGAGGTGAATAAGTGGCAAGTTGACCAAGAGGACAAATCGAAGAAAAAAAAACTGAAACAACTTGGACAGATGATAGAAACAAGCTCATAGCAAAAGAATGAAAGAAATTTGGGCTCAAAGAAAACGCCTCTAAGTACTTTGCGTAGTCCTGCATGGGCTCACCCGCAATAAAAAAATAGATAGATAGATCATCGGTTGACTAATGTCATTGACATCGTCCGATTCCTAATAGCGAATTTTGTCAGTCCATCCAATCTCCTGGTTGTAGGTGTTTATCCTTCATGTATATATTCCCTGACCCCAGAAGGTTTTAGGTCTTCCTCTGCCTAGTCTTCCCTCAGGTTTCCATTCCAATACACATTTTGGTAGCCGATCCTCTTCCATATCCGTACCATCTTAATTGCTGATTTCTAATATAATCCAAAATAGTGTCTTCAGTCTTCATTTTCTTGTTTATAACTGAGTTTCTAATTAATAATAATAATAATAATAATAATAATAATAATAATAATAATAATAATAATAATAATAATAATATAAGCTAATAATCCTATTTTTTAGATTGTATCTGCATAGGAGAAAGTTTGTGCTTCTTGAAACTTGAATTTTCTTTTTCATAAAATTCTTGGTGTTCACAAAACGCCAGAGTGCAATCTCTTATTATGTGCAAGTTGGCTATATTGCTAAACACATACTTTTGTTAGGGAGAACTGAAAGTTGCCATAGCAATATTGGATGATACGTTTATTTGTTTTGTCTCAAATTGATATTTGTAGCAGCTAGCAAACATATAGAGACTCGGATCCTATATACGTTGTTTCCGGTGCATATACAGCGATAACGTGTAATTGAAGGAAGTGGAATGGACACTCACGTTATCTCAACCTAATACAGAGTTAGGAATATGTGATACCGCTTCAGTCAAGAGCTGCCGTACATTTTGTCAAATTTAATATTTTCATATTATAGAAACGAGGCTCCATTTCATAGAGATGTATATTCTGGGAAATTAACATTCTTCCTTCCATTTTTTCTTCCAATATTATTAATTTACCTACTTACTTATTCACTAGCACTACCGAACCTGTAGGTTCATGGCCGCGCGGACATAAGCTCTCCATACATCCCTATCCTGAGCTAATGCTTTCCAATCATTCCCTGTGTAATCTACTTCCCTCAAATCATAGTTAATGTTGTTCTCCCACCTCATTCTTTGTCTACCAACTGGGCGTTTTCCCTCCGGCTTTTCTTCAAGAAGCCTATTTGCACGTCTTTCATTCCCCATACGCGCAACATGTCCTACCCATCGCAGTCTACGAGACTTGAGTGATCTTATTATATCTGGCTTCCTATAAAGACCATGTAGTTCATTGTTAAGTAGACTTCTCCATTCACCTGTTTGTTCATTTCTCTTTGGTCCAAACATTTTCCTAAGAACTTTATTCTCAAAAACTCGTAATCTCATTTCCTCCCTTAAAGTAAGAGTCCATGTTTCGCAATGTTATTAATTATCATACATTTGTTTCTTCTAAATGCACATTGATGATCTCCTAGAATGTCATCAATATAGGGAGTAAGTCTGCTTACTAATATATTTGTTGGAATTTTGTACGAAGTTGAAAGTAATGAGATGCCCCTGTAGTTGTTGCAATCAGT
Organism: Diploptera punctata; assembly: GCA_030220185.1. Classification (NCBI taxonomy): domain Eukaryota; kingdom Metazoa; phylum Arthropoda; class Insecta; order Blattodea; family Blaberidae; genus Diploptera; species Diploptera punctata. The sequence continues at coordinate 1,057,409 of JASPKZ010003852.1, forward strand.
TTTATCTCCTAATTACAAAACAAAATATACCAATTTCAAAAACATTTTTCACTATATTAATTATATTTTTTACCAATTCAGTAGCCAAATCTTGAAATTCCCAGAACTAAAAAATCGAAGAACGTGATACAAAGAAGAGGGTAAATCAAATGTTGTTAAACCTTTTTTTACCGTTATTGTATACAAAAATGAGTGCCAGTCTATTTGTCTGTTCTTTATAGACTCAAAAACTACTTGACAGATTTGAAATTTTTTCCCCACCATTTAGAGAATTTTTCTGGGACAATTAACGTATATAACATATTATCCTACGTACTATAGGACCGGAGCTAAAAAAATAGGGCATCGGTGCACTAAAAAGAAGTCGCTTTTTGGGCGTTTAAATGGCTTATGCTGCCTAAATCATAACAGATACACCAAATTAATGTAAACAGAATTGAATATCTAAAAAATCTATTTAAAAAATTCCCCGACTTTTTACGGATAACTCACAATAGCCATTTTTGTCTTTTTATTTATTTGATGCAAAGAACATCGGGATAAATAGACTCCCGGGCAACGCCAAGTATACAACACGGGGTATCTAAAAATAATTACAATATAAATTGGTAATTATTTTTATTTTTACTTATTCAACTAAACATTAAACACATTTCATTCATTTAGGCGTAGCAGCGTAAGCCAGGTATTAGCTACCGTATTTTACGGACTATAAGATGCACTTACTTCTTCGAAAAATTGCCTCCAAAATTCAGGTGCGTCATAAACTCGAAATTAATATAAAAATGTCCAGAGTTGGTTTAAAATTCCCACCAGTCTCAAAATGGTCACATTTTCGATGCTGCGGGAAACCTATCTCTATCTGGGAACATCGGATTCAACTCGCAACAGCAGTGCACCGATGCGACGAACATGAGTAGCGGGGATTCACAAGCTGGCTAACACTGTCTCCCTCCCGCCCCGCCATCACAAACCCAGAACAATGTCTAGCCTATGATGGGTCATTGCAGTCTACGATGCCAGTAAACGTGAACAAATGGATGATGGATAAAACCCAAAATGAATTCACACCGAAGGGAGCTTTAAAACGACATACAATCAAACAAGTGTACCAATGGATAAAAGAAGTCGTGGACTAGAGTGTGAGAAGATATTATTGTTAAATCTTTCAAGTATCGCTCTCGATAGGACCATCTTATATTTGAAGAGGACAACAATGACGACGATGAGGAAAAAGAAGAATAAGAAGAAAGTTAAGATGTTGATTTTCATGCATTTTAAAGATCAGAACGGTTTTATAAGCTAGGATATATTATTTTAATAATCTAATAATAAAAATGGTAAAAATGTATTTTTAATTGCTTACACTTTAGGTGCGTCTTGTAGTCCTTAGCGTCTTATAATCCGTAAAATACGGTAGTTGAAATACAAATGAATTTAACTAGCATCTGGCGTAAGACATATATTACTCCTTCTATAGCCTTAAAATTTATACCACGTATCCCATAAGTTTTAAATTAGTATTTAGTGTCTTCTGTAAAAATGTTTGCATTGTGAGTTATCCTCTTTTTTCACTAAAGTCTTCAATCACAACATATTTCAACGCATAGTACTTAATACCACAAAGAAATATTAGTTTAGAAAAAATAAAATGGTGGGGGAATCATGGTATTCTCGGGATAGCAAGATTGTGAGTTCATTCCCAATAAGGTCAATGTAAGTTTTTAAGTTAGGACAGTTCTGTTATGCAGCGTGTTTCAGAGAGAACTTAAGTATAAAAATCTGTGTTCCAAAAGCCATACTTCGCTACTGCCCCCAAGGAAAAAGATCGCTGGGACGTCCAAAAAAGCGCTGGATGGAAAATTCATCTTTTAGACCGTAACAGGCCACACGGCCTAATACTTGCATGGATGATGATGATGATGAAAAAATCTGTGGGCTTTAAAAATCCTTCTTCTTCTTCTTTTTTCCAAGTATTAGCCAAGGCCTGTTACGATCCTATAGAACATTTTTCCTCCAGCGTTTCATAGGACGGCCCAGAGATCTTCGTCTCCTTGGTATATAATCATAAACAGCTTTGGAGATCCGATTTGAACTCATTCTTTCAAGATGGTGTTTCCAATTTAGTTGGTACTGTTTAATATATTCCAAAATTGGTGTAGTCTTCAATTCTTTTAAGATATCGGTGTTCCTTTTCCAATCCCATCTGGTGTAACCTGCTGTTCTGTGCATGAATCTCATTTCACAAGCCGTTATTGGGAAATTCTCGTATAAGACTTGAAAGCATAATAATAGTCCCTTCGACTGGTTGCTGGCCAAAGGAAGGCAAGACCAGTGATGGGGCTGCCATCTTATAGCCTCTGGTCAGGCTTTTCTGGAGAAGGAAAGAAAATAAAGGAAAGAAGAAATGGAAGAAAGGAAAGACTCCCTAGCCCTCGGATGCCCTAATAGCGCCGGGGTCGAAAAAAGCGAGAGTTAACCAAGAGAGGTTACATAGTAAAGTTAAAAGAGTGCAAAACACAAGTAAGTGGAAGAAATGTTTTGCTCAGCTTGGGCACCTTGTGGTCGCCATACACATATATCCCCTATATGAGGACCCCTGAGTATTATTTAAAAATCCCTGTGACATAAAAGGCAGTATCTTTCCCCAAAATAAAAAAAATAAAAAAAAGGTATTATTTAAATAAACAAGTGTTACTCTCTTCTCTAAAAGCAAGATTAGCCTTCATTGCACGTAGCTATGTATACAGTTTGCAACACATGATTATCTGTTACTTGGTTACAACAAAATAACATCGAATATTTATACTAAAATATGACAAAATCAACGTGACTTATTATACTAGTATATTTTAATATTCAGATATCCGCTTCGATATTGTATTTTAAAAACTGAGTTTTTAACTTTTACGGATATATTCCACCGCTGTGGTCTCGGGGTAGCGTGCTGCCTTGTCACGCAGCGGGCCCGGGTTCGATCCCCGGTCGGGACAGTTTTTCTGGGTGAGGTTTTTATCGGGGTTTTTCCTCACCTGTAAGACAAATGTCTGGAAAACTTTAATGCCCAAACGGTCCCCGAAATCATATGGCCATCGCAATCATCATCATTCATATTCATCTTAGGTTAAGCTTAGGATTAGGGACTCTACTGGCGCACCATTATCATCATAATCACCCATCATATCATCGGTGCAACGTAACCCCGCCTTCCAGGCGCCCCAACCTCAGACGTGGGTTACAAGTACGCAATGCCAGGAGAGAAACCAGGAATGTCAAAAGACAAACCTGGGGCATTTGAAAAAAAAAACTTTTACGGATATATGACGTAAAAGAATTAAACTGAAAAAAATTAAAGTTACAGAGGATTTGGTGGCAAGCAATTTGAAATAAGTAATCAGAGTTTCTCAATCAGACAATTGAGTTTTCTTTTTAAGTTGTAGGCCTATACATTTAATACTATTATTCAGTATTAAAATGAAATAGGAGTATGGAATTATATTGTTTTTGTTTACCTTAAATATGAATTGGAAGAAGCCCAATTATTGAGAAATAATCACCAGTATTTTCTAAATATAACTCCGTTCTTGCTCATTACTTGCCTAAATTCTCACCGATTTTTTTAAAGTATGAATTAGGAAACTATGTTTAATTAATTCGTAACAGTTTAACTTCATTCCGAGCCCAAACATTATTATCATACTGGATTCTGAATATTAAATTAAAATTCATTTAACAACATTAAACATTCAGCTAATTTTGTTCCGGAACCCTGGATTCCCTGTCTTCAATTGTTTGACTGCAACTCCTCTATTATCAGATAAATTTATCTGCTTTAATTATTTTGTACCCTATATTACCACTTAAATATCATTAACATTTTTCTCGGAGAAAACCTTTGGTATACAATTATGTTGAGAGACAAACTTATTTATCTCAAATTTAAATTGAGAATCTCTGTAAGAGGTTACAGTTGTGAAAACCGGTTTAGTAACATACTGTATCTGTAATGTATTACTATATACTTACTTACTTACTTACTTACTTACTCACTGGCACTATCGAACCCGTAGGTTCATGGCCGCGTGGACATCATATCTCCATGCATCCCTATCCTGACCTAATGCTGACCCAATCATTCCCTGTATAATCTACTTCCCTTAAATCATAGTTAATGTTATTCTCCCACCTCATTCTTGGTCTACCAACTGGGCGTTTTCCCTCTGGTTTTCCTTTTTCCTACAAGAAGCTTTCATGCACGTCTTTCATTCCTCATACGTGCCACTTGGCCTGCCCATCGCAGTCTACGAGACTATTCTAAAGAAAATCTAACACTTCCATAAATAATACGTAATATGTCACTTATTCGAGAAATGCCTTGTATGTTATTCATACTTTGACGCCTGATATGAAAGCAGGATTCGTAATTCACGAAGGATTACAATACTATATGTATTGTGTTATACTGAGTGAATATGAATTAAAATAAACTTGCCGGATTATTGAGGAGTTGCAGATTGGCTATTTGAGAGAGGGAACTCAGGTCTCAGGCTAAAAATATTAAGGATACAGGGAAAGAACCACCTAAGTCACTTTTTGCAGAAATTGAGTTGGAGGTGTCATTACATTCTCCATGGAAAGCACTATCATTTAGAAGTGTGAAACTATAAAATATATAGTTTAGTCATTAATTTATATACCTGGAACAAAACATATAAATTTGGAATAAGAATATCAGAAAATAGAAAATTAAACACCCTATTGTTTGCAGATGACCAAATAATAATAGCAAATTCCGAAGATAATCTACAGAAAGGTCTGTATGAACTTAACAAAATTACAGAAGAATATGGATTAAAGATATCTACAGAAAAGACAAAAATTATGGCATTTCAAGGTGTAGATCCTGTCAGAAGTAAAATTGTACTGGACAATAACATTTTGGAGCAGGTGAATAATTTTACATATCTAGGATGCAATATCTCATATGAAGAAGAAAAGGATGTAAATGCAAAAATATCTAAATTTTTAAGAATTTTAGGGTTAATAAATTCTATCTTCAAGCCACAATTAGTCCAAAAGCATTCAAGACTGAAAGTGTATAAAACACTGGCTCTTCCAACTCTTTTGTATGGTAGCGAAGTATGGACGTTGAAACAGAAGGATATACAGAGACTTAGATCTGCTGAAATGAGATATCTTCGGAGGACTGCAGGATACACACTACTAGATCACAAAAAAATGAAGACATCTTAGAAGAATTACACATGGAATCTTTAGAAAACAAAATTTCTGATTATAAGTCAAGATGGATGCAACATGTTCATCGAATGGAAGATCACAGAATACCCAAACAAATGTTAAGATATCAACCTGCAGGAAGAAGAAGACCAGGACGTCCACTCAAAAGACTTCTGGATGGTGTTTCTCTTGAGGCCGAAACAGGTCAACAAATGGCCTAAATTCGTGAATGTACTATGATGTTGATGATGATTTATATACCTCCATATGTTAGCATACAGATGAGGAAGATCGGTGCTGTACTACTAAATGGTTTCAAGGAACAAAGATGACTTATCTGGTTCTTTCTTTGTATCCTTTATAAATGAGTTATCAGTTGTTAAAGTTCATAATATTTGATACTCAAATTGTTTATTGAAATTAAATAGTAGTATATGATGGAGTGTACGGACTTCTGACCTTAATTAAGTATTGTATTAAGCAATAATTAAAATCGAAACAATCGTAATTTTAAAATTCAACAAGCTAGCTAGATTATACAATTATTTATTAGATCTTGAAATTAGATATAATACAATTCCTAATTAAGGTCCAAAGCCAACTCAGACTATTCCATACTCATTTTTCATTTTAAACTGGATTATAAATCTTATTTTTCTTTCTGCGTCATGAAATTAGGCCATAGACGTGTTTCCACATCAAGAGACCGTATCCCTCCATCTAGTTATGGGGCGCCCAATATGTATTCTTTCTTTGGTTTGACAGTGAAGCAAAATGTGTGGGAGTTGTGTGCCATTCTTTCTAGCCAAGTTACATCTTAAATTTTTATTTTGATCTATAACACTGCATATGTTTAATTCGGTTCTTACTGTATTTCTTCATTATATTTCTTATGTTCCACCGCTGTGGTCTCGAGGTAGTGTGCTGCCTTGCCACGCAGCGAGCCCTGCCTTGTCACGCAGGAGGTCTGGGTTCGATTCCCGGTCGGGACAGGCTCCTAGGTGAGGTTTTCTTCGGGATTTTTCCTCACCTGTAAGACGAATGTCAGTATGCTAATGACCCAACGGTCTCCGAAAATCATCCGGCCATCATCATCATCATCCTTGTCATTATCATCATCATCATTCACCGATGTGGAAAGCAACGGGAAGCTACCACACCTATAATTCCCTAGTAAAGCTGCAAAGCATAGCATGAAAATGCTATTATTGCAGTGAAAGACCTGCCCTCGGGCAGAATTACTATTGACGGACGGATATTTCTTATCTAACAATGTATAGTCTGCTACTGAACATAAGAATTTAACTTCAGCTACTGGATTATGAATAACAAATATAAACAACTCTAACAATTGATATCTCATAGCTTTTGTCTCAGACCTGGTTTATTTATCTCAAATTGTTTTTCTGAAACTCTCTATAACCAGGTAAATCTCTTCTGTCGAACACATTTAACACTCTGTACGTCATGTATATTTCCAATATAACTTAGGATTAATATAAAGAAAAGTTTTGCATGTTTAAATCTCGGTATTTATTTTAATTTACTTCGCAGATGGAATTTAAAGGCGAAATGCTGAACCCGCGTAAACGTTATTTTCCTTTACAACCACAACCTTAGTAGAATGTGGAGAAAACAAACGGATAATGTAATTAAATCAACCAGGATTTCAGGATTAAACAAGATTAGTTACCGCATTTAGAATTAACTGAAACCTATTTATTTCTTGGTTTTAAACAAAAATACGGAATAAAATTATATCCACTTTAACAGAATCAGTTCAATTTAAAATTGCACTACAAATCGTCGCGTTCCTGTTTCTTTTTGCATTTTTTATTTTCTATCTACTTTCTGTATTGATCTACTTTGTTTACTCTTCACTTATTTTAATTTGTATAATCATGTTTACTTGTGATAAAATAAGGACAGAATAAGTTTAATTGATTATTATATAATATTGTATTTTATTTGAAAAACAATATGTATATATATATATATATATATATATATATATATATATATATATACTAGAAGTCCCGGCCACGCGTTACTGTGGCTAAGGTATATGTTAAATATTTAAATTAAGTTGGTGTCTTTCAGCCAGATTGCTTAAAACTAATACACACGAAATTAATAATATTGAAAATAAAATAAACACTGAACACACTTAAATTATGAAATAATCAATATTTGTAATTCAATTGAAATTCGCGGTTGCAACAAAAAGCACAGCCATCTGGATCTCTCTTTGTTAAATAATAAACCAATTACCTTACCAAATTACCTTACACCGTCATCTGTTAGAATCCTTTGTAACTCGCAGATAATTACACCGCCATCTGTTAGAATCGTATGGAACTCACAGATAATTATAACTCTTTGTTAAACAATAAACAAATAATTTTCAATAAAAAATAATGCGACTATAAATTTAGTTATAAACTACCCTAAGTCTCAAGTTGGATCAAATTGCACACAGTGTGCAAAATTTTATTAAAATCGGTTCAAACAACGTGACACGAAATTTTTATATATTAAGATATATATATTATTTTAGCCTTAGGCAGGGAATCTGGTCGGTCTCCTGGAAGTTAATTTTGTCTAAGTTCCATCATCATTATATGCTCAAGAACGGAATAAAGAATATATGTTGGATCATATATTGAAAATATTAAGAACGTGTCAAATCTATCAGTGTGAATATACCATTCCATGTAAATATCTCAATGGCCTTATATTTTCACATTCAAATTCTGTATCTAAGGCTGTACCTAATACAGGATTAACATCTCCAGATTTTACTCGCCGGTCATTGGACTATTTAAGATTCAAAATAGATAATTCTAGTAAAAAAAAATAAAATGAACTGTAGTTGAGGTCTGAAGAAAGCAATTACAGTTTTTTTTTAATTTTACAATGATTTTACTATGGGAGTCTTGGATTAAAATCCTGGTCCAGACAAAAAATCTTCAAAAAATTGATTCAGACAATCAGTTTTAATATACAATTTATACATAACAATCTAATAAAAGCTAACAGTTCAAAAAATGACAAAAATTTTCTTGATTTAGAAGCAACCTAATTGTGTAGTGATAGACGTTTTAGTGCTTCTGTGATCGCGGGATTATAAGAGAGAGAAATTTGTGTCACAACAGGGGTGCCTGAAATACCACAAGTAGCTCTAGTTAGTGCGCCAGAGTGTAAAGTTTTAGGTATTGGGTTTAAATTCCGGTTCAGACAAAAAAATTCTTCATAATAATTTATTCAGACGATCAGCCTGAATACATAATTTACAGATAAATTCCACAATTTTATAATTCATATAGCAATCATACTTCTTCTTTAAATTAAGTAAATAATTATATTTCATGCAACCGCATTATTATCATAAATATTTAGTATTTTTTATTATTCATGGAGTAACTAATTATTTATACAATATAAGTTCACATAAACAAATCTAAGAACAATATTAACAACATCAACAAAAAATACTGTTGTGCAAATGTATGGTATTAGTCTACAAAGACCGGAATAGTGTCGCTAGCATAGCGAGCGGGATAACGTAATGCCAGAGTTTGAGTCTACAATCCGCAAAACATGAAGAGTGGAGCAAGTTACGCGAAATGAATTTAACACTTTTATTTCACAAAACCTAACTTCTTCTATATAATTTGCCTAACTCGACTATACAGTGCTTCCCTCTTTACTCGCGGCATGATAGTTGAACGAAATGCCACCTAATACATGACTGAACTGGGTCTATTGCAAAAAAACTAATATACTGTACTTGTAACGTGGACTTGATGTCACAGGTCGTAAATCCAAAGCACGGTGTTACTATTCAGACCTTTGTAGACTAATACAGTAGGTTTATGTGCAATTTTTTTGTCAAATTGATATTAGTTTTATGGGAAAAAAATTCAATTTAAAACTTTTCTTTAATTTTTTAATTATTAATTAATTTTTTTAGTTTTACTATAGTGAATATTTTATTTTTAAAGCGATATAGACAGAACTTAATTCTTAAGTTTAAAATTTCCAGTGAATAATAAGAAAGAAACAAATATCTTAGTTCTAAACCCTATTTGAGCATCGAAATAAACTCACCTCAAGTGCACTTCCAATATTTTAACAAAATTCGGTAAAACACTTACTATTGTACAGCGTATTAATTTTTTTTTGTCAATGCCACCTGTTTATCATTCAACATTTGAGGTATTCTCTCCTGGCATTAGCATATTGTATTCTCTCCTGGCATTGGCATATTGTAACCCAATTCTGAGGTTCGGGCGCCTGGAAGGAGGGGTTACGCTGCCCCAATGATATGATGGGTGATGACGATGGGTAATGATGCGCCAGGAGAGGCCTTAAACCTAAACTTAATCTAATGAGGTGAATATGATATTGATGATATGATGGACGATGATGTTCGATGACCGTTTGGGCCTTAAATTATCCTGACATTTGTCTTACAAATGAGGAAAAGCCCCGAAAAAACCTCACCCAGGAAACTTGTTCCGATCGGGGATCGAACCCGAGCCCGCTGCGTGACAAGGCAGCACGCTACCTCGAGACACGCGGTGGATATATATTAGAATATACATCCACGTAAAATCATAAATTTTCATTAAACAGAATAACTGTTTCATCATCGGTGGCACTACATTCCTTGGTGTAAACCTGAGCCTCTCTCAGCAATCGTCGGCATTCACCTCTGTCTTGTGTGGCAGCCTTCCAATTCCTGCTATCCAGCTTCCTGAGATCATCCTCCACTCCGTCAATCCATCTTAGGTGTGGTCGACCTCGAATTCTCTGACCTCCCGAACTCGTTAATGTTATTTTCTTACACGACTTACTTGGTTCCATGCGTATTACAAGTCCTATGTCAATATATTTGTTATGATTGTACAGACTATACTAGATTCTCCTAGAGAGCAATACTATAGTTTATGATTACATTTATATCTTCTTCATCGCGTAACGGACCATAAATCCTCCATACAATCTTTCTTTCAAATATCTCTAATCTTTTCTCATCGTTTTATTTAAATAGACCATATTTCTGTCGAATATGTTCAAATATATCTCACTAAAGTTTTATAAAGAATGGTATTTACTGGATAGAGCATGTGAATTAAAATAGTATTTCAAGTCAATATATGCTCTAATGACGTTCATCAATCGATTAGAGATTTCCTAGGATATTTTATTGTCATTTGTGATCAATGATTCTAAGAATGTAAAACTGTCAACGTTCTCAAAATTGTAATTTAATATTTGCAGGCTATGTTACCATCTATCTTTCTTTAACTGCCAGCATATAATTTGTTTTTCTTTCTTGATGGTGAGGCCTATTTCTTTTTAAGCTTGTTCCAGGAAAGGAACACTTCTTTTACAGATAATATTATCCGCAAATGCCAATATTTGCGTGGATTTATTAAAAAAATATTTCTCCGTGTTTGTTCTTCAGATTTCCGAACATTTTCTAAAGCAATATTAAATACTCTTTTTACAGAACTAAATATTGTTCTTACTTCAACGTGTTCATAATTCTTGCATACGTTTTATTTGTGGTATACGCAGATTTGATCACGTTGCACTATCCCTGGAACAATTGTCATGGCTTCGTCTGTAAGATCGTAGAACCATCCATTCCCTATGCCTTCTCTATAAAATATTACACACATCATTACCTTATTATTTATCACACCGCTTCACTAGACTCTCTGATACACATAAATTAGATACCCGATCCCTTGAGCACAGTGTCCTTTATATCCCTCCTCATCACATTACCTATTATTCGAAATATTTTACAGTTTCTCTTGCTAGACCATGGAATTCCCTTGCACCCTATGTTAGAGACTTCCAAACTTTACCATCTTTCAGAAACAAATTGAAAATAAAGTTATTGACAGAAACAACTCACTAATATTACTTTTTTTAAAAATTAATAATTTGTTTTTGATTATTTAATAAAAATAGTTTATAATAATAAGAAAAACGCGCACAAAAGTGCATTAGTTTATGTCTCTGCTGTATACTAGCAACGATTGTGTTCTCTTTAAACAGACACTGAAATGATATCTATCACACGGTTTATCACAGAGCTTACACACGCAGTCACTTGAGGGATCATGATAGTTTGGATTTTTGCAGAGGTTGTGGTGATATCCATGCACTGCCAGTCTTATTATTGCACTGCGTATCTTGTTGTTTGGTCCAGTCCAGTCTCGATTGATCATTGCATCTGTTGCGTAAAAATCGTCTGGTATTTATTTTGTCTTGTTTTGTCTTATTTTCTTCAATGCAGTTTCCTGTTTAGTAGCTGGTAGCAGGAACATCGTGCGTAGATCTTCCACGAGGAAAGTTCCCCATGCTAATTCATATGCAAGTCTGGATGGAGCAAATTTCGAGATCTCCATTGCTGCTTTTAGGAATCTTGCTTTCTAGGAAGCCAGATATAATAAGAACAGTTAAGTCTCGTAGACTGCGATGGGCAGGACATGTTGCGCGTATGGAGAATGAAAGACGTGCATGGAAGCTTCTTGTAGGATAGCTAGAGGGAAAACGCCCAATTGGTAGATCAAGAATGAGGTGGGAGAATAACATTAACAATGATTTGAGGGAAGTAGATTATACAGGGAATGATTGGAAAGCATTCGCTCAGGATAGGGATGTATGGAGATCTTATGTTCGCGCGGCCATGAACCTACGGGTTCGATAGTGCCACTGAGTAAGTAATTAATAAAAAAAATTAAGATTTGTCAACATATTTACCTGATGCCTAATGTACGTAATAAGCAATATATTAATGCATTATACGAGTAGTTTATTACTTTCTTTGTATTTTTTCTTCTTTTCTTTTTATATATAGTGGATTCGAGCTGTTAATCCTTTCTGTTTACATTCTATCATTAGTTTAATTTTAATTGTATTTAATTGTACTGTATTATTAGACAATAGTTTCATTATTATTCAATTTGACAGATAATTGTTTAGTATGTACTATTACTGTAATTTTTTTTGTATTCATATGTAACATATGTTTGTCCTGGTGAGTGGAAAGTAGGCCACATGGAATATAACTCCACCAGGCTAAATAAATCTGTTCTATTCTATTCTAAAAATGAGACACGCTAAATCATCTCCTTGGCGAACTTTGTGGATTTGATGTGCTTTAGATGTGAGGTTCTGCATTTAACTTGGTTGTATATGCTATTCATTGTCAGTTTAACTATCCAAATTAGTTTTTTTATATATTCAGTTCCTTCATTGCCACATGAAGCATCCCCTATTAAACTGCTATATGCACATTTAAAATCGATAGAACGCAAATGGGCTATAACACAAATACTTTTAGTTATATGTATTTTATTAGTTTCTTGTCATTGCAGAAAACTTTTGAATTGTTAGCCATGAAATACCCGTCATCAAAAGCATTATTTAATGTTTTTGTTAATTTTGACACGAAATGATATTAATAAATTGCTGGCTACATAAGTGAGGTTTTTAAGATCAGTTAAGAGTTATACTAGGTTAGATATATTTAAAAATGAGGATATAAAAAATGATTAAATATAACATCATTAGAGGAAAGGATTTATCGTTATAGAGATCAATGGATTGAACAGCTAGAAAGAATAAGCTACAGTCGTATACAGTATAATTTGTAATTATAAACCTGAAGGAAGGAGAGATTTGGGAAGACCACCGAAAAGTTGGTTGCAGTCTTAAGAGCCTAATCCCTGATTGAAGAAGAAGTTAATATTGTATTTGACTAAGCTGCTTATTGGACGAAATGTAAATGTATTTCGAACTAAGACTTACGCCATTTACGTTTTTCATTTAATTATGCTTATTTCTCAAACTTTTAGTTGGTGAGGTCAAGTAAACTGCAGGTTAGTCGTAGGTCTACTTGCGTGAAACTAAAATTAGATGGCTTTGGAATGAAACAACAGCATGTCGGAAACAAATGTGTTAAGACACGAATCATCCTGCAGTTGTCTCTTGTTTTATGTAATGTTCCAGGAAACATGATATCGCTTTGCTCAGCGCTCTGTGTAAAAACAGAAGCGCTCAGAAACAAGAGAACGTTGTGATACACACAAAACCTGGTTTTCTCTTATAAATTACACATGTAATGTTTACATGCTATCATATAAAAATTCTGGGGGGGGGGGAATTAACAAGCCAGTGTAACACGTTAACACAATCATTTAAGAAAGCACTTAAATTATTTTATTGTAATGTGAGTACGTATCAAAAAAATGGTTATGAGTATATATCCCTAGAGGTAACCAACCGCCATTTACTACCATAATAATTTATCATACAATCTATTTCTTTGGTATTTAATGAAAAAAGTGAAATATACTTGGCCGAATTCATAACAAAAGAAATTGTAAGAACTTTATTTTTCATTGCAGTATTATAGTACCATATTCATATCCAACCATAGTGATTCTGCCCGAGGGCAGGTCTTGCACTGCAATTATAGCATTTTCATGCTATGCTTTGCAGCTTTACTAGGGAATTATAGGTGTGGTAGCTTCCCGTTGTTTTCCACGCCGTGAAGGATGATGATGATAATGATAAGGATGATGATGATGATGGCCGGATGATTTTCGGGTACCGTTGGGTCCTAAGCTTCCTGACATTTTTCTTACAGGTGGGGAAAAACCCCGAAAAAAACCTTTATTATTATTATTATTATTATTCTTATTATTATTATTATTATTATTATTATTATTATTATTATTATTATTATTATTATTACATTAGTCTACTGTTTAACGTATCAAGACAAAACAGCGTATTCGATCCCCTTTCCTGTTTAAAGCATCTATTTTTAGTAGGTTTATTTGAAACTCATCTATTTGTAGATATTTCATATTATGTAGCTATTATTTTTTTTAATTTTAACCAAATTCTTATCCCTGTAATATTATGAAATTTTATCAATAGAAACATTCGTGACTTTGTAATTTCATAAAATGATAAACTTAGAAGTATAATATATTTTAATAGTTTTGTTCCATGTGTTACTTTATTAATTAATTGATTATTAGTAGGAGATTTTCTCTTGAAACTGCAATCCCATCTCAACTTGCTCTTTTATTATTTTTCATTTCGTACTCTTGAGTAACAAGAAGTTGAAACTGTGCTTTCAGAATTCCTTTTACTGGGAATCCTTACGACTTCCATATTCACCGGAGAATCGACTCAATGCGACTCGACTCCCCGTGTTTGCACATTTATGGTTCAATTAGCAGGCAAAACTGTTAACGAAGCCAGTGCTGATAGCTTCAGCAGAGCAGTTCCCTGATAAGAACCAGCTTGTTCTCTTTTACACTCTAACACAACTCACACAAAATGTATTGATATTTTATCCAAGAGATGTTGAAATTTAAATCCAAACTTTTTATTTTATACGCTATGGGATATTAAACTAAACTCCATGGCGCGACAGGCCTAGAATGCACCTGGCCTACCAGCCGGCTGCTGACATCATATCCGTATATGCTAATTACAGATATGGACGATCATCCAGCCAGTATAGAGGTGATACGTGGTCAGCATGTCGGATCTCCCAGCCGATATTTGCTACTCATTCTAGTTACCCAAATTCCTCACGATGCTGTAAGGGCACTGGTCTCATAGTGGCCGAAATTTCATGAGAAAATGTCCCTACATGAGTGGAGAAACGGTCTTCGAATGGCTTCTTTCTCGTTGGAATCTGTAATAGGTATTACATAAAAGTGGGATTGTGCTTAATGCGCCAAGAAATTGAAACTTTAGGCGTTGAACCTAGCCCCGTTACATCTTCATTAAAAATATATTATGGTCATTAGACGATATGTTCCAGCATACGTACTTTTTACAGCCAGAGAAAACAACAGAAAACCAGGTGAAACAATGATGGGATCTTCAGTAATGTTCCATATTCAGCGTAAAAAGAGACATCAGTTATATATTACCTCGTCTGAAGACTTTGACAGACACATTTCTGAAGTTGTAGCGTCATTATTTAATAATCATCCTCTCGACTTTTTTTGGGTCTGAGGTTGCCGACACTCAACAGAGTTGAAATGCTAAGCTATTGATGCTTTCGGCTGTCAATTTCGAGTAATCATATCCTCTAGAAATAGTAAAAAGTTTAGTTTCGCCTCTTGGGTAGGTGAGGTACCATCCAAATTACCTAACTAGAGAGTTATCCGTATTAGGAAGTTTAGAATAGAATTTCAGTTATTCCTAGATCACAGTGAGAAGTTTATATAATTTTTAAGGAAAGTATTTGATTGATTTAAACACAATAGGCATTTACTATGTTTATAAAAATATAATTCAGTAATCTACAGTCAACCTCTTAACTTTTAACATTCAATTATTTCCATTAAAATATTCACACTTGCTTTAATATTATAAATCATTTAACTTGTCAACTCCATCCCTTTGAATTATTTTGATTATGACCAGAGGTATACAGAGCAAGAGATAATTTAAGCATTACCTACCAGATCGACTACATACTCATACAAAAAAGATTCCGAAATTGCTTGAAAAATGCGAACACCTATCAGGAGCAGATATCAATTCAGATTATATATTACTAATAGGCGAAGTAGATATTTGCCTGAAGATGATAAGAGGAAGACAGGCAACAAAGAAGTTTGACTTGGAGAAAACTGAAGAGGAAAGGAGAAAATGCCAACAACATTTTCAAGAGAAAGCCTCTAACTTGGAAATATCATCCGACAATAACAATGAACACTGTAGTAATTTGAAAAGCTCTATACAGACAGTTGCAGAAGAAACAATTGGGTACAAAGAGAGCAAGAATATTAAGAAACCTTAGGTCACAGAAAAAATGTTGGAGAAAATGGAAGAAAGAAGAAAATGGAAAAATAGTAATACGGAAGAAGCCAAAAGAAAATACAGGAAACTAAACAATGAACTTAGAAGAGAAACTGACAAGGCAAAGGAAGAATGGATGAAGCAAAAATGTGAAGAACTAGAGAATCTGGAGAGGAAAGTAAAATATGATTTAATATACCAGGAAGTTAAATAATTGGACTATGGAAAGAAGAGCAGGAAAACTATGTTGCTGAATGAGAACGAAAACAATGAAGAAATAACAGACAAACTGGGAATTATGAATACGTGGGAGAAATATGTAGAAGAGCTATATTAGACAAGAAATCGTCCGGCTAACTTGGATATAGAAAATGAAGAAGGCGTATCAGTAGATGAAAAAGGATTTTCAATTCTGAAGGAAGAAACTGAACTAGCAATTAAGGAAATGAAAAATGGGAAAGCAACAGGGGTAGATGGAACCCCACTGAATTGGTTAAATGCTTGGGTGAAGGAAAGAAAGAAATTCTGTTTTTATGCAACAAGATATATAAAGAAGGTGAATGGCCCGAAGAATTGACTGAGACAGTGTTAATACCAATACCAAAGAAAAATGATGCGAAGAATAATGTAAGGAGTTCAGGACTATCAGTTTGATATCACACTCTGCAAAGATTCTTCTGCGATAACTGAATCGACGATTACGCTCTATGATGGAAAGCGAATTGGAAGGAGAACAGTTTGGCTTCAGGAAGGGAAGGTACCAGAGATGCAATTAGTTGATACGAACAATAGAAGAAAGATATATAGAAAAAGACAAAGACGTTTATGCATTATTTTTTTACCTGGAAAAGGCCTTTGACAGAGTAGATTGGAACAAACGTATGAGGATCTTGAAGACAATAGGCGTGAACTGGAAGGAGAGAAGGCTTATAAGTAATCTTTATATGAAACAGCGAATAAAAGTGAAGATAGGAGAAGAAATGTCAGAGGGAAAAGAAATTGGAAGGGGGTACGGCAAGGATGTTCTCTATCACCTAAACTTTTCAACATCTACCTGGAAGATCTAATGAAGAACTATGGGAGGCGTAAACATGGGAGGAAGAAGAATAAAGTGCATAAGATTTGCTGATGATATGGCTTTGCTAGCAGAAGATGCAATGATACTGAGGAACATGGTGATGGAGCTAAATGATAAGTGCGAGGATTATGGGATGAAGATAAATATAAATAAGACGAAGGACATGATTATAGGAAAGAAACCAAGGAAGGTAAACATGAAGATTAAAGATGAGGCCATTCAGCAAGTGGGGAGCTTCAAATAATTGGGCTGTACTATCATTAGTAACATGAACTACGGTCAAGAAGTAAAGCATAGAATTGTAATGGCAGAAGAAGCTTTTAACAAGAAGAGAAGCACTTCCTGCGGACCTTTGGCAAAATAATTACAGAAGAGGCTAGTGAAATGCTTTGTGTAGAGTATAGCATTGTATGGTGCAGGGACTTGGACATGGCGATGGAATGAGAAAAAGCGACTGGAAGCTTTTGAAATGTGGATATGGAGAAGGATGGAACGTATAAAATGGGCAGACAAAATAAAAAATAAATATGTGCTAGACTGAGTGGGTGAAGGAAGAACAATACTGGAACTCATAAAGAAGAGGAAAAGAAATTGAATTGGCCACTGGCTAAGAAGAAACTGCCTGCTGGCGGATGCCCTAGAAGGAATGGTCAACGGAAAGAAAGTTAGAGGCAGAAAAGACATCAGATGATAGACAATATTAAAATAAATGGTTTGTATGGGGATGCAAAAATGAAGGCTGAGTTAAGGAAAGAGTAGAGAATGCTGAGTTTGCAGTGAAAGATCTGTCTTGGGGCAGAACACTATGAATGAAAGCGGTTCAATATGCAACTCTGTTGTAAATTTTTTATCTTTTAGATGTTTTCTAAAATTTTTCAATCACGCAATTTGCACAAATTTGTTCTTACAATAATTAAAATCATCTATTGTGTCCCTTAAACTATGCAATCGAACGAGTTCCCTCGGAAAACTATTTTTTAGCGAAGAGTCTTAACTTAATTCATTTATGCATTTAAGTGTTAAAAAAGATAGCTAAGAATTATAATAATAAAAGAATGGCATAAGACAGATTCCCAAAATCAATACTAGAATGGGTGACACTTGGTACAAGAAGAAGAGGACGGCCAAAAATAATGTGGATTGATGGTGTGTTGAACAGGTGTTGGACGATGGAGATGGAATGATAGAGAGATGTGGAGGAGATTAATATGCTCTGAAACATTGTGAAATGTGCTAAATTAATAAAAGGATTTAAGGATTATAATAGTAACCCATTCGGGCGGGGACTACTTCAGGGAACCCATGCCAAAGAAAAGCAAGCAATAGTAACACTAATAATGTTAATGATATTTAATTGTAACAGAAATCAAATATATTAAAAAGTTGTGAATGATTTCTATAACTTGATCATATTTCATATTGTTTAACGTATATTCAGCGAGCTTCTTTTATTGAATTGAGTGTGAATTTGAGCAATGAAATGATTTTTCGTGTGGTGGTAGGGAGTTCCATACAAGTATTTTAACACAATGAACCTTGTGTCGGAAATGTATTATACAGAATAAAACAGCAGTTAAAATTGTTGAACACATTGTTGTTTATTTATTAATTCTAAGAAAAATGGAAGGTATTCCATGTTATTTTACAGTAATTGTTGGAAATGGCGACCATTGGCCCGGATGCACAGCTCCATGCGTCTCACCTCGGACTGATGAACTCTAAGAATCATATCTGGATGCTCCCTGTTTTCCGCAGCCGCTGACGCGATCCTTGCTACAAGCTCTGGAGCTGTGCATCAATGTCAATGGTCGCCACTTCCAACAATTACTGTAAAATAACATGTAATACCTTCCATTTTTCTTAGAATTAATAAATAGACAACAATCTGTTCAACAATTTTAAATGCTGTTTATTCTGTAGACCCACAACAATGCATTTCCGACCCAAGGCCCATTGTGTTAAAATACTTGTATTGATGTCCCCTACCACCACGCGAAAAATCTGCACTCATTTCGGTAACATCCTGTGTAATAAATAAATAAAGCTTCCTAGATTAATTGGAAGCTGACAAATTGTAGGAAATACGGACTTACATTTGTTCCTTGTTGTTTACACATATATTACTATACAACTTGCATAAATTAATTTAAATTTATGAATTTAAAAATGTACTTTCGACTACATACATAACAAATAATTTCAATTAACATACTGGCGATTTCTTAAAATTCAAATTATAAAAAAAATTAATAATAATTTCCTCCTGAATATTTATAAATATATTCTACTTACATAAAAATAATTGTCATCATAATCTCCATAGCACGAGTTGAGCTCTGCTATGCTTTAACAAATATCGTCATATTCCTCCATCTAACCAGGATTAAAAAAAAATAAACAATTTGAAGATGACGATACCTTACAGCTATTAACTTGATCATTCGATATTAAAAATGTTATATTGCTTCATCTATTCTACTGAGTTCTTGCCTGTACACCGAGTTTTAAATTAACTTTTTGTGCATTTTATATTATTCATCCGCTCTACGTAACTTTCCTAAGCCAACCCGTTTATGTAATAAAATGAACCATGTCGCTTTCATCCTACATCTCATATAGCTCTATGTAAAATCTTACTTGTTAAGAAACTATGACATGGAATAGAAATCTTCTTCTAAAAATAATGCACCGTCAAATTACATGCTATCATCGCTAACATAATTGGAAGGGTTGTGTATCTTATATTGAAGCTAGAGCGATTGTTAAAGCTTCACAGAAAGTGATAGTATCACATTTTAACGATATTTGCTCAAGTTACACAAATTTGTCAGTTACTATGCCTCGTGTAATCTGGTAATCCACATTCTACAGTCATTTTTACGTACGATAATATTAATATGACCGCTAACCAAGCTTCGCGGTACGGACAAATATTTCCCACTTCAAAACACTGCGCGGTTTGGATTGCGTATCCAATCATTTCATCCCTCAAATTGTTGGTTTTATTAATCCCAAATTGAAATTAATTTGTTAGCCATAATTGCGCTTTTCAGCAAAATTAATATTTAACATAATGTACTTTACAATGAATTATTGAGAAACTCTTGACATAGTTAAAATAATTACACAGGAACGCAATATCAGTTTAATTCCAAAAATTAGAGAACAATTAAAATCCTAACAAGACATGGCATATTGACTTTAGGAAGAAATGTAATAATTTTCCTCCTATGGAGTTAAGCTACTTGTTGGTTTGTTCCGATACCACTTTAAGCTTAGCCCTGAAGTCTCTTCACAGGACTTACCCGTCGTATTTTTCCAATTGATTTGTAAGGCTTCAGGATTTTTGGTATTATGTTATTTGCCATTCTACCATCATGTTATAACCACTCAGTTTGTAATTTTCCATTTGTCTAATACCGAAATGATTATTTAGTTCGTTTGTTATTTATGTATTAGTTTTGTAGTCCGACCATGTGTATCCTGCTGTATATCACCTCTGCTGCTCTTATTCTTGAGGCGTCAACTTCTTTGATAGTTCATGACTCACTGTCGAATTGATGAATAGGAATCGCGAGGTTATATATATATATATATCATCATCATCATCCAGAGATTGAGCCCGTTGGCTCGTTCCTGTTCCATGAAAGCTATAATTGTTAAAATTGTTCAGACCATCTTCTGTGTGGGCGTCCAACATGTCTCCTTCCGTGCGGTTTATAATTTAGCAATAATTTTGGTAATCTTTCTTCTGGTATTCTATGAATATGTTCTTTCCAATCGTTCCTATATTTAATTATTCGGTCTGTAAGTTTGAAAATATTTAGTTCCTTTCTTAAATCTTCATTCCTTTTCTTATCCAGCAGAATATATATATATATATAAATTTAAAATAGTCCTATAGAACATATTTCAATTTTTTTAAAAAGATTGGTCCAAAAATGTACATTATTATAAGTAATATCACGAGTGATTTCCAAATCTTCCATAAATTCTCGAGACACGAAGTGACGAGAAGATTTATCTAGAGGATTGGATAGCATGAGTAACATTTGCTAGAACCATTTCACAAACAAAATAAATTGTCTTGCGGAAAATAGTGATTATTAAAATTTGTAATCAAATATTTATATTTACTTGTAATGTAAAAAGCAAATCAGAATCGTGTGGGCTTGTTTCATTTATTAGATCAGTGCAACTTGATCATACAATATTGTGCGCAATTCCTTTCATTATAATTTGTCATCCGGCGTGGGAAACTAGAAAGCTTATAGAAAGAAGCCAACAGAATAACTGCAGTTGAAATGGATTTTTGGAAAGGAACTGCCAGAAAATCTCGACTGGAAATAATTAGAAATACAGATATTATAAAAATGGATGAATGCAGAAAGAAGTATAATGGATTAGATTGAACACAGAAGGCTAAAATGGTATGGACAGGTAAGAAGAATGCAGGATGGAAGACTACCAAAGGCCGTCTATCCATGGAAAATTGAAAGGAGGAGCAGAAAAGGAAGACCAAGAACAACCTGGAAGAATAACATTCAGAATTCAATAAGGAAATTTGGTGTACGGATGAAGATACAGAGGACAGAGAACGATGAAGAACTTTAATTAAGGGAAATTTGTGAATGTTTATTACAAACTGTTAGTCATTTATCCATTTTTTTAACTCATGTTAATTATTAAGATTGGTTGGAGAAAACTCTCAATGATGAGAAAAATTGTCAAAATAAAAAAGGTAATATTTAATATATTTTAGAATTATTTATGATTAATGTTAACTGTTCCTTGTTTAGTGTATGGGTTTAAAATAGTTCTATATTAGCACAATTTTTTGTCAGTGTAATGCGGAGTTAAAATATTCACCAAGAAGATTCTACAATAAATATATCCTAAAGTACAGTTTTCTCCGATCTTTAGATGGAGCCATGGTAATTCGTGGAAACATGAAGAAATTCGATCTTATATTCCAGCATTAAATATGTATCTGCTACACATGTTATGAAAATGCTGACAATTTTGTGACAGCGTGTTCGTAACTTGTGTGTCAGATACCTATGCCTCTTTACAATATTTCCCAGTAATTTGGAAGAGACAGGTAACCAAGATTTGTCTAAACATCGCTCTATCAAGTGTCAATAAAATGTCTCTTCATTTTAATGCAAAATCGTCATAATTATCGCCATATTCATAACCAAACGTTTTACATGATTACCAATTTAATAAAGTTGTATTTCATAGACGCTTTAACGTTCAGGAAATATGACGTCTATAATATTTAGTGACATCCATTAAACTGTGTGTTTTATGTAGATCACTTTTAACTTTGATTATGTTATTAAATGGCGATTAAGATGAAATTGGTGACCATAATGCAGCATTTGTCTTGGAAATTGAATATATCTAGGAAAACCACTCAGATTGGCCGGCACTTGGTATTTAACTCCAGACCTCCTGAATACGTGTCTCAAACGCCACCACCTAATTCATTTCGCTAAAGAAGTACATTTTCTAAATAAAAATCATCTATTTGCCCTGCAGGAAAGACAGATGCTTCATAACTACGCAAAACTGTAACTGCATAAGATAGTTTTAGGCGCCGCTGTTTGTAATGTGGGTTGTTTTTTGTGAAGTAGCAAAATTTAAATCTTGTCTCTTATCATAATTATAGGGTATGAATCAAAACCTTGCATACACATAGTTTCTTCCTCAAAAAGTTACCTAGTAAGTCCCCTCTACAAACCCTAAAAATTTCATTGGAATTTTGGATCATCCTGTAGTTGTCGAATTTTATTTTAAATATTTTAAATTATTTTAAAACATAATGCACATTTCACTAATTATGTAAATTTTCATAAATGGAATGACAGCTCTGAAAACACGTAGTTAATTAAAATTATTTTTTGCGCGATAGTGCGTTTTGTCGTACTTACAGCAATGGCGACCGTGATTGAAAGTTCAACTTCCTACATTTCGGGATTGTCAACCTAAATAACTATACTCTAATATTACATTTACACGCATGTGCGGGAAGTAAAACCACTGCCCTCTATGTATACTACGTACAATGTATATACAAAAAATATCCAAAAGGTAGTGTTAATATACATTATACGAAACACATCACTGCACTTTAAATTAACTGAACTTTATTTGAAACAATATAAAACAATAAATACATACTTGCTGCCATTTTATCAATAATAATCTCACAGCCCCCTGTAATTTCAACTAATAAACATTGCCCACACTCTTAACGTTACTCAATTGTTTATAATAAACGTAAGTATCTCCAACAAATATGTTATTATTTTACTACTATTTATTATTTTGAAAACACCATCGCGCAAAAAAAATGTACAACGCACGTTTGTGAAGTGTTTTACAGAATCTCGGGAATTAAAAACCTTGCTATCGCTCGGTTTTTAAACATTTTCTTCGATTCTGTAAATACCACTTCCCAATCTTGCATCTTAATATACTAATTTTCACTAACAGACAGTAATAGAGTTACATAATTAGCAGGGTACTACATTTCAAATATATTTACTACTACGATGACCTGGAGAGATCAAGTGTCTCCGTACCATACCCTATATTTAAAGAAAATGTCCTGTTTCATATATTGAAGGCACCATCGTGGCATCATTGAATTTTGAGGCCGAAATTCGAATCTCGCCGGGTGAAGAGAATTTTAAACTCTGCCTGGGATCTGGTTATGTTTGACTTGCTCTTGTTGTTTCGTGCTCTTCGACGGTGTTTCTGGCTTACTGTTAACTGCAGATCCAGAGAGGCTACCTTTCTCCACAGTTATCTATCTAATGTGTGAATCAGAGTTTCCGTTACTTGTCTTCAGGCAACCCGTCCAGGGCTTCAACTTTTAAGTCACATGTAGGATGTAAGTTGT
This sequence comes from Diploptera punctata, assembly GCA_030220185.1. Taxonomy (NCBI): domain Eukaryota; kingdom Metazoa; phylum Arthropoda; class Insecta; order Blattodea; family Blaberidae; genus Diploptera; species Diploptera punctata. The sequence goes on from JASPKZ010003852.1 coordinate 1,081,495, forward strand.
GTAAAAGGAGCGAGGATATAATTAATAAAGGTGATAAATCTTAGTTTATGAAGTTTCGTCTACCAATGTGTTCTATTCATAAAATCACGTTGTTTCATTAGACACATCAATTATATGTTCGATCCGTGGCCAGTACAGATTTCTGTGTGATGTTTTCACAGTTTTTAACTGGAACTGACGGCTAATGGTGTTGTATAGGTTGTATAATGGATTTATGTCTGCGGTTATGTTCTCGTTGAGCAGGTCTTCATTCCTTGCTTCTTTCAGAATATCTATGTCTTCAAGGATGCTAATTCTGTTGTTGTTATACTCTTTGTGTAGTAAGGAATGAAAACCTGTTCAACGAGAACATAATCGTAGACATAAATCCATTATACAACCTATACATCACCATTAGCCGTCAGTTATAGTTAAAACGCAGAAGATGAAACATTGTTTTCGAAAGGCCTCCATATTAAAATAACTTGAAGAAGTTTAATAACTTAGTTGAGGACGACCGACTTACCAGGTAAAAAATTATATAATTAACATCTTATTACATAACCTCAACGGTGTTTTAACATGAATTTCAAAAGTATTGATAAATATGTGAGCAAACACTTTAACTCGTGTAAGACTTGAAAGCATAATAATAGTCCCTTCGATTGGTTGCTGGCCAAAGGAAGGCAAGACCAGTGATGGGGCTGCCATCTTATAGCCTCTGGTCAGGCTTTTCTGGAGAAGAAAAGAAAATAAAGGAAAGAAGAAATGGAAGAAAGGAAAGACTCCCTAGCCCTCGGATGCCCTAATAGCGTCGGGGTCGAAAAAAACAAGAGTTAACCAAGAGAGGTTAGATAGTAAAGTTAAAAGAGTGCAAAACACAAGTAAGTGGAAGAAATGTTTTGCTCAGCTTGGGCACCTTGTGGTCGCCATCCACATATCCCCTAGATGAGGACGCCAATTTTGGAATATATTAAACAGTACCAACTAAATTGGAAACACCATCTTGAAAGATTGAGTTCAAATCGGATCCCCAAAGCTGTTTATAATTATATGCCAAGAGGACGAAGATCACTGGGCCGTCCTATGAAACGCTGGAGTGAAAATTTTCTATAGGATCGTAACAGGCCTTGGCCTAATACTTGGAAGGAAGAAGAAGAAGAAGACACTTTAACTTCCAACTATGTCCCGAACACCATTTGGCCATCTGAACGATTCATATTACATTCGCTTTGATTATGTTCGTATATATGAGTGAATTATGAGTCTTGTATTAAATGATCATGTTAACTGGGAAGTGGCGCCATCATTATGCTGATCAGGAAAAATACCCGCCCTGTGCTTGTGTAGTCTAAAAACTTGAATGTAATCCGTATCATCTCCCCTCGTGTCCCTGTTAAGGCGGCACATGTAAAATTAACTGTACAAACGGAGAGGATAAACTAAGGGAAATAGAAGGGTGATAGAGAGAAAGATAAATTAATTTTACTTCCTTAGAAAGTCCACCGCTGTGGTCTCGAGGTAGCGTGCTGCTTTGTCATTCTATCCTCGATAGGGACAATTTTTCTGGGTGATGTTTTTTCGAGGTTTTTCCTAGCCTGTAAGACAAATGTAAGGAAACTTTAAGGTCCAAACGGTCCCCGACATCATCTGGCCATCATTATCATTATTAACATATTCACCTCATTAGATTAAGTTTAGGATTAAGGCCTCTACTGGCGCATCATTAGTATCATCATCACCTATCATGTATCATCGAGGCAACGTAACTTCACCTTCCAAGCGCCCCAACCTCAGAAGTTACAATAACGCCAATGTCAGAAGAGAGTACCAGAATGTCGAGACTACAACCTGGTGGATATTGTATGTATATATATATACACAAGCAGTAACGCTTGTATATTTAGATGTTATAACTATATTTTTGACATTTGGCAATGAAGGCAAATATATATATATATATATATATATATATAAATGATATAAATCAATATATATATATATATATATATATATATATATATTAGAAAGCAAATATGATATATATGATATAAATATAAAATGTAAATTGATATAAATAAATATATTTATTTATTTATTTATTTATATAATTTATATATTATATTTATATCATATTTGCCTTCATTGCCAAATGTCAAAAATATAGTTATAACATCTAAATATACAAGCGTTACTGCTATAAAGTAAAATATTCTCTTTAAAAATCGGTGTACCTGTTATGGTGGCAGCTAGATGGCAGTTGGGACGACTTCCCGCTACCTCTTGTGTGAATTGAGAATACTGCATATATAAGAAAAATGTATGTTTGTGTTGAAATACTTGAGTGGCGCAGTTGGTTAGAGCGCTAAACGTACAGAGTTTAGAGACTTGGGTTCAAATCCCGACTCAAGCATTAATTTTTCTTTTCATACATATATATATATATATATATATATATATATATAAGCTTGCATTGCTCATTTTCAAAAATTTAATTATAACATCAATAAAGCGTCACTGCTATAAAGTAAACATATTCGTAAGTAATGCCACGAGTGATTTCCAAATTACCGATAAATTCACGACTCACGAAGTGAGGAGTGAACTTATCTAGAGAATTTGGAAATCAATAGTGGCATTTGTTAGGACTATTTAACGAATAAAATTAAGCTGTTTACTCACAAATCATTATTTAAATATAGTTATTTTAAAATATTTATATATTTAATGTAAACGGCGATGTTTGAAAACAAATTAGAAACAATTGGTATGCTTCATTTGCTTCTTTTGTTCGATCACTGCAACCAGATCATAATATTTATTGCCAAAGGAACGCAATATTGTAAGAATGCACTCTAGTGGAGAAAAAATGAAACACACCGTTACTGTATATTAATTAATTTCTGATGTCCTATGATGTAAATATGACAATTATATTTTTCTGGAATGTTATTACCTGGAAAAAAATACATTTAAGAAAGTGCAAACAGTGGTTTCTCTTTTTTTTGTGGTATAATCAATTGCTACAAATGTTTTTATATTAACTCCCGCATGCGCTATGTGTTGACATTCATGCACTATATATACAATCTGGTAGCCGTATTTCTTAGTGAGTCAGTCACTGCAAAATAATGCTATGACCTATTCAGAATGTTAAAAAGGAGGTGCTTTCTTTATTATGACTATTTAACTCATGCCCCAAATGGGAGTCAATGACCAATCACGTTTCAATGATTTCTGTTTTACAACCAATCAGAGTCGTGTTTCACGAAATATTTATCAGTGTTATAATTACCATATATTAAACAAAGCTCCTCGTTTTTAATATTCTGAACAGGTCTGACCGTTATTTTGCAGTGACTGAGCCTATAAGAAATACGGCTACCAGATTGTATATATAGTGCATACATGTCAACATTTGTAGCAATTTATTATACCACCAAAAAAAGAAACCACTGTTTGACTTTCTTAAATGTATTTTTTCCCAGGTAATAATCCAGAAAAATATAATTGTAATATTTACATCATACGACATCAGAAATGAATTAATATACAGATTGATGTTTCATTTTTTCTCCACTAGAGAGCATTCTTACAATATTGCGTTCCTTTGGCAATAAATAGTATGATCTGGTTGCAGTGATAAACAAAAGAAGCAGTAGAAGCGTACCTATCGTTTCTCATTTGTTTTCAAACATCGCCGTTTGCATTAAATATATAAATATTTTGAAATAACTACAGTTAAATAATGATTTGTGAGTAAACAGCTTAATTTTATTCGTTAAATAGTCCTAACAAATGCCACTCTTGATTTCCAAATTCTCTAGATAAATTCACTCCTCACTTCGTGAGTCGTGAATTTATCGATAATTTGGAAATCACTCGTGGCATTACTTATGATAAACTTTAGTTGGTAAATTCTAGGCGAAACACGACTGTGATTGGTTGTAAATAAAAAAGCATTGTAACGTGATTGGTCATTGTCTCCCATTTGGGGCATGAGTTAAATAGTCTCTTTAATTTGCTTACTTGTGATAGGAGCTACCAGGTGGCAGGGAGACGAAGTCCCCACTACATCTAGTAACAATGAGAATATATATAAGAAAAATGAATGTCTGTACTAGACTTGCTCGGTAGCGTAATCGGTAGCGCACTGGGATATAAATCCAGAGGTCCCGTCCGAGCATTTATTTGTCTTATCATGTCATATATATATATATATATATATATATTTCGAACTCGGGATTGTTGTCATGATATTCAAAGTTATATTTACTGAGATCGTTCCGAACTGAAAACTTTAATCATTAAGTTTTTTTTTACATAATAATAAATGTCTGTGAAGATGTTGTAAATGATAATAAACTTATGCAGAGAAACAATGATAATGAAATTCTGTCATATTCACAATTTCATATCGCGTGCTCTGAATCTGACTTAACTAAAAGAGAAGGTTCATTACTCTTCATACAGAATTCAAGAAGTTCTTTATCAGGAAAAAGTTTCGCGAGTTGAACAGGCAGAAAGTGATACTTGATAATAAGTATCTTCAAGTTTTCAAATATATACTAGGATTTTAAAAGACTCGATGTAGCATCAAATGTTTGAATTATTTCCTGCAATTGCTAAACCGCTGACCACTTTCATTAAAACGCCTTTATTTTTTGTATCCTGTTTCGTGAGTCATGTCAAAGTTTTCCTTCGCCATTTCATGAAGGAAACGATTTGTCTTTGTCAGCATAACCTAATTTTTAATCTTGTTGATAATATGGCTGAAGAGAACAAATGGGCCATTTGATGATAGATACAATAGCTATGTGAATTAAATGAACGCGTAGGTAGAACTGTGTTTAAAAGAACTCGATTTTCAAAGAAGATTATCCATTATTTAGTAATATAAGAAGAGTATTGAAGTTTACAAAATAAATTGAAAGGCAAAGTCACTAATTTATTAAACTATGAAAACTCAAAACCTTAATTATTTACGTAATGAAACTACGAAAATTCGCCAAAAATTTGCAACAGAAATTAATCTCTGAGTCATTTTATCTCATTAAAACGATAGGTCCTTATTTTTTTTTTATTGTGATAATTTTCCTCAACATTGAGGTTTTTCTCCAACCAATCATAATAATTAAAATGAGCTTTAAAAAGTACATAAATGACTACGGACGTATAGATTATCAGTTTGTAATACACATTCATAATTATTTATTTCAATAAAAGTATTTCTTCTTTTTACACGGTTTATACTAGCTTGGTCCACCGCTGTGGTCTCGAGGTAGCGTGCTGCCTTGTCACGCAGCGGGCCCGGGTTCGATCCCCGGTCGAGGCAGTTTTTCTGGGTGAGGTTTTTATCGGGGTTTTTCCTCACCTGTAAGACAAATGTGAGGAAAACTTTAAGGCCCAAACGGTCCCCGAAATCATATGGCCATCATCCTTACCATTATCATTATCATCATCATCATCCTTCACCGGTGTGGAAAGCAACGGGAAGCTACCACACCTACACAATTCCCTAGTAAAGCTGCAAGCATAGCATGAAAATGCTATGATTGCAGTGAAGGACCTGTGTTTGTATACTAGCTTGACCTGTACTGTCTATGTAACGGAATCTTTCAACACGATTTTCACCCACTTAGAAACATTGGATCGACTTGAAACTTTGTATACTTGTAAAGGACTAATGGCAATACAATAATTTCATGAATAATATATAATAGGTTGCAGACTTATCGACTTTTTTAGTCCACCGTTGTAAGAAATTAATATTATATCCCCTGGTAGCTCAGTTGGTAGAGCGGTGGACTGTAGTGGTATATAATTTCAGTAATCCATAGGTCGTTAGTTCAAATCCGGCCCGGAGGATTGTTTTTTTTTAGAAGAGTATTACTTTTAGCTCATACTACAATAGTATCTAATTTAAAGATATTTACATTTTTATCTTATTCTGTAAAATATTGACAATTTGTAAACTTACCACATTGCAATTTATAAAAAAATATGAGAAGGAAACGACTAACTGTAACTATTTATCTATATTAAAATATTCAAAAATATTATAATAATGTTAAATAATAATGATTTTAAATATATATTATTATATTCGTACCTAGACACTAAAAATATCGTAAGCAATTAAATTTTCATGGGATTCCGGTTTATAACAATAATTTATACTAAAAATTAATAATAGTTTAAAAAACTAAAACAACACGCTTTATTAGAAAACCAAACTAAGAAATAAATAATAAATAATAGTTTAAAAACTAAAACAACACGCTTTATAAGAAAACCGAACTAAAAAATGAGAAATAATTTTAGTTTCCAACACGCTTGGGATAAAATTAAAGTGGTCAACAAAAAAATCATCTCCAACACATCTAGAATAAAACTAGAGTTATCTACAAAAATAAATAATTTTACCATCAAAAGCGTGAAGTGCTTTATATGGTTTTTACGTTTTCTTCTTAGAGGCTTTACTTTTACCAATATATGTTTATTATCAAATATATTAATTGATAAAGAGCACCCCACGCTTTTGATGGTAAAATTATATTTCTTTGTAGATAACTCTAGTTTTATTCTAGATGTGTTAAAGATGATCTTTTTTGTTGACCACTTTAATTTTATCCCCAGCGTGTTGGAAATTAAAATTATTTTTCATTTTTTAGTTCGGTTTTCTAATAAAGCGTGTTGTTTTAGTTTTTTAAACTATTATTTAATATTTTAGTATAATTAGAATAATTGTCACGCTACCATTTAAACATCCCTGCACAGGTCTTATAGTAATTAATTAAAAATCTTACAGGCTTTGTATTTTTTCGACAATTTCATATGTTTAGAATATTCCATAATATGTAGTTATGCATCAAACTCCATTATGTTGCATGCAGAGAACTACTGTACCATTGACTTGAGAACTGAATGATCAAATTAACTTTCTATCTTTCCCTCTACTGTAATTGAGATAACTCAGTTATTTTTTTATGATGCTCGCCTCTGGTTTCGGATTCGCGAGTTCAAACCCGGCAGGTATCGATAGATTTTTAATGGCATAAGAAACCTGAGAATGGCTTCTTTCGGACGGAAGTAAAGGCATCAGTCCCGTGTCGTAGATATATTAGCTTGACCTGTATCTATCTACCTACCTATCTATGTAACGGAATCTTTCAACGCGATTTTCACCCATTTAATATAATTGGATCGATTTGAAACTTTGTATACTTGTAAAGAACCCGTGACAATAGAATATTTTCATATTTATTTGTAAAATCCTGGCCAGAATCGTTAGATAATCAAAAGTGTATTTGTAGCTATGTAACGGAATCTTTGAACACGATTTTCACCCACTTAGAAACATTGGATCGACTTGGAACTATGTATACTTGGACCCGTGACAATACAATAATTTCATATTTTGTTTCTGAAATCCTGGCCAGAATCATCAGAAAATCAAAAAAAATGAAAACTGGTATAATAGGCTGCGGACTTGTCGACTTTTTAGTCAATTACTCTAAGAGCTCAGTTGGTAGAGCGGTGAACTCTAGTGCTATATAATTTCAGTAATCCATAGGTCGCTGGTTCAAATCCGGTTGGGAGGTTTTATTTTTAGAAGAGTATTACTTTCAGCTCATACTACAATAGTATCGAATTTAAAGATATTTACATTTTTATTTATTCTGTAAAATATTAAAACTAAAAAATAAATAATAGTTTTAAAAAACTAAAACAACACGCTTTTTTAGAAAACCGAACTAAAAACATGAAAAAATAATTTTAATTTCCAACACGCTTGGGATAAATAATTTTACCATCAAAAGCGTGGGGTGCCTTTTATGATTTTTACATTTTCTTCTTAGAGACTTTACTTTTACCAATATCTGTTTATTATCAAATATATTAATTGATAAAAAGCACCCCCACGCTTTTGATGGTAAAATTATGTATCCCAACCATGTTGGAAATTAAAATTATTTTTTTCATTTTTTTAGTTCGGTTTTCTAATAAAGCGTGTTGTTTTAGTTTATTAAAACTATTATTTATTTGCCTAACGTATCCATAAATAGTAATTCTGCCCGGGGGCAGATCTTTCACTACAATCATAGCATTTTCATGCTATGCTTTTAAAAATTAAAACAAAAATATAAAGTTTTCAATAAATAAATTTTAAAATTTTAGAAATTACTGTTAGGCCTATAGTTGAAATTAAATAAAAATAAAGATATGCCACTCTAGCTTTATGAGGCCTCTTGGATAGTAGTAGAATAAGGCTCTCACTTTACTAGATAATCTGCATGAGATGTCAGCCGGGTTGTCACCCCTGGTGACAGCCGTCTTTACCCCCAGAATATTCGTGTGGTACTCATATACTCGTACATTAGAGACTGAGTCAACCCCAGGGTCATAGTGCCGCCAGAAGGTTTAGGGTAATTAAAAAATGTTGACATTATCAGGATTCTAACTTTCTGCTTATAGCGTATTATCTAGACCAACTATGCTACTACGGCGCGGGAGTATCCATAAATAAAAATGTTATAAAAATACTCCTAAATAAATTATTACTATCGCAAATGTCCTAATCGCACTCTCTAAGCAATTTTTTGCAATACATTTTATTTACATATGGTAGGTTGGTAGGTATTGTTTAATTAACCATGCTTTTTAATAGCTCGGGTAATTACAATTGGAATTCAAATCTAGGAGTGAAAGGGCCGAAAAATCCTGTTCAGAATTACCTTATTACAGATTTAAGGTTATCATCGATTTATGATACGGGACTCACTGTTTACTTCCCTTCCGAAGGAAGTCATTATCATAATTTTACGCATTTAAAAACTCTTGGCTTTATTGAGATATTAATTCTGTATCCCTAAATTATATATATATATATATATATATATATATAATTTGTTTAATTTTCAAACATCCTGTATTAGACTGAGTGTAAAACAAACTAAATTCATTTTCAACTATATTTCACGACAACAGAATGTCAACGTTAAAAATAATAACAACAAATTGGGAACTCTAAGCTTTTAGTCTAATGAAATTTATAATGTAGGCTATGCGTCCTTCGTAAATCATGCTTTCAAAAGTGGAATCACAAGTTTTATTCATTTTTTGCAAGTTGAATCATGGATAAAATTGTTGCTAATGCATTTCTTTAAAGAATGAATACATGAGAATATTATATTTTCCAAATTAACATAGTATTTGTTGCTAAGACATATTTAATGCTAAATAATAGTAAATAAAATCATAACATTAAATTATCGTATTATAGTAAATTATGGAAAACGTGATTGTTTTTGCCGGTTTAAATATTTAGAAGTGTTATTTGAAGTAAATGTAGAGGGGAAAGAGACAAATTTAAGAGAAAGTAGTCGATGAAAAGTTTAAAATCTTTTCATTTTCTTGTAGATTTAATTTTGAACACTGATATATGTAATGGGATAAGAGTAAAATGAAAGGAAACGCCGAAGTTGTAGTGACCCATGAATGGAAGAATGGGTGAAGAGTTCATTTTCCACCCTAGTGAACAACTCATTAAGTATACAGGGAGAGGGTGTCACCGGACTTACAGTGGCGTAACTCCGACGATGCGACGTTTCATTGATTGGATTCTCTAAATCTTTTAAAGTTCTCTGTAGTTCAAGTTTATTCCAGTCTCACACAAGATAATTGAAAGCTTCGGCATCCGTAATTCCAGTTAAACATTTAATATAGCAGACTTGAGAATGGAAGATTCCTGTGAATTATCTTATCTCAGCAATCTTCTATAAAAAATATTACAGTTCAGCTATCTAAATAAAATATCATCTATTATAATTATATGTCCACCGCTGTGGTCTCGAGGTAGCGTTCTGCCTTGCCACGCAGCGGGCACGGGTTCGATCCCCGGTCGGGACATTTTTTCTGGGTGAGCTTTTTAACGGGGGTTTTCCTCATCTGTAAGACAAATGTCAGGAAAACTTTAAGGCCCAAACGGTCCCCGAAATCATATGGCCATCATCATCATCATCCTTATCATTATCATCATCATTATCATCCTTCACCGGTGTGGAAAGCAACGGAAAGCTACCACACCTACAATTCCCTAGTAAGGCTGCAAAGCATAGCATGAAAATGCTTTGATTGCAGTGAAAGACCTGCCCTCGGGCAGAATTACTATGGATGGATGGATAATAATAGATCGTCTACAACTGTGGTCTCGAGGTAGCGTCGTTGCCTTGTACACATCGGGTCGAGGTTTTATCCTCAGTCAGAACAAGTATCCTGGATAGTTTTTTTCAAGGTTTTCCATAACTTTACATCACACGTAAGACAAATTTTAGGACGCTTTAGGGCCCAAGCGATGCCAAATGATATTTTTCCATCATAATCATCATTATCATGTACGTCATGTTTAGTATCAATGTATGAGTGAATAGTTGTATCGTCTTAAGGTTGTGTAGTCTTGGAAGAGCCCTTGATTGAGCTGATCGCTCATTCGAGGAGGTGCTCTTTGTTCTTACGTGGTTAAAATGGTACGAGTATGTGTGCGATCCAAAGTTTAAAATCACTCTCCTGTCAGGTCGTGCCACTTGGAAGCTCGGGCGAGCATGTAAAAGTACCTAAAAGGTGAGAGGTTAAACTACGTTGGAAAAAATATAGACCAGACTCATGGACTAGTGGTCAGCATTTCTGACTACTGTCCATGAGGTCCCGAGTTCCATTCCCGGTCAAACCAAGGATTTTTTCTTTAATTCCTGTGGTTGCCCATGGTCTGGAATTTAGGTTAAGTTTAGGTTAAGAACTCTCCTGGCGCTTCATTATCATTTATCACCCACCATATCATCGGGGTAACATAACTCCGCCTTCTAGGCGCCCCAACTTTCAGAAGTGGGTTACAATTAAGCCAATGCCAGGAGAGAACACCAGAAATGTCGGAATGACAACCTGGGGCATTGAACAAAAAAAAATATATATATATAATTTATTTTATAAAAGAATACAATATATGCGACATTTTAATAAAGTGCATGTATTGTTTAGGAGGAGCCATAAAACATGTCTATCTTGTATCTTGTCCTCATACTCCAAATATTTCTATACAACTTTTAACATGTTGAAGCCAACTTGTCTTCTTCAATCATCCTCATCTTCTTTTCCTTTCTACCACCTATTTCCGAACGTCATTGTATCTTTTATGCTCCCATTCCTTGCACACTTTCATATCAATACAATTTTCTTTGTTTCTATTGTTATCGTGCAGGTACCGTAACTTCTTTTGCTTCCATTTGTATTATTATTATTGTTATTATTGTTATTATTTTGTTATTTTATTGTTATTGTTATTATTTTTATTATTGTTATTATTGTTATTATTAGTATTATTACTCTCTCTCTCTCTCTCTATCTTCGGGTTTTTACAGCTGCTGCCGTCTTCCCGTGCCAAACCTCCAAAGCCTTGGGCATCTTCGATGCTCAGCCCTCTAGCTTGCATTACTGTCTTCATGTTTTCCTTCCATGTAAACATTGGTCTCCCTCTTTTCTTCTTACTCTATTCGGATGCCATTCATATAGTTGCTTCGGCCATCGCTCATCTTCCATTCTTAAGACATGTCCTAACCACTTTAATTCCTTCTCCTCAATTCTTTCAATTATGCTTTCTTCCTGCTTCCATTATGTTTCTAATTTCCTTATTTGTGACATGTTCTAATCTAGACTTTCTGGCACTTCTCCGTAAATAATCCATTTATTATTACTATTATTATTATTATTGTTATTGTTATTATTATCATTATTATTTATATTATTATTATTATTATTATTATTATTATTATTAGAAGTAGTAGTAATAGTAGTAGTAGTATTAGTCTTTAGTTTTCTTTCTCTTTTTTTTAAATCAATTCACTATTTTTTCATTATTTTATGTTCCTTTTCTCTTTGATCGTATTTGTTTTTCAATGACTATTTAACTCATGCCCCAAATGGGAGTCAATGACCAATCACGTTTCAATGATTTCTGTTTTACAACCAATCAGAGTCGCGTTTCACGAAATATTTATCAGTGTTATAATTACCATATTAAACAAAGCTCCTCCTTTTTATATAAACAAAAGAAGCAGTAGAAGCGTATCTATCGTTTCTCATTTGTTTTCAAACTTCGCCGTTTGCATTAAATATATAAATATTTTGAAATAACTACAGTTAAATAATGATTTGTGAGTAAACAGCTTAATTTTATTCGTTAAATAGTCCTAACAAATGCCACTCTTGATTTCCAAATTCTCTAGATAAATTCACTCCTCACTTCGTGAGTCGTGAATTTATCGATAATTTGGAAATCACTCGTGGCATTACTTATGATAAATTATTTATTTCTCTCAGCATAACTATCAGGGTCATTAAGGTTTCTCCTGTGTTACTTTCACTAAACTGAACTCTGTAATATAAATTAAAAATCGTCTTGGATGAGATAAAACATTAAAAACAAGAACAATATTGCTCATCGCTGTACGTTTGGACGTATATTTGGATCAAATAGAATCGGGATTTTAGGGAAAACCCCTATATCGAATTAATTTCAATAAAAATGTTAATATATCTATCTCTAATGACGTAGCCCATTGTCGAGCCATAACCTCTCCTTTGTATATAGTTATAGACTGTGGAAATTAAATTTTATATTTTCCTACACTAATCGCTAGACAGCTGTGAATTATAACTTACAAACATTTCTTATGAAATTATATTTGAACAATTTTAATACCTTCTTCGATCCTACTCACTAAACTATTCTTTATTCAATCTAGATAATAAATAAAATGTCATCTTCCAAAATTCAATATATATTCCAAAAATGACTATGACAAACATTTATATATATATATATATATACTGGGTTGCATGGGATAGTGAAATGCATTCTAAAACCTCTCCTATCCAATACCTAACCTCAACCTGCCCGTAGTGCAACTGCTTATAACAGATGAGGTTCTAGGGATCGAGTATTGGCGGTATAACTATAACATCACTTGCAGAGTAAATGCTGCATGGATTGAAACCCCAATACTATACCCCTTAGGGCTAGCAACCCGTCGGGTAGTATTTTAGAGGAGTTGCTTTCAATTCTCTCAACAAGCCTGGGAGGGATAGACTGGAGGAATAACTCTGTTGTCCAAAAGACAACAAGAAGAAATATATACTCTGTGTGTGTGTGTGGGGGGGGGGTGCGTGCGTACGCGTGTGCGTGTGCGCGAGCGTGAGTGCGTGCGTGTATGTGTGTGTGCGAGTGTGTGTGTTGTGCGTGCGTGTGTTTGTGTGCGTGCGTGTGTGTCTTTGTGTGCGTGAACGCGTGTGCGTGTGCGCGTGTGTGTGTTAACGTTCTAGCAGCCGCAATTTTTTTTCTCCGAACCAAATCCACCATCAGAATTGGGGGTTTACCTCAACCCCGAAATATAAAAATCCTCTAGCGGTAAACACAAGATATGATTAACAAAAGACATTAGGTAAATCAGCAAAATCGGACCATAAATATAACTTCTGATTAATTCACATAGTTTATTCGGTTCTTGCGTGCAGGACTTTTGTTTATATCAACTTAGGAAAAACCTTTAAATTAATTAATTACATTCATTTTTCACACTTATTTACAGGCTCCTTAACATCTAAATTCATATCGCATCTATTATTTATTTATTTTGAATTATACTATTATATGTGGATATGAATAAGTGGATCCTGGTAGTGAAATTCCAATCCAGCTCTCCTCATCCTGAGGAAAACCAGGAAGAAACCTCGCACAGCTTGATCTGCACCTGAACATCTGAAAAATTTAATAATAATAATAATAATAATAATAATAATAATAATAATAATAATAATAATAATACAGTAATAATAAGTCCACCGCTGTGGTCTCGAGGTAGCGTGCTGCCTTGTAACGCAGCGGGCCCGGGTTCGATCCCCGGTCCGAACAGTTTCCTCGGTGAGGTTTTTAACGGGGTTTTTTCTCACCTGTAAGACAAAGGTCAGGAAACGTTAAGGCCCAAACGGTCCCTGAACGTCATATGGTCATCGCAGTCATCATCATTCATATTCATCTTAGATTAAGCTGAGGATTAGGGAGTCTTCTGAGGCACCACTATCATCATCACTCATCAAATCATCGGGGCAATGTAACCCGCCTTCCAGGCGCCCGGACCTCAGAAGTGGGTTACAATTACGCCAATGCCAGAAGAGAACGCCAGAAATATTCAAAAGGACAAACTGGGGCATTATAATAATAATAATAATAATAATAATAATAATAATAATGTTTTATTTATTCTGGCAGAGTTAAGTCCAAAAGGGCTTCTCTTCCACTCAACCAGGACAAATATACAAATACATGTTTACAGTATATATTATCTATATACTAATTGTAAAGGGTTAAAATAACATTAAAATTGCAATGTAAATTTCATGTACAAATAACATTTATAGGAGTCTCACTTCAGTCAACTTCCTAGAGAGAGTATATAATAATTTCTAGTGCAGATTTTTCAAATCTGTATTTTAAAATGTAAAATACCAGTTAAAATGCTGTAATCATTTTCCATTTTGTCCGCCACTGCCTTGCACAGTTTAAACATGGGATTGTGCGAAGTGAGAAATGATTTCGAAACAAGCGACTGGACATCTCTACGTCTTGTTTCTTTCTCATACGAATGCGTACTTTTCACCAAATTACTGTAACTAAACCCGATAATAAAACTTTTAACAATTTGTAGAAACATTGTATTTCTTACCTTGCTTTTTACCCGAAATGCTCTAAGAATATAATTTCCTTATTTTTATAACATGCCTATGAAACCAAGGGTCATGATTTCAAAACTAAATGTTTCAACTCAGTTTCTACCTTGAGTATAACGTTCTTTGTTTAACAGGAATCCTATATTATGAGTCTGATGTAATTTTCTTTCGACTTTAAGACTCACATTACCTAAATAACCACTCCAATCAACAGTTAAGTATAGGCCTAGTCTCAGTTCTTTCTTTCTATATTTTTATAGGTACTCGTCTACAATGTGCACACCTACACCCAAGCGATTCATATTTACCACAATAAAAAGTAAATAAATAAACTCGGAGAGATTTCAACACTCAATAAATAACAATGGGCACACAGGCCTGATTATTCCATGGAGCCTATATCACGTATATCTTATAATACGAGTATAACTATGTTATTTAAATTTTCAGTTGATAACGGTACTTTTTAGAGGTTTATATTCTTCTCCTTCTTCTAATTCTTCTTTTTCATTTCATGGGCTACACAAATTGCCTGTTCCGCCTCACAGTTGTTCTGTCCATCTTTTCACTGGGCTTCCTATATTTCTTGAACCTCTTGGCTTGTAGTTAAATGCTGCTTTTGGTAATCTTGTTACATTCATTCTTTCTACATGTCTAAACCATTTATTCATATAGGCCTATTCCTTGATTTTATCATTCAGTGGATATATATTTAACTTGTTCTTATATCTTCATCTTTATCGGATCCAATATTGTGCCGCCTTTTGTTCTTCTAAGAAATTTCATTTCTATCCTCTGTATTCTACTTTGTAATTTTTTAGCCATTGCCCAAGTTTCACTCTCATAAAGCAATGCAGGAACTGCCAAAGTTTTATAAAACTTCAATCTGGTATCTCTTCTTGTTTTGTTCTTTAATGCTTTATGTATAGTTCCGGATATCATTTAAAATTTCGACTGTTTCAAATGTATGTCTCTTTCAGTTTTTGTGTTTATAGTAAAATTACAACCCAAATAATTAAAATGTGTTACTTCTTCCAGAGGTTTGTTGTCTATTATGATATGTTCGTTTCCCCAAAATGCCATTATTTTTGTTTCTTCTTTCCATATTTTAAAATTATAGTATTGGCATAATTGATGTAAAGAGTACTGCAAATCATTTTCATTTTCCTGAATAATAACCACATCATACATAAAAACGAGGTTTATATTTATACTAGAAATTTCTTCTGTTATTTCTCCATACCAATGTTTGTTTGCTCCTATTGCGAACTTCAATTATCGCCATTTATTTTGTTTCTGAAATTCAAATCTCTTGTCACTATATGTATATAGGGACCAGCCTCGTGAGTTAGTGGTCAGCGTTTCTGGCCACTCTTCCCGGGTTCGCTTCCCGGTCAGACCATAGGATTTTTTCCTTACTTACTTACTTACTACTGTCACTATCGAACCCATAGGTTCATGGCCGCGCGGACATAAGCTCTCCATTCATCCCTATCCTGAGCTAATGCTTTCCAATCATTCCCTGTATAATCTACTTCCTTCAAATCATAGTCCCACCTCATTCTTGGTCTACCAACTGGGCGTTTTCCCTCAGGCTTTCCTACAAGAAGCTTCCATGCAAGTATTTCTTTCCCCATACGTGCAACATGTCCTGCCCATCGCAGTCTACGAGACTTCCGATCCGATTGAGGGTCTTTCCACTTTTCAGCGGTTGCCCTTTTACCAGCCGGCTGCTGGCCCTTCACATCCACATGTGTCAATCACAGAGGTAGATGATCACAGCCAGTGTAGGGGTGACATGTGGTTAGCATGTCGAGTCCCCCAGCCGTTATAGCTGGTTCCTCAACCTGGAGCCGCTACTTATTGTAGCTACCCAATTGCCTCACGATGCTGGATGGGCACCGGTCCCATACTGGCCGAAATACCATGAGAAAATTTCTTCCCCCATGGAGACTCGAACCAGCGCAAGTCCCGTAGCTCTGCGCCAAGGCTTCCTACCTTAACCGCTCGGCTACGGCGCGGGACCTACGAGACTTAACTGTTCTTATTATATCTGGCTTCCTATAAAGACCATGTAGTTCATTATTATGTAGTCTTCTCCATTCACCTGTCTGTTCATCTCTCTTTGGTCCAAAAATTTCCCTAAGTACTTTATTCTCAAATACTTGTAATCTTCTTTCCTCCCTTAAAGTAAGAGTCCATGTTTCGCACCCATATAATACAACTGGTAGAATAATAGTTTTATATATTTTCAGTTTAACATTTTTTGAAAGGAGTTGGGACATCAAGAGTCTCTGCAATGCATAATAGCACGCATTTCCAGAATTGAGTCTATCTTTAATTTCTTTGTGCATCTCATTCCTATTTGTGATTATTGTTCCTAGGTATTTGAATTCAGCCACTTCCTCAAAATTTCCCTCATTTATCATTAGCTATCCATTTCCATTATATAATGAATTTCTACGTGTGACCATATATTTAGTTTAATCGATATTTACTTCCAGTCCTAATGTCTTAGTGTTACTCAATAGTGTGTGCGTGTTGTCCTTTAGTATCTCCTCGCTATCGGCCAATAATACTACATCATCAGCATAAACTAACAGCTTATTAATATCATTCAGTTGTAAGCCTTCCTCATTCTCTAAAGATTTAATGGCATGCTCTAGTACAAAATTAAATAGTAGAGGAGATAGTGCATCTCCTTGCTTCAACACATTCTGGATTTCAATAGTGTCCGAAAACTATTTGCCTACATGCACCCTACTCGTTGTGCCATTTAGACACATTCGTATAAGTCTAACTAACTTTTTAGGAATTCCGAACTCCAGCAGGATACTATATAACTTCTCCCTCTTAATTGAATCATATGCTTTTTTGAAGTCTACATATAGTTGATGTACAGTACCATTATATTCCCATTTCTTTTCTAAAATCTGTCTTATACTAAAAATTTGATCTGTTGTAGACCTCTTTCTTCTAAATGCACATTGATGATCTCCTAGAATGGCATCAATATAGGGAGTAAGTCTGCTTACTAATACATTTGTAAGAATTTTGTACGAAGTTGAAAGTAATGAGATGCCCCTGTAGCTGTTGCAATCAGTTTTAGCTCCTTTCTTATAAATTAGTACGATAATTGATTCCTTCCATTCATCTGGAAGAGCGTCTTTTTCCCAAGTCATACTAAGCAACCAGCGTATCTTGTCCATTAATTTTTCTTCCCCTGATTTTATCAGTTCTGCTGGGATCTCATCTGAACCTGATGCTTTATACATCTTCAATTTTTCAATCGCCATTTCAACCTCTAATGCATTTGGTTCTGCGACTAGCATCTCTGCTGTCTGTAAATTATCCTCCTCAGTGTCCTGTTCTGTATGTACATTTAATAGCTGAATAAAGTACCTTTTCCAACTATTTAATATACTCCTGGAATCTGCAATCATATCCCCATTTTCATTCCAAATTATGTTTGTTCTAGCCTGAAACCCTTTCTTGTTTATACTAATTCCCTGATATAATTCTCTAATGTTCCAATTTTTTGCGTTAATTTCAAGATCATTAATCTTCTCTCTCAAATATTCCCTCTTTTTACTCTTTAGTAACTTGGTGGTTTCTTGTCTAATACTACCCAATTGCTCTAAATTTACCTCATTTGGCTCGTGTAACCATTTCATTTTTTCTAGCTTTCTTTTCTTTGCAAAGTCGGCACATTCCTCGTCAAACCATTTCTTCTTTTGCGTCTTTTTTAAACAACCAATACTTTCTGATGCTGACAATTTAATAGTATCTCTTGTAGCCTCCCATTCATTATTTATATCAGTTTCTTCTTAGTTTGCCACATTGTCATCTGAAGATTCCAGTACTTCAAATCTATTAGCAATTTTTATTTGGTATTCTTGCCGCATTTCATCATTTTTCAAGTTTTTTAATTCAAATTTTACAGAATCATCTTTAGAGTTTGTTCCTCTCATAAGCGATAACCGTTGTCTGATTTTCACTCTGATCAGATGATGATCCGAATTGCAGTCTGTCCCTCTAACTGATCTAACATCGATGATGCTACTGTGCCAGCGTTTATCCACTAATACATGATCTATCTGGTTCCGAGTTTCTCCATCTGGGGACATCCACGTGTATTTATGAATATCCTAGGATGTTTTCCTTAAAGGGAATTATTCCTATGGTTGCCCATGGTCTGGAATTTAGGTTACATTTCGGTTAAGGACTTTCCTGGCGCTTCATTAACATATATCAACCTTCATATCATGGGGGTAACGTAACTCCGCCTTCCAGGTGCCCCAACCTAAGAAATGGATTGCAATTCCGCCTATGCCAGTGGAGAAATGTATATAGGCCTATGTATTTACTAAATTGTCAGTCATGTTAACGTTTCAAGCATACATTTGTATATGTAGCCTATATATTATACCGTCTTGAGACATAAAATATTTCCAGCTGGAGTAAAGTTTGATAATTTTGTGAAAGTGCTTTTTTTCGTTAGATATAATGTTATTTTAATTCACGAAACAAATTATTTGTTATTAGATTTTTCTGTGTTTAGAAACACGATAATAGTCTATCCTGTAAATGTATAAGAAGTCAACGTACACAACCATACAATGTTTTCAGGAATATTAAAATACCATCGTTAAATCGGTAATTTGTCATATTGTTTAAATATACAATAGATTTCATTAGACTAAATGATGTCTACTGTAAATGTTTTGACTCTTAAATTGGCAATATACCCTATAATATATATTGTTTTAATATATTTAATATTAAATTACACAATATTCAGCAATAATTAAGCGTTATACATGACTTTGTCTTCATTGAGGTCCGACGCATTTAAATATCTGGCTCGAGATCTTTTTTAAACTTAGGATTTACTGTTTTTAGAGAGTTATTCAATTTTTACAACTAACTCTTCCCTCTGTCTCAAAAGTTTATATACACATATAATTTTCTTGTAATATCCTGAGTTTTAATAGTCAGACCAACTTTAAAAACCCTCAACTGAATTGTTGTAAAAATTCACATTTCAACTTATGACAATACAATTATTGATCCATATGAAGAACGGATATTTAAATAATATTACAGAACTTAGACTATATTTTATAGTTATGAATACATAATTTGCTACTTGTTAATAATACAAAGAAAGTGAAACCAAATCACCCAACTTCAATTTAAATATATGTACCTGAATACCTGGGAAGATATGATTCTTTTCCGAATGGACTATCATTTTAAGAAGAGTTTCTCCTATATCGTATTCACTATATTAAAAAATACTGATGGGTCACAAAAGATGGTTTTCACATTCCCCATATACAATAAAGACAGTATGTTGGAACAAGTATCCTTTGTAGAATGTTGTGTGGATCTTATAAAGAGAACTAACAAGATTCTCTGCTAACATAACATCCATTTCTAAAATCTTGTCAAGGATTCCTCACAGCCAGTTTTTGCAACAAAAGCTGAAAGGTCATGCTCAAAGCAGTTGCAGTAAGGTTGAGGAGATTATATTAGACACACAAAGGCAAAAGAAAATGTATCTGATTCTTTGTTCCTTCAGATGTTTTATTTTTTAAGAACATGTTGTAATATTGACCAACTCTTTGATGTAATGGTCAGTCTTTCTCAAGGATCATGGATTGGATTTCCAGTTATCATACTTACATACTGTACTTTATCTGGAAACACTCCTATGTTACAGTTGTGGTACACTAATTGAAAATTGAACACTTGACCCATACTTGGCCCTGTACCTAGATATAATAAAAAAAGTATCGTCCATATATGTTGGAACATCATTACAAATAATTTACTCTACGCGGAGGTTAGATTTACATGAAGTTCAAAGAAGAGGAACTCTAATATCTAAGCCAAAGAGCATAAATATATATCGCCATCATCACAACAGTCAAATTTGAAACCCAACTTCTCGTAGAACACTCTTCTAATCTTCTGTGCCCCTAGAAACAAGTCACAAATCTCCGCTCATTCACTATAATCTTGGTCGACTGACATTCCTCTTACATTTATATTTAATATCCATAACTTTTCAAGGAATGTCATGTTAGGCCGTTCGTTCCTAATGTTCTGCCCATTACAATCTTGTTGTAAAAGCTATAGGAAACTTAATAACTCATATAATTCGTGGTTGTATCTTATCTTCCACTCTCTTTAATCACATACTGGAATATATATATATATATATATATATATATATATATATTTATATCAATTATTAAGTTTCCTATAGCTTTAAGAGCAAGATTGTAATGGGCAGAACATATGGAACGAACGAATAACATGACATTCCTAGGAAAGTTATGGATATTAAATATAAATGTATATATATATATAGTCCACCGCTGTGGTCTCGAGGTAACGTGCTGCCTTTGCACGCACGGGCCCGGGTTCGATCCCCAGGCGGGGCAGTTTTTCTGGGTAAGGTTTTTATCGAGGTTCTTCCTCACCTGTAAGACAAATGTCAGGAAAACGTTTAGGCACAAACGGTTCCCGAAATCATATGGTCATCATCATCATCATCATCCTTCACCGGTGTGGAAAGCAACGGGAAGCTACCACACCTACAATTCCCTAGTAAAGCTGCAAGCATAACATGAACATGCATTTTCATGCTATGCTTGCAGCTTTACTAGGGAATTGTGTAGGTGTGGTAGCTTCCCGTTGCTCTCCACACCGGTGAAGGATGACATTTTATTTAATACCAGCCTACAGAGAGAGAGAGAGAGAGAGAGAGAGAGAGAGAGAGTGCGTGCGTGCGTGCGTGCGTGTGTGTGTGTGTGTGTTTTATGCCACATTACCTAATATGAAATTCAGAAAAACTGAGTTTTCAAAATATTTAGTTCGGTCATTAAAGGTTTTTTTCTTTATATACTCGCACGGAACACAATCTTATGATTTATGAATATGAGACTTTTCGTTTGCATGAATACTATCTTGATCCGTATTAATTAATTTACGATTAAAAGCATGTATTTTATTGTCACGCCAGTCTATAAAACTGGTATTAAATAAAATGTCGGGTTACTTCAAATTACTATAACAAGTAATTTTAAATAATAAATATATTAAAAATGAATACAACTTTATTGATAATTTGAAGCATAGCCCCTTTTTTCACAAACGCATGATAATTTTAATGAGGAGTCAGGCATTTTCTGTAATAATCAGATTTTATGGATCAAAAAGCTTCTCTTCCAAAAACATTACAATCTGGGTGGAAGGCTGTTTAATATTCCAGACAGGCAGAGAATTTGCGTGCAGGCAGAATATTGACCATTGGTTCACGTCTGCTAGTAATTGACCATAGCATTCACTACTATTGGTTCACAGCTTTCATTTACTTCTCTCTAGAGGCAATTACATTTTTTTTGTTTTTCATCTGATTGGCATGTCAGTTAACCATTTCCCTTAACGCCAACTAATTAATAACACTAAGTGGTGCAAAGCAAAGCAAATCTCGCTCTTCAATAGAATATATAAAAGTTCATTTCACGTATTCAGGTTCTATCATTTCATCTACAATTATTCTAGATTTAAATATTGTATGTCAGTTTTTATATACTTACTTACTCACTGGCACTATCGAACCCGTAGGTTCATGGCCGAACGGACATAAGCTCTCCATACATCCCTATCCTGAGCTACTGCTTTCCAATCATTCCCTGTATAATCTACTTCCCTCAAATCATAGTTAATGCTATTCTCCCACCTCATTCTTGGTCTACCAACTGGGCGTTTACCCTCTGGCTTTCCTAAAAGAAGCTTTCATGCAAGTCTTTCATTCCCCATACGCGCAACATGTCCTGCCCATCGCAGTCTACGAGACTTAACTGTTCTTATTATATCTGGCCTCCTATAAAGACCATGTAGCTCATTGTTATGTAGTCTTCTCCATTCACATGTCTGTTGATCTCTATTTGGTCCAAAAAATGTCCTAAGTACTTTATTCTCAAATACCCGCAACTCCGGAAAATTTTACCCCAGTTGAACCCATGTCCGCATTTCTTGACGGTTGTATTTTTACGGTGAAAGATCATCACTCTTTCGACCAAGGTACTTTTTTTCGTCTGGCTTATCACCTTCGACCAGTCCGGCATGGGTAACCCTATCGGCAGCAATGCTACCGCCGGCAAAGCTCTCAGGATCATTTAAGCACGCAAGCCACTCCACCACAACAAGGTAAAGATACCATGGAGGGTGTCAGTTTTTATCATCATCATCATCAATGGCAGTCATGGATTAGGCCATTCGCCTGTTCCGCTTCAGGAAAGAAATTGATCCCTCCATCTCTTCTTAGGTCTTCCTGGGTCTCTTCGCCTTGTGGGTCTGTAGTTCAATAGCTGCAAAGATAGTCTATTGTTTGGCATTCTCAGAAGGTGTTCATGCCAATTATTTTGATATTGTTGAATGATTTCAGTTATTGCTGGTGTGTTGAGAGCTTTGCGGATATCTTCATTACGTATGTGATCATAAAGCGTATAACCCGCTAAGGGTCTTAATAACTTCATTTCTGCAGCTACTATCCTATTTAATTTACCTGTAGTAAGAGTCCAGGTTTCAGAACCATAAAGTAGAGTTGGAAGAGCCATTGTTTTATAAAATTTTAGAATTGTATCTGGACGTACTTTTCGGAAAAGAATGCTTTTTATTGTTCCTATAAGTTTTTGAAATTTGACCAATTTTATGTCTATGTCTTTACATGTGTCGTAGGAAAGATTGCAGCCAAGATAAGTAAAGTATTAACTTGTTCTATTATATTGTTGTTAATAACAATTTTAGTTCGTATCGGTATTTTCCCTTGAAACGCCATAGTTTTTGTCTTACTCACCGAAATTTGTAAATTATAATCTTGGGTTATATTTGACAATCTATGTACTGCTCTTTGTAGGTGATCTTCAGAAGTAGCCAATATTACTTGATCATCTGCATACATTAATGTGTTGAGGGGTCGACCATCAATCATAAAGTGTGATTGTGATTCGTTTTGCCATAATTTTATGATTTCATTCATATATAAATTAAATAGAAGAGGGGAAAGTGGACAGCCTTGTTTTACACCTTGGGATATTAGTCTATCTGATTTGCTGATTTGATTATTTATTTTTATTCGAATTCGTGTGTTATGATACATGCTTTGAATCGCTTGAATTAAATGCTTGGGTATTCCTGCATTATGTAAGATATCCCATAATTTTATTCTGTTTACTGTGTCGAAGGCTTTATGATAATCAATGAATATCATAAAAGTTGGTATATTAAATTCTCTATGTTTTTCTATGATTTGTGCTAACGTAAAGACACTATCTATACAGGATCTGTTGGGTCTGAAACCATTTTGTTCTTCTAGGATAATTGCGTCAGAAATTGTGTTTAATCTGTTGGTAATTATTTTTGCATAAATTTTATAGGCAGCATTTAGCAGACAAATTCCTCTATAATTATTAATATCAGTTTTGTTTCCTTTTTATGAATAGATACAACTAGTCAGTTTTTATATAAATTTAATTTATTGTAACTTGACCAAATTAGATTATTATTTAATGAAAGAAAACTTACAGATAGTATTAGGATCGGTGTCGGTGGACTACTGGTTATCATTATCAGTTCTGGTTCCAAAGTTTAAGAGTTCAAACCTAGCTAGGGTCGATTGATTTCTTCTGGTCGCATAAACCACAAGTATGGCTATCTTTGGAAGGCAATTAAAGTTGTGGATATGTCCTTTAGATTTGCGTTACGTAAAAGAACCTTAAGTCAGAAATAAAAGACCGCTCAGTCAAATGTGTTGCCCGTCCTATAATTACGATGCTAACGATCTAAAACATTAAATAGAGTAGTAATAGTCTAGCAGTGTGAAATGGACAAACACGACGCTGAAAACTGCATGCCTGCCGACATGCGTTGTCATATTTAGGTGAATATCCAAGAAGAGCGTGTTTCATGGATTCTGGGGGCGCAAAAAAAAAGTAGCTTTGACTCATAGTCAAGACGTCTAAAGTTATGATATGCCCCTTTGGGAAAAGTGCAATGTTTCTGGCCGACAATCATTTTCATGCCAGAGGAAGCAAAGTGGCAGTCCCACTAATCTGAACACCGTTCGTAACGCAGCCTGGAGATTTCTTTGCCCACAGACAAGTCCAACATTACAAACCGGATAGACATGACATTTCACATGATACGCTGACTATTTAACTCATGCCCCAAATGGGAGTCAATGACCAATCACATTTCAATGATTTTCTATTCACAACTAATCACCGGGTTTTTCACCTCGATTTTATCAGTTTAATTTTATCTCTGTAAAATCGAGCTCCTCCTTTTTAACATTCTGATTATGTCATAGCATTATTCTGTAGTGAGAACATGTGGCTACGAGATTATATATATAGTGCACGAATGTAACCTTATCGTGGTTGCGGGAGAAAATATAATAAACATTTTTAGCAATTGAATATACCACAAGAAAAAGAAACCACTGTTAGCACTTTCTTAAACGTTTTTTTCCCAGGTAATAATGTTCCAAAAAAATATAATTGATATATTTGCATCATAGGACATCAGAAATGAATTAATATACAGTTTGATGTGTTTCATGATTTCTCCACAAGGGTGCATTCTTACAATATTGCGATCCTTTTGGCAATAAATAATATGATCTGGTTGCAGTGATACACAAGTGAAACATAACGTTCGTCATTTGTTTTCAAACATCGCCGTTTACATTAAATATATAAATATTTTAAAATAACTATATTTAAATAATGATTTGTGAGTAAACAGCTTAATTTTATTCGTTAAATAGTCCTAACGAATTACACTCTTGATTTCCAAATTCTCTAGATAAATCAACTCCTTACTTCATGAGTCGTGAATTTATCGATAATTTGGAAATCACTCGTGGCATTATTTATGATAATATGTATTCACAACGCTATTCAGCTCAGGGTTTTATTGCCAGCTTTCCGGACTAAGATAGATTGGCAGACTCAAAATCCATCTACTTTGGAACCGGCATTTTTTTTTACCAATCCTGGGAGAGAATTGGAAAGAATGAAATAAGATGATGATGGTGTTCAAATAGCCTTGTATCCGCTATGGAGAGATTTGTGAATCTAGCGAGAGACTTGAAATTCCAAGCTTGCTGTTTACCGGACCAGTGGTATGATAATGGCATTTTTTATGTTCTTCCAATATACTTACTTCATTCATAATTCTGTATTCATTTTTTAAATCACATTAATAAAATTCAAAAGAATTAAGATCTGGAGTGTATGGAGGTAACTTGGTCATCTTCTCCTACATCAGTTGCTATATTTCAGAATATATAATACTATTAGAGTAAAAAAAATAAACTGGTTTGAACGGGATATGTCCGAACAAGAATATATTTGCTCGTTTAAATATTCCATGTGGCATGTTTATCATATTTAAATAATAAAATAGTTTAATACAAATAAGTTTTTTTTACATTCAGACCATGTGTGTCGTTCGTTCGGTTTATTTTTTTACTCTCCAACTATGATAAACTTATTGTAAATACTGTTTTGTATATATAACAATGAGAGACTCGATGCAAGCAGTTCATATGAAAATGTAGAAAAGTAGGCAACTTATGGGATATGACTTCGTTATCAAATATTAGCATATCATTTCCATCCCCTACATTTTAATCGTCTGTATAAGTTTCGTTATTATCGTTGCATGTAATTCTGATTTCATTACATACGATTGAATTCTATATTATTGATCTTATTTTAGTGTATTTAGTCAAATCCAAATTCATTTGAGGTTTTGATATTAGCCAGGCTGGAAATTTGTGATTATCTGTAGTTATTCATTACTGTTGGAAGAATAATGTTTAGGTATTTAAAATATCTAGAAACTCTTAGTTGGGGAGATTTTATTTCCTGGGTAATTAAGATAGTTCTTGGATGAGTTCTAATATATTTCAGAGCAAAAATGTATCAATTGGGACTCATCATCATCACACACAAACACACACACACACATTATATATATACTTCTTCATGAATAACAAAGGAATATGTATTACACGGCACATAAACAAGAAATGAGTGACAATAAAAAGAAATGAAAATCTTATTTGATTAAGAATTATTGATTATTTATATTTAAAAAGTGTGCCAGCATAATTATGACAAAATCAGACAGTGAAGCTAGTTTAACAGGGTAACACGCCCTAGCATCCCAAGAAGTAGGTATTAGGATTCCGTTCAAAAGCAAAAGATTATTTTTATACACGGACCTTTATAGTTGAGTTTAAAAGAATAAAAAACATACAATTAATTAGTAGAAAGCGACTGGTGATCACTATTTCCATACAGTGCCTATCAAATATTTCCGAATATCCCTGGTGTCTCAAGTGGTACCGCTTGAAACGAGTATCTCAGGGGTGGCGGATTCAAGCTCAAGAATGATCAACGTGATTGCGTTTCTCCTATTCTTCTTAGTCGCCCAGCAAAATTTGCATTATAGTTTTAAATTTCATTACTGGGACCCGCACCACAATCATTATCTTAAAATTAAATCAATGAACGCCTACAGAACACTTAGCATACGCAAAAGAAAATTTAGCGCATATAAATAATGAAACCTTTCTAAACAATCGACACGAAATGTCAGCCCTGTTGTCAACCCAGCGTGATGGACAACTTCACCCCCAAAAAAATACGTCTGGTATCCAATACCATTAGAAACTCAGTCGACGCCAGGGCCATGGTGCCGTCCGGAAGTTTAGGCCTGTTTTAAAATCCTTACACATCGGGATTCAAACCCGTGACTTTCCGACTTATTGTGTATTGCCTTAAATAACTACAATAAGGCGTGTTATCCCCCGTATGAATAAAAATGATATTATATGCCAGAACATTTGGATAGGCAGATACGGATTATACTCACAAAACTACATTCTAACACTGAGCAACAAAAAATAAACTCTTTTTTTATCTCAGAAACAAAAATATGTGATTCTGATAGTCTTTTTTCTCCTGAATTCAAATATGATATCGTTTTTATCCTTCACACAAGGTTTCCGAGAGACAGAATTTATAATTTCAAACACTTTAATATTTTCTACATTCGTAACTACACAATATTCGAACATTCGGACTCACCTAGAAAGTAAGAAATGGCAATTTTCTGCTATATTTCGCCTATGGAGCATCCCTCTTGATGGTCCAACAATAATCGGCCAGCATATTAGGATTCATTTTGCATTGATATCTCTTTTCCATAGCTGAAATCTCCTGAGTTAGCTCATTTGGGTTTATTTTACAATAACAAATGGACGAAAAAAAGTTTATTAAAAAAATATGTAAGTCCATTAATTGAAATTGAAATAAAAAAAACTGTGGGTGATTGAGAAATTCCGAATAAATATTTGAAAACACGATAAAAAATTGCATTAAGTACAACTATTGGTACTCATGAGACAAAAGCCATGTTGGCCAGTGTAATTGATATATCACATCCCAGATGAAAAATGGCTGTTAACTTTTAAAATCGAACTCTCGCCGCCGGAGTGGACAGTAGGGACTCTACCGGTCACACCTTGGCGACTGTCCATTGAAGTACCTCTATTCAGTTAGTGTTTTAATCCATGATTATGTATAGTAACAGTATTAAAACTGCGCAACATGTCCAAATTTTTTGGTAACACCCTGTGTGCCTATGTACATTTTACGTTAGAACTTAATGAGCTTGATTCCCTGCGGTGCTCTCCCATTTAGACGTCCGTTGCCAGCACTTGAAAGACTTATATTTACATAGAAGCGAGGCTGCACGTACTATCGCCGGGGGCAATTTTAATATAGTCTTATTTTTATACAGAGCAGAACACAGCTAGTTTGTTAATATGTCCATTTCAAACCATTCTCCGCAGCAACCTCCCCTAACAATAATTAAAACGTGACAAATAATAATTTTTCAAAACTTACTACTCAGTGTTTATTAGAAAAATCCTCCATTTAAGATTTAAATAAAATATTCTATATTAGAAAAGAAATGTCTTGAATTGAGTTTTGTTAATCCATTGTACATGCTGTTTGTTATTATATGAATGTTCCTTAAATATCTTTATCTCCGAAAGAAAGAAACATATTAGCCTAAAATT
Source organism: Diploptera punctata (assembly GCA_030220185.1). NCBI lineage: Eukaryota > Metazoa > Arthropoda > Insecta > Blattodea > Blaberidae > Diploptera > Diploptera punctata. The sequence continues at coordinate 1,110,428 of JASPKZ010003852.1, forward strand.
AGAGAACAATAATAGTGTCATTTAATCAGCTCTAGTAATTCTAAAATAATCCAGTGCTCCGTTTTACTCCTTCTTGTATCTACATTCGCTGAGAATTAAGTAAAATTTAGTAACTTTATTTTCTGTTTCGTGTGTTTTTTAAATATTTGGTAATTTAATTTTAATCTTTCATTTCTATTTTGTTCCAAGTTGTGTAAGTAAGTATGTTCCATGTAAGTATGTGGATTTACTTATTGATTAACACACTTATTCCATGTTTTACGTTTCAGTTAGTTAATACCCCATCCAAGAATATGTTGAACACTGTAATTCGTCCGTCACTTTAGGCGTATAGCATGTCTCCTTATGCTGGTGCATAATTAAAAACACAAATATGATACTCATAAATGTGTATTAGTCTACAAATCTTTGACTAAGACAGATGCATGGCGTTTCTGTACTGAAAAACTTTGAAAAAACATTCAAGTGTAGGGATCATCCAATGTAATAACTCGTAACTTCTCAATATCGTCGTTCCAATTCAGAAATCTTTTCTGACTAATACTTGTACATTTTGATGTCATGGTAATGTATACAATGTCCAAATTCATTGTTTTATTTCGAACAATAAGTTTAGTATCCTAAGAAGATTTCCAACTAGCGGTTTTCATTTATTTTTGTATTACTGATAATTTATTGAGCAATTAATTTTTGCAAAGTAATTTAAAATTTACTCTAGAGCCGTGTGTATATATAAGATATATATATATAATATATATATATTTATTTATTTATTTATTTATTTATTTATTTATTTATTTATTTATTTATTTATTTATTTATTTATAGGCCTATATACACATTCAACATTCTATGAGGACATTTGGTGTAACGCATCGAGACAGAGGATAGAGAACGACGGAGAATTTTAATTAAGGAACATTTGAATTACGAACTGATAATCTATAAGTCCGTAGTAATTTATGTATTTCTTAAAATTCATGTTAATTATTAAGTTTGCTTGGAGAAAAACTCAATGATGAGGCAAATTCTCAATGAATAATATATATATATATTATTATTCTTCTTCTTAAACATAATTTGTAGGATTTTCATCCTGTTTATATAGTGGGATGCTAGCACGTTTTCATGGCGGGTTTATTATTCGGGGTTTCCTCCCTAGGCCGATTGCCTTCACCCAGCTCCAAAGCTCAGCCTGCCCCGTTTTATTTCGCAGTTGTCTCTCCTAGATGGGTTGTCTTGCAGGACTAACGAACCCCATTCGCCCGTTTGTTAATCTACAAGTCAGTATATGTAGAATATATAGGCCTATATAGCGTGGTTGGTTAAGTCTATATGCTATAACTTTGAAGTTCGCGATTTCAATTCCGGATGGGGGTCGCAATTTTTTTAACTTTTGACGGCATCACAGTCCTGGGTTGCGTTCAAGTGACTTGTTCAATACTCTCGTCCCTCCAAAACATGATATAGGCCTAAATAATACAAGGTTCCATGTTTATACTATTTGCATATCTCAGAAATGTAACCTACAAGTCGAATAACGTTTTGTAGGTTTATACTGCATTTTATTTTTATTTTAATTATGAAATAGTTTTAAGATTAATAGTAGTAATCGAATTATTACTTAGAGTTTCGTCTCAATTCTGCTACATGTAAATTATTTTGTTTGGAATTAAGCTTTTGGGTTTGGTCACACAGAGCGAAATGCTGAAAATATGATCTGCCATTTTGATATTTCCAAGTCCAATGTCTCACTTAGTTTAGTAAGCAATGTTGTTGAGAACACTACGAGACGTTATATGAATGCGCCATAAGCATAGTATAAATAAATTAATGCAGTTGTACAAGTATTGCTATAATAAACGACTGCAATAATCTATCCCCCTTTTCAGAAATATTAGAGTCGAACAAAACATTTTTTGGAGTTTAATATATGTTTAATCTTACTTGCTTTTATCTTATTATATTCATGAAAAATATATCGGTTAAAATTTAAAAATTTCAAAGAATAAAACTAAAATTTTAGCATTTAAAGGACATGACACCTTAAGAGCAAAAATAGTAATTGATAATAACATTTTAGAGCGAGTGAACAGTTTTAAATATCTAGGCTTCAATTTTCCATATGTTAAAACTGCAGATATTAATGACAAAATAAATCAATTTAATCTAATATTTGCCACTATTAAAAGAACCCTTAAAAACACAAGAAAAGAAACAAAAATAAAATTTTATAATGTAATGGCTGTTCCTGTATTGATGTATGGATCAGAATGTGGGACGATCACTAAAAGACAAGAACAAAGATTGGAAGCAGCTGAGATGAGATTTTTAAGAAATATAGCAGGATATACTCTGCTGGATACGAAAAGAAATGAAGATATAAGAAAGGAACTAAATATTTTCAAACTTACAGATCGAATTATTAAATATAGGAACGACTGGAAAGAACATATTAATAGATTGGCAGAAGAAAGATTTCCAAAACTATAGCTATATTATAAACCGCACGGAAGGAGAAATGTTGGACGTCCACACAGAAGGTGGTCTGAACAATTTTAACAATTCCAGCTTTCATGAAACCGGAACGAGGCAATAGGCTTAATCCCTGGATGATGATGATCATGATATCGCTTATACTTTCTATATTGGCAAAACCGAATGTTGGGAAGGTTATTAGGCAAGATTCGGGGAGCAGAGTCTAAGACGTTTTCGAGATAAAGTATTACCCGCACGAGACTGTCCAACCAGTTTACTTTATGATTGTAAAACCATAATTATAGCAGTATCTCACCCCACTCTCCTGCTGGTACAATTTGTATAGGTCACACTCTATTTCGTGCCGAAATTCTTCTCCGTTACTTATTCGATTTATCTGACTCATTATAAATAAGTCACATATATTCTATATCGAGCCAAAGGACTTTCAGTATAAACGAATTAGGCCTTCCCCTCAATATTTATCTTTCTGCAAGTTTTTAATTCAAGATTTCTGAGTATATAATATATTAACCTTCTATCAACACTCGTTTAAATAACCACTCAAAAACATTTCATTTTAATTCATACCTACATTTTTCTTGTTTATGGCGTTAACTGTGTTCTGCCGGAAATTGTATATTCCGCAATATAGAAATCATAAACATTTTATCATGGCACCAGTAAAAATGTCATGATGTATATAGCTAAGAAATTAACAGTTAATAATTAAGGAGCTTTTCAGTGGATACCCTATATTTTAACAAAGGGATCTGATCTACAATATTTTAATATGATTCTAAAATCTGGAAATAAATGAGCTCGTTTCTAGATCTGTATCACGATGTAGATATAGCTCCCGAAGAAATTGCACGCATCTAAAATCCTGGCGTCTTCTTTCCCTGTCTGTCTATTTTTCCCCTCTTTCTTCTTTCTCTTCGCAATTTTCATTCGCTACTGTTCTTTTACCGATATTCTATATTATTTATCGTGATTATTTTTAATGTTTGTTCCTATTTAACTATATTAGGTATGGAAAGTCAATCTAACTACTTCAAAATATTTATTTTACGAACATTGGCATATTTAACTTTAATTATTTAGTTGGTTCTATGTTCTGTATGCATTGATTTTATCCGCATCCAATTACTATTCATGAATTGTTTATTTATTCAGCGTGTTTACTCATTTAAAATGAAACGATTTAATATTGCCAAATGTTCTAGGATTAAATGCATCAAGGTAAATTTGATCTTTTAATCCCATATGAAGATAGTTACACTGAAATTAATCTATAACAAAAAAAAATATTCGGAAATTAAAATTATTTTTAAAATATATGTTTTATGTAATTTAAAATAATATGTTTACTGTATTTATAAGCCAATTACCTTAACTATTTGACTCATGCTCCAAATGACCAATCAAGTTTCAATGAATTTTGATTTACAACCAATCACAGACGTTTTTCACCTCGATTTTATCACTTTCATTTTATGGTTTCCATCAGAGAAAGTAATTCCCACATTGTATATATATATTGCAAGAATGTAACCAGATTCTGTTTGCGAGATATAATAGAAAACGCATTCATAGCAATTGATTATACCACCAAAAAGATAAACCACTGTTTGCACTTTCTTAATCGTATTATTTCCCACGAATTAACGTTGCACAAAAATATAACTGACATATTTACATAAATTAATTAATAACCTGTAATGATGTGTTTAATTTTTTCCCCACTAGGCTGCATTCTTACAATATTGCGATTCTATTTGGCAATAAATATGATCTGGTTGCAGTGATGAACAAATGAAACATAACGTGTTTCATTTGTTTCAGACATCGGCGTTTACATTAAATATACAAATATTTTAAAATAATTATATTTAAATAATGATTTGCGAATAAACAGCTTAATTTTATTCGTTAAATAGTCCTAACAAATGCCACTCTTCATTTTCCAAATTCTCTGGATAAATTCTCTCCTCACTTCGTGAGTCGTGAATTTATCGATAATTTGGAAATCACTCGTGGCATTACTTATGATAATAAATACAGGGCTCCCAATATAAAACCGGACACGCCTCACGGGGTTTCACCCGTCAGGCTGCGCTCTCTCCTCGTCCGCATTTCACTCTGCCAGCCGCAGAGTGTCCGGTTTTATACTGGAAACCCTATATAAGGAGTATCAGTTGAATAAAATAACTTTGGAAAGAACATTCTTCCTAATTTAAAAAAGCTGATTATAAATAAATGCTCTGTCTTAATATTCACTTACAGATTACATGTCGATCCTTACTAGTTTATAGGCCTATGCTACTTTTAAGAGATTACATGTCGATCCTTACTAGTTTATAGGCCTATGCTACTTTTAAGAGATTACATGTCGATCCTTACTAGTTTATAGGCCTATGCTACTTTTAAGAGATTACATGTCGATCCTTACTAGTTTATAGGCCTATGCTACTTTTAAGAGATTACATGTCGATCCTTACTAGTTTATAGGCCTATGCTACTTTTAAGAGATTACATGTCGATCCTTACTAGTTTATAGGCCTATGCTACTTTTAAGAGATTACATGTCGATCCTTACTAGTTTATAGGCCTATGCTACTTTTAAGAGATTACATGTCGATCCTTACTAGTTTATAGGCCTATGCTACTTTTAAGAGATTACATGTCGATCCTTACTAGTTTGTAGGCCTATGCTACTTTTAAGAGATTACATGTCGATCCTTACTAGTTTATAGGCCTATGCTACTTTTAAGAGATTACATGTCGATCCTTACTAGTTTATAGGCCTATGCTACTTTTAAGAGTGCGATTTAATTTTGAAAATAGATCTGAAAATATGGGACAGCAAAGTTTGTTTACCTTCTGGGATAATTGTCAAAAAACTGTTCGTTTCGCGATTGAATAGTTCATATCAATTAATAATTAATATAAATTAATTGAAACAAGAAACCTAAATATAAACAAAAAATTGAAATACACAACCTAATAACCAAGATATCAAGCATCTCGAAATAAAATGAGAATAAAATTGTTTAAATGTGTGAACTATTTACCTCATGGATCAGTTACCGATCCGTAATAAGAATATTATCAATTTTTGCCGCTATTATATTTATTGCCAACAAAGTTTATCGTTTTCCTCTTATGAGTTTCCTGTTTTCACGCCCATGACAATCTTTTTTTTTTGGAAAATTGGATTTTTTAAATTTCATGGGGTCTGCGCAGTGAAATAACTTTATAATCTATATTTAAATAGGTGTATAAGCGTATTTTATAACCAGAACCCGATCTTTGACAGAATGCCTTTTTTTTAAATGTAGGCCTATTAGATCTATCTTAAATTTAAAAGTAAATCCGTACGAATTGCATATTTGTGATTGAAATAGTGAAGTCTTATGTTACTTTTTTATTTTTTTAACATAAATTGTTAATTTACAAAAATGAAAACCTTTTTTTACTCCTTTTTTACAGCTTTACTTGATTGCGATTTATGAATTAATTATTTTTCGAAGTTTTAAAAAGTATTAGATGAAAATAAGTAACCTCTCAAATAAATTATAATGTCTTCCAGCCAATTCATATTTGCTTTAACAGCAGCAATGAATGACTTTTCAAGCGCAACTATAATTTTGCTTAAAACTTTAAAATTTAAATTGTTTTAAAATATCTTACTCAACATTAAAATTAATATGCTTATTGAGGTGAATAAATATGCAAATTCATGATATTTTTGCATTGCCTTTTTCTTCACTATTTTAGTTATACCGGTAATAATGTTTGTCTATTTGAATAATTTATAATGTCCTTTTGGCTGCCAATTTTAATTGAATGAATCATTTCGTAAAGGAATTATCTACAGCTGATCAAATTTTATAAATAAACTGATTCAACTTGTTCAGGATAAAGCATTGAATCTAAACGTGCTACTGAATAAAGTCAGAAAGTGGTAAAGGAATAGTATAGTTGATCCGTTCTCACGCGAAAACGGTTGAAGTACGGGGTGAATCATAAATATGGCTATATGTTTGATCGCATTATGTGATTAAATTTACCATTACAGGAAATATGAAATTACCGCTGGAAAGGCAATTATTCAAATTACAAAAATGGAATAAAACAAAACAGTGTAGAACTTACGCCATTAGTCAAAATGGCGTTGAATATGCAACAGCAAATTACAATTGCTGCATGGGCAATAACGTATGCTAATGATCGTGAGGCCGCAGGACGGGCAAGACGTGAGTTTAACGTAGCATTGCAGCCGTCGTCTATGGGGAAGTGGAGAAAACGACTGCTAGAAACGGGAAGGATGCAGAAAATCAAACCTCCTGGAAGGTCTCGCATTAGCACGGATGCAGAAACAATGAAGAGAATTGTGGAGGCGTTCGACGCTAGCCCACAAAAATCAACCCGCTAAGCTGCACGTGAGCAGTGATTTGTTTTGTTTTGTTCTATTGTTGTAATTTGAAGGATTCCCTTTCCAATGATAACATCATATTTCCTTTAATAATAATATTTTCGTCACAAAAAGCGTTCAAACGTATAGCCATATTTCTGAATCACTCTGTAGGTACGTAAACATGGAATAACGAAAAAAAATAATTTCAGAAACGATAGTAAAAAGAATGCCTTTTCGAAATAACTCATTAAGTTATTTATAATGCCTAAAGTTAGTGTTGTCTCCAATGTATCTCATTGAGTTAAGTTGAAAGAAATAAATAAAACAATTTATTTCATCCCGAGAAACATACTCCTATCTGTTTGATTGTTATCGTAAATGGAAATGGCGGAAGGAACATTCGTAACAGTAACTTTAAGGTTTTATAAGAGCATTTTATGGTTGCGTTATTTGATATTTGACATATTCACTAAATAATCAAAATCCAACGGCTCATGATAAATCCTGGGCCACTCGTTATATTATTCCACATAATTTACTTTAATCTACATTATAATAGTACTTGTTTAATACATTACGTGCTATATCTGAAAAGAACTTTATTTACATAGCTTTGCTATAAAACAAGTGAAGAAAAGTATAAACTCTTTCCCAGCATTTTCAATATCTCTTTTTTTGTGTGCCACATTACACGGGAAATGTTTTATCATATAAATGGAGTTTGCGGGAACTTTTATCTGATTATTTATAGATGTGGTGTAACTTCGCCACGAGTGTGAGGATTAGGCAGATGTTGGGGAAAAAGAGAAGAAAACAAGGTTGAACGTATTTCATTGTTATTCACTTCCTATCGGCTTTCAATGAAAATTGCTATTATCGAACCAAAGTAATTATTTTAGCCATTATAAATTAGGGTTTGGTACAGGCTCAAATAAATAAATGTATTAAAAATTAGTTTCAATTTACAGTTACAAAGTAATCTAATTAATTTTAGAACATCAATTTTTGAGTAAAACAAATATGAGTATGTCAACACAGATATTATTATTAAAATTCAACGTCAGTTGCCATTTTCTGAAAACTTAGTCAATATACAAATTAAAGATAGTTGTTGAAAGAGGGCACCCTTGTCGTAATCCCTGATTTATTACGATTACATGTTTTGATTTTATATTTCAACTTTATTTTGACATTTTCCAATCATTATTTTCTTATATTATGTTTAAACTCATTTTTGAAATAACGATAAACCTCAGTAATAAAACAAACTAGAGATATTACGACTCCAAGAAACATAATAAGGAAAGCGCCTGCAAAGTGTGTTACAGACAGCTTCTTAAGAAATTGCGCAGCATCAGCAACAATTTGTTTTTTTTTATGGTAATATTCAATGGGGAACGCCGTAGCGTAGTGGTTAAGGCACTGAGCTACAAGCTGGAGGGTCGAGGGTTCAAGTCCCGTTGAGGTCAGGATTTTTAAACTGGCCCAAGTCCTCTGGCGGCACTATGGCCCTGGGGTCGACTCAGCCTCTAACAGAAATGAGTACCAGACGCTTGTTCTGGGGTAAAGGCGGCCGTCACGCAGGGCTGACAACCCGGCTGACATAAAGTGTCGACTGTCTAGAAAAAGTGGGAGCCTTAACCTCCTACTACCCCAAGGGCCTCCGGACCTGTTGTGGGATCACTTTACTTTACTTCACTTTTATGGTAATATTCAATAACACGCACACACTATTGAGTAACACTAAGAAATTAGGACTGGAAGTAAATATCAATAAAACTAAATATATGGTCACATGTAGAAATTCATTATATAATGGAAATGTATAGCTAATGACAAATGAGGGAAATTTTGAGGAGGTGGCTGAATTCAAGTACCTAGGAACAATAATCACAAATAGGAATGAGATGCACAAATAAATTAAACATAGGCTCAATTCTGGAAATGCGTGCTATTATTCATTGCAGAGACTCTTGATGTCCAAACTCCTTTCAAAAAACGTTAAACTGAAAATATATAAAACTATTATTCTACCAGTTATATTATATGCATGCGAAACATGGGCTCTTACTTTAAGGGAGGAAAGGAATAGAAGGGATAGAATGAAAAGTGATGAGATAAGGATGCAGTGGAATAGTATGGAAATGGTTGAACATATACAAAATTATCAGATTAAATGGTTCCAACACGTCCAGAGAATGTCAAATTCCCGTTTACCAAAGATGATTTACCACCTCAACCCTAATGGCATTTTTCTAAAGAGACCTCGGAAGACCCTTCAACCGATGGAAGGATCAGTTTTTGTAGTCGCAGAACGGGCATCATCACCCAATACTGCATTCGGAAGGAAATTACAAGTATTTGAGAATAAAGTTCTTAGGAAAATTTTTGGACCAAAGAGAGATGAACAAACAGGTGTATGGAGAAGACTACATAACAATGAACTACATGGTCTTTATAGGAAGCCAGATATAATAAGAACAGTTAAGTCTCGTAGACTGCGATGGGCAGACATGTTGCACGTATGGGGAATGAAAGACTTGCATGGAAGCTTCTTGTAGAAAAGCCAGAGGGAAAACGCCCAGTTGACAGACCAAGAATGAGGTGGGAGAATAACATTAACTGTGATTTGAGGGAAGTAGATTATACAGGAAATGATTGGAAAGTATTAGCTCAGGATAGGGATATGTGGAGAGCTTATGTCTGCGCGGCCATGAACCTATGGGTTCGATAGTGCCAGTGTGTAAGTAAGTAAGTAAATTCAATCTCCTTTTAATCTCTTGAATCTATGGTATTTATGCGTAGGATACACTCGTAGGTCTGTTCCCCTATTATGCTTTCATACATACGTTTTTTATGGTGAAAATTGATACTATTTTTAATAAATCATGAAATGATTATTAATAATTATATGAATTGTTTTAATAAAAATCTAGCCCATCATTTACTTTTAATTACTGAGGAAAGCCACTCCTGACAGATAGCTGGATGGCGAGATTTTAACAAAATATTAATTCTATCCTCGAAAAAGAGTACTTATAATCCGTGGTTTATTCATGCTGATATAGGACATAAGTAAATACAAATTTAAATACCAGCATGTTTTAATATAAATTAATCTTCTTCTATTTGATAAACACATTATATCCATGGTATAACTAAATGTTACTAGACTGGTAAATATTAACATTAGACTATAAGATGGAGAATAATATTGTTATCCTTGTCAGGGAAATAATTACGTAACAAGGATTAAAATTAAGCTTTTATGGGTGTGTTCATGGACAAACATAACTAACACCGTAACTTCCAAACTAACTCCTACATTCAACTAGTATAACCAATATAATTTTATTTCACATTATTTTAAATACACAAATAGCATATTTTATCGTATGATAGTTTTCTCTTCTTCTTCCTCTCTATCGTATTTTAAATTCTCGCCTTATAGGTACTTTTACATGTCTCATGCCGCCCCAGTCTTAGAGTGGCATAGCCTGTCGGGAGAGGTATTTTAAACTTTGTATTGCCGCGGTGGACTAGTGGTTATGCTTCTTGCCTCTGGTCCCAAGGGTCGCGGGTTCAAACCCGGCCGGGGTTGATGGATTTTTTAGGACGGAAAAATCCAAGGAGCAAGTCCTCCGGGAAGGACTTTAAGCCGTGGGTCCCGAGTCTGAAGATTTTCAGGCTCGTTAAAAATCCTTAAGCCTAAATGAAAAGGCTCTAAGCAAAATGTACCGAATTTTCCCGTCCTAGTACTACATTGGTTTCCTAGATGTATGTATGAGGCGGAACGCTGACCACGGACCACTCAAAATGACATCTATACGAAAACAAGTGTAACTAAATTAGTATGGTTCAAATTCTTCCCTGTAGGGGGAGAGCGCCTAAATCTCTGTAAAGGGAAAACATGGGCTTACAATACAGTACAAAATTGCATACCTATTTTTTTGAACACACAAGAAATGCAGTGACTCCTTGAAAGAGTGGTCAGCTCAATCCAGGCCTCCTCTGAGTGAAAAAGTTAAGATGAAAGACATCATTCACTCACACATTCATACTCAACAAAGTGAATATGATGATGATGATGATGATGATGATGATACCAGATGATGTTTGGGGTTGAGCCTCAAAGTTGTCTGACATCTGCCTTACAGGTGAGGAAAAACCCTGAAAAAAATATCACCCAGGAAACTTGTCCTGATGGGATCGAAACCGGGTCTATTGCGAATACGGACTGAATAAAATTTTACTCTTATTAAATTATTAATAATATTTATAAATAATTGTTTTTTCAATTTATTAACTCCAAGAATTATCATATATTTAAGAATAATTATAGAATGTTTAATGTTTATATCAGTGCAAAAGATAATGCTGAATTATGCTCGGGATGAACTGATTGGAATGTAATGCTGAGTTATTAGAACTATTTCAAGATAAAATATAAATAAAACTAAAATATGGGCTAATAAATTATTAATTATTGTGTAAAGTAATATATTCAAAATATGTTAATAAGTCCATAATTCAGAATAACTGTTATGAATGTAGTCAGGCATTGCAATATTACTTGTAACAATTGAATAAATGAATACTGATTCAATCATTACTGCCAATTAGTAAAATGAAATTCAAATCGAATCATAACTGTTAAAATATTTTCCATAACATGAAATAATTTATTTTTAGTTAACCTTAAAATAAAATTGGTATTGATGATATGAACTACTTAATTATGTCCAAATATTTTTTATTGAGCTTCCTGCTTGTTTACCTGTAAAAATACTGATTAAATTTGCCTGTTTTTTTCATTTATCAGTGAAACTTTTATACATGTAATATAATAATCAATTTATCGATCATTTTATAAGATCGTAAAATGAGATGTACTAACTAACTCTCAAACGCACTATCGAACCCGCAGGTTCATGGCCGCGCAGACATAAGCTCTCCATACATCCCTATCCTGAGCTAATGTTTTGCAATCATCCCTTGTATAATCCACTTACCTCAAATCATAGTTAATGTTATTCTCCCACCTCATTCTTGATCTACCAACTGGGCGATTTCCCTCTGGTTATCCTACAAGAAGCTTCCATGCACGTCTTTCATTCCCCATTCGTGCCACATGTCCTGCCCATCGCAGTCTACGAGACTTAACTGATCTTATTATATCTGGCTTCGTATGAAGACCATGTAGTTCATTGTTATGTACTACAATATTAAATATATTTCCATTTACTTCAGTGCGCGGTGGGCTAGTGGTTATGCTCCTTACCTCTGGTCCCGAGGGTCGCGGGTACAAACGCGGCCGGGGTCGATGGATTTTTTAGGACGGAAAAATCCAAGGAGCAAGTCCTCCAGAAGGGACTTAAGCCGTGGGTCCCGAGTCTGAAGATTTTCAGGCTCGTTAAAAATCCTCAATCCTGAATGTAAAGGTCTCTGCGCAAAATTTACCGAATTTTCCTGTCCTAGTACTACGTTGGTTTCCTAGATGTCGGTATGAGGCGGAACGCTGACCACGGACCACTCAAAAATGACATCTATACGAAAACAAGTGTAACTAAATTACTATGATTCAAAATTCTTCCCTGTAGGGGGAGAGCGCCTAAATCTCTATAAAGGGAAACATGGGCTTACAATACAATAAAAAATACTTCAGTGATGCCCATTGATGTTTAATTACTACTTATTTACTTAAAACTATTTGACATTCTTGGACTTCAATTTATTTTATTCTACTGCACTATAACACGCTAACTACGTGTGACATAACGGTGCAAGTGTTTTAAAAAATTATATAATATAGTACTGTCATTCATTAAAGTACTTTCAACTATAAATTTCCAACAAAACATATCCGATATCGATTGATAATGTACGCGCAACAAGCCTTGAAAGTATCGATCTAAAATTACAGGCACGAGTTATAAAATTGACATTGATTTCGAATCACTAACACTACCGGAAATTGCGACCGAATCTTTGAATGTTGCTGAAAATGTATTGTACAGAAGTCAAGTAAAATGATCGTTAATTTTTATATTGTTACAGAGTACCGTGGGTTGAATTTTCACGTCGTTTCGGTGTAAATTAAAAGAGGGATGACGTCGAAACACTCTACAACAACTTTATTTAAGTCTATAAATTCTTCTTCACATTCTACTCACAGTTTGCTGTACTAATTAATCTTGTTTTCAAGTTTATCTACCACAATAATTTTTCACAGCTCACTGTATCGCTGTCAATACACAACTGACTCGCTTCCTGCCCTCGCCACAGGATATAGCCTATAGGGCGGGGAGGGAAATGTCTAGGCTTCCGATCGAAATCTTTCAAGTATGGAAGTTTCTAGCCATCGATCTTTCCCGACAGAGGAAACAGAGGCTTAGAGAAATCTCTGGAACGGGATTCCAGACGTTTCTTATAATCTGCATGGGTCTTTCGACTCGTGAGTCGGCGACTCAGGAATCTGTTTCTACCAATTCGACACCACTATTCTCGTCTTCACCCGCGAACTTCAAACGTAGTTATTACGATGCGTTACATTATTCTAATAAATTTATTTAATATCCTGTGTTTTAACTTGTTGCTTTAAGGTTAAAATCTCCAAACAACAGCCTGCAAACATCAGTAAACATGACGTAGGTACGAAAGTGCCAAAATATACTCAAGTTCAATTTTTTATTAAATATATAAAATATCAGAACTTAGATAATGTTTATGGTCGAAAATAATAGTCATATGCACATTGCCTGTAATGGTAATGAAGACGCTCATATACAAATTATTAAACTCGCCTATGTTAATTTCATAAACGTAACCTTCCCCAGCGTCTTTTCGTTTCATAATGTACAGAAATACAAATACATGTATTGAAGATAAAATACAGACCTCCTTCTGGAAACTAAATACAATTGGTTATTTTACTTCTACGTTATAACTTACTTTAAATTTTAATTTCCTAAAATTAATCACATGATAACTTCTATCTTGCAAAGCATTAATTTCTCGTGTGACGGACCAGTAAAAACGAAATCATACATAAGTTATTTGATATATTGACACAAATTTAAGTAATGTCTACTCTTTCACTTGCAATAATATGTATATTGACACAAATTTAAGTAATGTCTACTCTTTCACTTGCAATAATATGCATATTTAGTTTGATAATGTCTGCACATGCACATATCATCCCTTGAAGCAGTTTTTATTGGGATGGAGCGAATCAACACTTTTATACATACTATAGATAGCCAGTATGATTAATCACAAATGACAAAACTAACAATAATCAATCCGCATACCGGTAATCATAGTTCTACACAAAATTAATATAACATTTGAATTGATTCTAAAGTTCAAACAACTCAGTGGTAATTTCTATCTAAGATTATAACAACTTCATTGAGAAAAATAAGCTAGACCTTTGTAATCTGAATATTGGAAAATACATAACTGAATTAATAATAATAATACGCCTAATAATAATAATAATAATAATAATATAATAATAATAACAATATCAGGAATTATTATATTATTATTATTATTACTATTATTATTATTATTATTATTATTATTATTATTATTATTATTATTATTATTATTATTATTATTATTATTATTATTATTATTATTATTATTATTATTATTATTATTATTATTATTATTATTATTATTATTATTATATTATTATTATTATTATTATGTAAGTTTATGACCCTATTTCACATCCAATCTTCATTCAAAATTATTCTGTTATTTTTTATGTTTTTACTTTTCAAGTGTAGCACATAAAATGTCATATAACAGTATTAATAATAATTAGCTATATAAATTATATTAGTTTTAATTATTACTATTGTATAAATATTTTGCTGCATTTGGACTGAGCCCGATCTATGAGCTACTTCTCATTCAAGAATCGTTTGAAAATGCATGTAAAGTATATATATATATATATATATATATTACTACATTTGTCGATACAGCCGTTTACGAAATATTATTGACTGCATATCTCCAAGATATTTTATAGAGGAGGAAGTATGAATGCAATATAAATTACAAAATAACTTACATGAATTTTTAATTTGAAGTTATTATGAAGTTATAATATTTATTAATGATTTATGATTTATTCTATGATATGAACTTGTATAATTTCCTTAATATAATATTTTTCACTGGTTGAGTGGAACAGAAGGACTTATGACCTTAACTCTGCCAGTTCAAATAAATTATTATTATTATTATTATTATTACTATTATTATTATTACTATTATTATTATTATTATTATTATTATTATTATTATTATTATTATTATTATTATTATTATTATTATTATTATTATTATTATTATTATTATTATTATTATTAGACCTGTCTAGTGAAATTAAAAAACTTCATTCATTAAAAATTATATTGATGTCTATTATCTCATACGGTACGTAATGGATTAACAGACAAATAATAAGTTAGCCATTTAGATCAGGGAGGACAGGAAGTTACACATACGATATGACATTAAACTGCATATCCTAACATTCATATAATCGTTTACTAAGCCGTATTACTGTTTCAGAGTGATATTAAACTTTACATACTGTATTTATGTAGCAGTTCAGGTTCCTAGTAGATACCAAGCTCAGCTAAGAGAGACAATTCTACCAAATTAAGAGAATGGATACATTTAGAAGTCACAATATCCATCAAAATAATTTTTATGAAAAATGGATAACTCTTTTTATTCACAATGATATTTTTACAAATCACTATCGCTAATAATATGGTATAGAAAATATATGCATTTATATATTCATTCTGAATTATTCCTACAATTATCAATCTTAAGTCGTTATACTATCTAGAGTTGACCTGCTCTGTCTTCAAAGGTAACCCTGGCATATTGCTAAGATCCAGAGTCGCCCGACATTTGTATCTGTGTAATATGTGGTCCACAGTTCAGAGTTCCTGCTCCCTGCCTACAGGCGGCAGTCCCGTTGCACTTTATTTCCGCGACACCCTATAAAACGAGAGAGAGAGAGAAGAGAGAGAGAGAGTAAAATTTAAAACTTCTATCAGTCTTCTTGTCCACCACTGTCGTCTCGAGGTAGCGTGCTGCCTTGTCACGCAGCGGGCCCGGGTTCGATCCCCGCTCGGGACAGTTTTTCTGGGTGAGGTTTTTATCGGGGTTTTTCCTCACCTGTAAAACAAATGTCAGGAGAACTTTGAGGCCCAAACGGTCCCCGCAATCATATGGCCATCATCATTATCTTCATCGCCCTTCACCGGTGTGGAAAGCAACGGGAAGCTACCACACCTACAATTCCCTAGTAAAGCTGCAAGCATAGAATGAAAATGCTATGACTGCAGTGAAGGACCTGCCCTCGGGCAGAATTACTATGGAATTAGTCTTCTTCTGCTCTAAGGATTAGGCATTTCTGCCTGTTCCGGTCCCAAAAATACTGTATATTTTCATCAATCCAACTTGTCAGTAATTGTCCTTGAATCCTGAACCTTTGGCTTTGTACTGCCTAATATATATTGTTAGACGATTTAAGTGACCATCCATTTTGTTTTATATTCAACTTTTCTTTTTCATTCAAGTTAAATATATTTAATTCTTGCTTTACATATCCATTTATTTTTATCTGTTAATTTATAACCTGCCACTGTTCTCAGAAATTTAAGTTCAACAGCTTTTATTCGTAGATAGGCCTTTTTTTAAGCGGCCCGTCTACGAATAAAAGCTGTTGAAATTAAATTTCTGAGAACAGTGATGTTTTTTAAACGTCCAAGTTTCACTTCCCTTCAACATTGCGGGCACTTGACGTTACTTTGTGAATTCAGTCAAGTTTTTCTTCTTAAATGTCATAAAATTGTACCACACGTATTATGAAATGCTGATTTTTTCTAATTCAAAATTAAAATTATAGCTTATCAGATATATTTTGTTTTTAGTTTTTATATATTATTAACTATTTTGGCACAAAAGTGCGTCAGATTTAGTAGTTGAATATAAACTTGTTCTATTAATGTAATACATTAATTCAAAGATTATGAGATCAATTCGACCCAAATTGATGGATTTTAACTTTTAAAAGTCTGGAGAACACTGTAATGTTACATTCCTAAAATTAACATCTGCCACAGACAGTAGTAAGTAATCTAAGCTAATGAAAGGTAACTGCAACGAAGCTAAATTTACCTAGAAAATATATTGTTTAAAGTAATGAATATTAATTTGAAATGCTTTAAAACCGTGTCTTCTCAAATATGTTTATGTTAATTTGAACCGTTAATATTAAAAACATGAAATTCTGTTGCATTATTGATTTTAAATTTTCATTAAACAGAACTTCTAAAGAAATATATATTTATATATTGAAGCACATGCAGATATTTCCCCATATCTTAATTATAATTAAATCTGAAATCCTTTCTAGATTAATTAAATTTACCTTTGGATGAACTTCAGTGAAAGCTAACATTTCGGTGTTGTACATTTAACATATCAGATTTGTTTAGCGATACTCTCTGTAACACTATCAAAATCAACAAAAATGAGTTTTTGCAACATCGCATTTTAAACAATGGATTATATATCAATGTAAACAATATTACACAAGATGTCGTCATCCATTAAGTCGTGAGCTATATCATCCATCTGCGACTAAAGAGTGATACTAATTTAAAATAAGATTTATGTACTCTGATTTATCATATTAAATTAGCTAATACCCTGCGTGCGCTGCTACGAATTAATGTGTTTTTTATCTTTAGTTGGATAAGTGGAAGGAAAAATAATTATAAATTTATATTTTTAGATATCCCGGCGTTGCCCGGGAATCTACTTATCCCGATATTCTTGACATAAATGAGCTGAAATACGAAAATTAATGTGTTTTATGTTTAGTTACATAAATAGGAGGAAAAATGTATGTCATATTTATTTTTAGATAACCCGTGCTGTTTAGCCGTTCTTCTTGGTATAAATGAGCTGAAAGACGAAAATTAATGTACTTCTTATGATTAGTTGAATAAGTAAAATGAATAATAATCATAAATGTATATGGAAATTATTTTTAGATCCCCCTTGCTGATTACCTGGTGTTGCCCGGAAATCTAGTTATTTCTTTCTTGGCATAAATGAGCTAAAAGACAAAATTCGTTATTGTGAGTTATCCGTAAAAGAATACCCGCCATATGCTGCTATTGCTTACACAGGAATCTACATACTTGTCTCGATCTTCTTGGCATCACTGAAAGACAAAAATGGTTATTGTGAGTTATTCGTAAGAGATAAACATATGCTGTTGCGGGGTTTTTTGTAGAGCTTTGTGAGATATTAAATTCTGTGTACATTAATTTTGTGTATTTGTTACGGTTTAGGCAGCGTAAGCCATTTAAGCGTCCAGTTTTTCTGGGTGAAGTTTTATCGGAGTTTTTCCTCACCTGTAAGACAAATGTCGGGAAAACTTTAAGGCCCAAACGATCCCCGAAATCATATGGCCATCGCAATCATCATCATTCATATTCATCTTAGATTAAGCCACTCTCCTGGCGCACCACTATCATCATCGTCACCCGTCATATCATCGGGACAACGTAACTCCCCTTCCAGGCGCCCCAACCTCAGAAGTGGGTTACAAGTACGCCATGCCAGGAGAGAACACCAGGAATGTCGAAAGACAACCTGGGCATTTGCAAAAAAAAATTGTTTTCTTCTCAGTGTCCTTGATTTGATCATCAAGATAGTTCGTTCACGAATTTCAGTAATTTGTTGATATGTTTCGACCTCTCTTTTGAATGTACCTCCTAGTATTCTTCTTCCTACGGGTTTTTAGCTTAACATCTGCTTGGGCATCTTGTAATCTTCCATTCGGTGAACATGTTGCATTCATCTTGACTTATAATCAGAATTTTTTTTTTCCAAATATGCCATGTACAATTCATCAAAAAATCTTAATTTTTAATTATCTATTAGTGTTTATCCAGCAATCCTCCAAAGGTATCTCATTTCAACAAATCTAATTCTCTGAATATTCTTCTGTTTGAATGTCCATATTTCGCTACCATACAACACTTTTAGTGTTGCATTTTTGGACTAACTGCGGCCTAAAGATAAAATGTATTAACCCTAAACCCTTTTTTTTAATGTTTTGACTTCTACGTCATTTTGTTTTTTAATTAGATATTTCATCCTAGATATGTAAGATAATTCACCTCTTCCAAAATGTTATTGTCAAGTGTAGTTTTACTTCTGACAGGATATACATCTTGAAATTGTATGATTTTTGTTTTCTTGTAGATACATTTAATCTATATTCTTCTGTTATTTTGTGAAGTTCGTACAGATATTTCTGTAGGTTATATTCTGAATTTGCAATTACTATTTGATCATCTGCAAACAATAAAGTGTTTAATTATGTATTTTCTGGGTAGTAACGTCCAACAAAACTTCTCATATCAAAATTTCATCCTCACCTTCTAGTCGTACATCGCGTCTTGACAAACGAGTCACAGCGGTAAAGCCGTTCTATCAGGTGCTGAGTAAATTCAGTATCCTAATATTTGTCCAGAGACTAAAAGGTAGCCCTAACAATAAAGTATTTATTGTCGAGCTAGTAACCCATCCTAAGGAATCTCAACTTTGCTTACAAGTCTCAACATAAAGATAGTCCGTGAAAGTCTGCGCTAGTCTTTGTAAAGCTATGTTTTTATGTAGGCAATGAGTTGTTTTAATATAAGTTTTCTGTCCAAATGTGCATCTAGGTATTTTACTTTGCATTGTATTGGGTGTCCTAATAAGAACGCCGGATTTACTAATGCATAAAGTAAACTATATTTGAAAGAAATGACATATACATGAGCACAAAGGGTATACGTTCCGATTTAAGTATGGAAAATGACATATGACATATGTCAATCACGAGACGCTCTACAGCTAGTGACTCTGTCTATGAAATTTGTGATTACTTTTGCACAGTCTAGAGCTGACACGCCGAATTTCTTGCTTCAGGTCTTGTATGGTTCGGGGATTGTGTTCATAAACCTGTGATTTGATGAACCCCCAAAGAAAGAAGTCACATGAACTTGGTGGTCAGTTTTGGTCATCTCTGCGCGATTCCGGCCTAAGAGCACGAAGCATTCGAACAGTTTGAGCATAACACACACCATTCGTTCTGCTAATGAGTTTTCACAATTAAAACTCATCGTTCAGCAGTATAACACTCCATATCCAGTAATTGCAACAAATATAGAAAACAAAAAGTGTATGTAGAGTGCTGCCAACCTCGTAGTAAAAAAATGGCTGCCAATTCAAATCCGGCGTTCTTATTGGGACACCCTATAGTTATGTGTTGTTTATTGTTATAAGAGACGATATGGTTTTCCTTCGAGTAAAGATGATTGCTTCGGTTTTATCCGCATTTAAGTTTGATTCACAATTTGGAAACTTTGTACTGAGTATGTTTATATGTTTTTGTAGGTGAATTGTCTTTGTACTTATGCCAATAGTGTTTGTTGTGTCGTTTGCGAATTGTGCTACTTTTATATGTTGTGAGGCAGATGTTGTATTGTATGAATGCGCCTTGAGGTACTCATGTTTTGATAGGATGCCAGTAAAATTTACTGTCATTGAATGTGACTTTAAAGTATCAGTTTTGAGGAATGAGTGAGTAGTCCCGTGTATTAATGTGTCAAGAATGGCTAATGTCATATTTTGTTCAGGAGACTCATGAACCACACAGAGTCAAAGACTTTTTCTATGTCGAAGAAGACTGTGTGATGTCGTTACTCAGTCTGAGAAGTTGTAACGTCGTAGAGTATTCCAAGGTAAATTGAGCATCGGGTATTATATTAGTGATGTGTGGTTGTAGTCTGAGTGGTATTAGTTTCTCTAGCACATTTTCTACATGGTCTAGTTTACAGGTCGGTGATTCTGTAGAAAAAGTGGGTTTTTATTGGGTTTCAGGATGGTCCTGATATGGGAGTGTTAGAGAGGTTCTGGGAAATGGTGTACGATAAGTGCCGAGTTATACATTTTAATAAAGTTCTTTTCTTGGTAGATATTTTAGTCTCGTAACTGGTAGTTGTCTTATCCTGGTGATTTGTGATTGTGACATATCTAGATAATGTTACATATCTAGGATGCAATATCTCATATGAAGAAGAAAAGGATATACATGAAAAAAATATCTAAATTTTAAGAATTTTAGGGTTAATAATTTCTATCTTCAAGCCACGGTTAATCCAAAAAGATTCAAGACTAAAAGTCTATAAAACACTGGCTCTTCCAACTCTTTTGTATGGTAGCGAAGAATGGACGTTGAAATAGAAGGATATGCAGATACTTAGATCTGCTGAAATGAGATACCTTCGGAGAACTGCTGGATACACACTACTAAATCACAAAAAAATGAAGATACCTTAGAAGAATTACACATGGAACCTTTAGAAAACAAAATTTCTGATTATAAGTCAAGATGGAATCAACATGTTCATCGAATGGAAGATCACAGGATACCCAAACAAATGTTAAGATATCAACCTACAGGAAGAAGAAGAAGAAGACCAGGACGTCCACTCAAAGACTTCTGGATGGTGTTTCTCTTGAGGCCGAAATAGGTCAAAAAATGGCCTAAATTCGTGAATGTACTATGATGATGATGACATAATTTGATTGTTTTTTTTTATTCCCAAATAGTGGCAATTTTTCAATTTTTTCTTTTTATAACATTACATACTTTAAAGATTTTAGAGCGTTAAAACAGGCCAACTAATTAGACACAATTTAAGTTACCATTATAATATTTTTTCAACTTTATATTCAAATATAGGAATATGAAATTTAAAAGTGTAGGCTATGCAGTTACGGTATCTCGAAATGGTTGAGCCTTTATTTTTCCGAATATTTCTGTTTGATAAAAATACTTAAATGTTTTGATAATATTCGTACACAAAGCAGGTCATGTTCTAGTAAATTATTCAATTAATTCTACGGCATACGCTTGTGTGTGTTGCTTTAATTTAGGACAATAGAGTAAATTTATAATGAAAGTTCTCATACGGTTCATTAATCTGGAGAAATGAAGCGGTCTCCTGATATTGGGTAGCAGATATGTTGAATATGTGTACATACAAAGGCATCGCTTCCATTAGGACGATATTAAGGGAAAGCAAATTGCATGGCATTAAGTATGTCACATGTAATTCCTCATTGTAAAAGCGTAAAGGGAATTAATTCTCAGAGACACTGAATAAACACACGCACATGATCATTGATTCTACAGCTATAGAAAGCCTATAAGCCCGTTACATCGCTGTATCAAGCAAAATAACACATGATCATTGATTATAGACAAATCTCGCATCATGAAAAGCTTTCATCAATGGTATCAAGACGAGATTTCTATTCTATTCAATCCTAAAGATGAAATATGATGAATAAAATATTACCATCATAGCCAATGGATTTTTGCAGCGCAAAAAAAATGTTAATTTTTAAAGCAAAATTGTACCTTTGGCTTTAAATTTCGAGGTCTTTATGTGAGCTTCAGAGAGATTTGTATAGTTATGATATTTTTCTTATATGAGTTATCAATTAGCAAAATAATTAATATTTTACAAAAAAATAAAGGGTAAATTTGATTAGGATTGAATGTTTTATCATTTGTATAGGTAGATTTTTAATAGTTTTTATAATGCTGAAATCTACGTTTAACAGTTAGAAATAAAATCAAAATATGATACTGAAGTACAGTTTTATAATATAATGATAAAATCAATGAGAGCAATCTTTAATATTGTTTACTGAGTGAGAAAAAATTGAACCTATCTTATTGAATAGAAAGGGACTGAAGGGGATACACTATTTCAGTTATCGCTCAAGTGATACTGGTAGAGTTTGAAGCTTGCATTCGAGAGATCTGGGTTCAAATCCGTTGCCGAGCAACCTGAGACTTTTTGTGGTTTTAATCAGTCGAGGCATATGTCTGATTGCAATTTCATTACCAGTATCCGTACGATCATATTCATTATTTCATAGTAGCATTAAATAAGTAGACGCGATATTATCTTACATGTAAAAATCATTTATAAGTAATAATAATAATAATGGGCCTAATAATGATAATTATAGTGCTTTATTTAAGCTGGCAGAGTTAGAGTAAAAAAAACACAACAAGCTCGCGAATTGTGTAGACCTAATAGGAACTTTGAATCACTCTATATAATGTTGTTGTCAGAGAACTAAAGTTAGAAGATGTCTTATTTCATATTAAGAAAGATCACGAACTCATCAGGACATGAGATAATGTTTCAACTGCTGGATATGTAAAATGGACCAGAACTCTAAAGACAAATGTTCACAGGTTGTTCAGAGATATTGATTGTGTGTACTAATACAAGGAATCATTGGTATCTGATGGACTTATTACAAAGTAAAGTATTGTATGAGACATAGGCCTATTGAATGTGCTTTGGACCGGGATATGATTGGTTCTGAGAGATTGCAATGAAAAATTAAAAATTAATCAAGTAATCATCTCCTAAAGAAGATGATGTCATCTATAAGCACCCATTTTATCGTATTAAAATTAATCATTGTCCACCATTGTGGTCACGGTGTAGCGTCGCTTCCTCATACTCAGCGGATCCGGGTTCGATCTCCGGTCGGAACAAGTTTCCTGGGTGATAGTTTATTATCAGGACTTTTCCCCACCTAGAAGTAAAAATGTCAGGAAATTTTAAGGCCAAAACGGTCCCCGAACATCATCTGGCCATCATAATCATCATTATCATATTCGTCATGTTTGATATGAATGTTTGTGTGATGGTCTGCTTCATTTTAATTTGTATTGTCTCGGAAAGGATCCTGACATTTAAAAGATCCATTCATTCAGGGAGGCCCTCCATGTTCTTTTGAATTAAAAAAATTATGTGTTATCTATAGTTTAAAATCCGTCTCCCGACAGGTCGTGCCACTGTAAGGTCCGGGTGGCGCGTGGCATGTAAATTGTACCTATAAGGTGAAAGGTTAAACTAAGTAAATAGTATGGAAAATAAATCAATTAATCAAGTGACAATTTTTATTTTTTATTTGTAACACCGTTCTGCATTTTAAAATTTTATTTTGTTTTTTTTAATATGATAGGTGATTCTAAACGGATGTTTTATGCTGAATTCGAAAATGACTTTAATTTTCTCCCATCACGTCAGATTTTCAAAATATTCATGAATAACTAGAAATTAAATTATTGCTTTGTGAAACGTAATACAAGATACTTTCAACAAGAATTTTGTGTGAAAACTAGGCCAGAATTTGTTATTTGCCGCTAATTAATTATTACTTAATAATTATTATTAAGTACCTCAATATTGCATTTCAATTTTCTCCTCTTTGACCTTCTCGCATATTATTCAGAGCATTCTCTTTTTAACATCCAGCAATAATCAGATATTATGTTAATATTCCACAACCTCATTTCCATATTTTTTATATCCTGGTGAAATCTTTCATCCT
This sequence comes from Diploptera punctata, assembly GCA_030220185.1. NCBI lineage: Eukaryota > Metazoa > Arthropoda > Insecta > Blattodea > Blaberidae > Diploptera > Diploptera punctata. The sequence continues at coordinate 1,134,864 of JASPKZ010003852.1, forward strand.
GTTCCTCACTAAAATCTCCTAAATTATCGGGGAAATAGTTTAGATGGGAATGGTTTTGACACTCATGTTGCAACTCTGTTTGAAATGTTGTAGCATCACTTTCACTATGTTAACATAATTTGGGTCTTTCTTTATTTCCAAGGAAATTAAAAACAACATTTCTGAAAGCATTTCAGGCCTACTTCACTTCTCGCCTCATAGTATTCACCAACTGACTGTCCATCATCAATTTTCGAATTTGTGGGCCAATGAATACACCAGCTTTAATTTTTTCATATGTAACGCAAAGGTATTTAAAACACTCGCTGTCTTTATCTAGAGTTTTCACAAATTGTTTAATTAAACCTAATTTTACATGGAGAGGTGGCAACAATACTTTTGAGGGATCAATAAGAGGTTCACTTCTTATATTTATTCGCCCGGTATTAAATTAGTCCTATGTGGCCACTGATCCCTTTCCTAGTGTTCTGACCTAGCTCTGCTACCCCATTCACATAATAAACAAGGGTATTTTGTCAAACCAGCTTGTTGACCAAGTAATAGTCCAGTAATCTTGAAATTTCCACAGACTAGCCATAGACAGTATTCGTACTGCAGTTTTTGTAACAAAAACCTTACATTTTCCCTTTCCTAGTGTTCTGACCTAGCTTGTAACAAAAACCTTACATTTTCCCTTTCCTAGTGTTCTGACCTAGCTCTGCTACCCCATTCACATAATAAACAAGGGTATGTTGTGAAACCAGCTTGTTGACCAAGTAATAGTCCAGTAATCTTGAAATTTCCACAGACTAGCCATAGACAGTATTCGTACTGCAGTTTTTGTAACAAAAACCTTACATTTTCCCTTTCCTAGTGTTCTGACCTAGCTTGTAACAACAACCTTACATTTTCCCTTTCCTAGTGTTCTGACCTAGCTCTGCTACCCCATTCACATAATAAACAAGGGTATGTTGTGAAACCAGCTTGTTGACCAAGTAATAGTCCAGTAATCTTGAAATTTCCACAGACTAGCCATAGACAGTATTCGTACTGCAGTTTTTGTAACAAAAACCTTACATTTTCATATGTCTCCTTTAAAACAAAAGAGTGGGCCACAGGAATGGAAGGATGAATTCCATTATAAGTTAAACACCTTTAAGACTTTTTTAAGAAGAATCTATGAAGAACCTGCACTCTTTGGAATAATTGTTTACGTTATAAAATTTTAAGACAGCACGGATGTCTTGGCAATGTACTAAATTTTCATCTTCAGCAAAAAAGGGACAAGTTCCTTCTCACGATGCCTGTACCATGAAAAATATGTACCCTCATCCAATACTTTATCTTCTTTTAACATAGAGCCCAACAGTTCTGCTTATTTATTTAAGTAAATTTAAATCCCTCACTAAATCATTAAGCTCACTTTGATTAAAACATCTATCATGATCAGAATTATACGGTTCGTCATCCACTGGAGATTCAGTTTCAGTGATACTGATTGCAGATGGCGATGTATCTGATTCAGAGTGTAAGGAAACTGGAATATCAGGACCATTAGGTGTGGGCCGAATAGCACGGGGAATATTAGGATAAACAATACCGTTATTGTTTTTAGCACCTTAACTGTGTAAATATAACCATCGTCTCCATGATTTATTGGTTCTCTCAAAATCATAGGGATACCTAAGGGCGATGATTTTTTTTCTTTTTTATTTTATCCAACTACTCAACTCTGCAACACAACTACGACACACTTTGTGAGGGCACCACTATTTATCCTGATCTCCTAACTTAATGCCAACATATTGAAAATATAAACATAATGTAAAATATATACATAATAATAGTTATATTATTTCACATTTTAAGAAATAAAGTTGAAATTATAAACTGTTGGGGCTTGCTAACAAACGATAAGCACGCTGCAATAATACTACAATACGTGCATTACGAAAAATATACAAAACATAAGATTTTGAATTGTAAACAATTCTGACGTGGTACGCAAAAACGGATTTCATTTTTATAATCAGTGGGAAATTATGATTCAGAAACGCTCATTTATTTAAAAAAAAACAAAATCCATGCAGAATGGTGATAATCTATCAGAACCCATCTTATCACAGTCCAAAGGACATAACTACATTTTTAGCATATCAATACGTAACACAATCAATGTTTTAAAAATACATTATGAAACTCCGTTGAGGTTACTGGGTTAAAGTTTTAATAATTGTATAGCAGTACCTGATATCTCAGTCGTCCTCAATAATCATCATCATCTGCATTCATGAATTAGGTCTGTTGACCCGTTCCGACTTCAGCCCATCTCTTTCTAGGTCTGCCCACATCTCGGGTGCCTTTAGGTTTGTATTTTATTTGTTTTGGATGTCTTCAATAATTTGCAGTGTTATTTTATAGGAGGCCTTTCGATAACTTATGTATCATCTTCTGCTTTCATATTGGTACTGACTGTTGTTGGTAATTATTTTGTACAGAGGGTTTATGCTGGGTATGTACTCGTTCAGCAGGTGTTTATTTTTGGTTTCCTTGATGACTTATAATTCTTCGAGAACACTGATTTTCGATACATCGTTTTCTCTATGCAGGATCGATAATTCGTTGTCTATTGTGTTGAATTGATGCCCTGCTTCTACTACATGTTTTGAAAAATTGGATTTACCTTCATTCTTTATGAAATCTCTGAAATGTTCATATGTACTGTTATAGAATTATTAAAACTTCAATAACACAATACCGGAAACTATGGATTCCTTACATCAAAACACTCAGTCGACATCCTGAAGAACCTGTGAACACTGTCAGTAATGTGTTGTATAAAACGTTAATATATTAACATTTGTACCTGAAGTATCAGTCGTCCCCAACAAATTAAAATTCATTAGTAGTGAAAGCCTTTCAGAACTTCTTGTTCCAGCTAGTTCCTACCCACTTGCTGAGGATGGAATAAGAAGTTCTGAAAGGCCTTCACTATTTTAATTAATTTTAATTTGTTGAGGACGACTGATGTTTCAGTTACAAATTTTAATATTTTAACTTTTTACATAGCAAACTCAACGGTGGTTCATAATGAATTTTAAAAACTTGTATATATATATATATATATATATATATATATATATATATCCATAGTAATTCTGCCCGAAGGCAGGTCCTTCACTGCAATCATAGAATTTTCATGCTATGCTTGCAGCTTTACTAGGGAATTATTTAGGTGTGGTAGCTTCCCGTTGCTTTCCACACCGGTGAAGGATGATGATGATGATGATAATGATAAGTATGGTGATGATGATAAAGATGATGGCCATATGATTTTGGGGACCGTTTGGGCCTTAAAGTTTTCCTGACATTTGTCTTACAGGTGAGGAAAAACCCCGATAAAACCTCACCCAGAAAAACTGCCCCGACCGGGCATATATATAGGTTGTTTCTTAACAATTAATCTAAATGTAAAAATAGTATATTACGATGCAAGGTTGGAAAGTGTTTTTTTAAATCGAGGAAAATGTTTAAAAACCGAACGATATCGAGGTTTTTAATTTTCGAGATTCTGCAATACACTTCCCAAACGTCCGTTGTACATTATTTTTTGCGCGATGTTTTTTTTTCAAAATAATAAAATAATAGTAAAATAATAGCATCTTTGTTGGAAATACTTGCGTTCATTATAAACAATTGACTAACGTTAACAGTGTGGGCAATGTTTATTATTTGAAACAACAGGAGGCTGTGAGACAATATTAGTGATAAAATGGCGACAAATAGTATTTATTGTTTTATATTGTTTCAAATAAAGTTCAATTCATTTAAAATGCAGTGATTTGTTTCAAATAATGTATATTAGCACTACCTTTTGGATATTTTTTGTATATACATTGTATGTAGTAAACATAGAGGGCAGTGGTTTTACTTCCCACACGAGTTTAGTAATATGTAATATTAGTTATTTTATTTTAGTATAGTTATTTAGGTTGGCAATCCCGAAATGTAGGAAGTTGAACTTTCAATTTTGGTCCACTGCTGTAAGTACGACAAAACGCACTATCGCGCAAAGAAATATTATTTTGTTTTTTATATGAGAACTACAAACAAAACACTAAGCAAACAAAACATTTTCTTGAAGAGAATTCTTATTTCTTAAACGATTGTGATAAAATTAGAAAAATGACAATATTATCAATGTGGAACATTGAGTTATAAGAATAATAAGTTACCATCGAATTTTAAAATTCAAAATTATTATTAACTTCCTACACTAAACCAGTGTATCCGATATATGGCATGATACTCATGTTTTCTATATTACCAAACCCCATAAATTACATTTCGTTATTGACGAATGACAAAAAGTATGTTGCATATTGAATTACCAAAAGCATTTCTTACTTGCATAGCACACTTGAAAAATAATAAATAAAGACTCAAACAAATTCACCTACGAACATTTAATAAACCACCGAACAAGTTAGCTCATACAAAGCTACTGAGTCTTGTGTTCGAGAAGTCCTTGGTTCATGCCTCGGTACCGACCAGGCTGATTACACTGAGCAACAAAAAATAAAGTTTTTTATCTCAGAAACAAAAATATGTGATTCTGATAGTATTTTTTCTCCTGAATTCAAATATGATATCGGTTTTTCTCCATCACGCAAGGTTTCCGAGAGACAAAAATTTATAATTTCAAACACTTTAATATTTTCTACATTCGTAACTACACAATATTCGAACATTCGGACTCACCTAGAAAGTAAGAAATGACGGTTTTCCGCTATATTTCGCTTATGGAGCATCCCTCTTGATAGTCCAACAATAATCGGTCAGCATATTAGGATTCCATTTGCCTTGATATCTCTTTTCCATAGCTGAAACCATTTGAGTTAGCTCATTTGGTTTTATTTTACAATGGACAAATGGACAAAAAATCGTTTATTAAAAAATAATTATTTAAATCTATCAATTGAAACTGAAATAAAAAAAACTGTGGGTGATGGAGAAATTCCAAATATATATTTGAAAACATGATAAAAAACTGCATTAAATACAACTATTGGTGCTCATGAGACAAAAATCATGTTGACCAGTGTTATGTTCTTCTTGGTTTTCTTCAGTCAAAATAAATACTGATTTAAATTTCATTACAAGGATTAATTGCATCACAACCGCCATTTTTAGGCTCATTAAATATAAATCAGTGAACGTCTTCAGGAAAACACGTGAAAAACTCGGCCTAATAAAATGCATATTGATAAGCCTACACCTAAAGAGCTTAGAGATAATGTGGCCACAGATGTGAAAGTATTCGTGAATAAGAATGTAATAAAAATCGAACGCACCATCGCATCGGATTAATTTATATAGGCAAATTACATTTATACAATGAACTATGCTCAAAACAAACACCTATCCAAAAAGAAATAAAGAAAATGACGTGGTTTGGACATACTCTGCGTATACCTCAAACTGCAATAGAAAGATGCGCACTGTACTGGAATCCTCAAGGTCAAGTAGGAGATGAAGAACAAAAATAACTTGGAAGAGGACTATTGAAGGAGAAATATGTGAAATGGTTGGCAGATGATAGAGCTAAATGGAGAGTTTTCATAACGGCCCTATGCTCCAGCTAGGAGCGAAAGGTTATGTGATGACGGATTATATTTATAACTAAGTGGTCCCGCAACAGGCCTCGGGAGGCCCTTGGGGTAGTAGGATGTTAAGGCTCCCACTTTTTCTAGACAATCGGCACTTGATGTCAGTCGGGTTGTCAGCCCTGCGTGACGGCAGCCTTTACCCCCCGAACAAGCGTCTGGTACTCATTTCCGTTAGAGGCTGAACCGACCCCAGGGCCATAGTGCCCCAACGGGACTTGAACCATCGACCCTCCGGCTTGTAGCTCAGTACCTTAACCACTACGCTACGGCGTACTACCATATAGCTATTAATTTAAAGTAATGAGCTTTTATATTAAGCATAAGGGTCTATTCGTAATTTTTAGTGTTTTTAACCTAAATTCTATATCTAGTGATTATTGTATATATCAAATAAGTACATATATTATCCAGCTTCAATTTTCATACATGTATTTCTTTTGCAATATATTGTTTCTTGGAAGAAGCACAAGATAATCCCTAGGGTTTTATTTTCGTCACAGCACACCCGCTGTTCATGTCAGCTTTCACAGTCTGTCATATAGCCTTTCTCCAACGCCTTCTTCTATTGATTCTGATAGTTACTCCTTCTCAGTGTCTGTGTGGAGAAGGTGTGAAAGATTCCAACGAGGAAACATTTCCTTCAGGTCACGATTCGACGCAACAATCGCCCGCTTTCTGCGTGATCTTCTTTTAATTTCGTCACACTTTCTCTTTCAGCTGTTTCCCTGATATCGGAACGTGTACCACAATTCCAATATATTTTGACTTTTCCCCTCTGAGTTTTTTTGTGGTTTTGATTGAATTTTAGATTAGTCTCCGTTGTTGAAATACGATCCAGTGTTTAGAATAATGAATATCTTGGAAAACCTGGAATATATTTCAATAAAGTCAGAGTGTCAATTAATTTTGCCTGGGTTTCTGTTTCGGGCTAACCTATGTGGAGATTGCAAATAGATATATCACTGTCAAGTCGGTATTATATTATTTCTTCCATTTAAATGGGATGAGTCGAACTCCAGTGATAAAGGGAAGAGCACTAGATGAAGAATCAATACAAAGTAAATCATGAAATGTTATCTTGCATTATGGTATATCAAATTCACATGCAATGGAAATGGAAACTGCATTTATCATGATATGAGTTCAGAGGAAGTTGGTGCGTCACTCAAAGTTTAATCAGTTGCGTATAATTATTCTGTTATTAGATTATGAATTTCTCGCGCATTTACAAACATATACAGTTGTTAAACTAATATTTTGGTCCATTGGTTTTTTTAACTATTTCATATATTTTTGTAATGTGGAATTGAAATAAAAATACCAATTAATTTCATAAATCAGTAAAACAAAAATAATAACCTGAGCTACATAAAATAAATAATATGAATTTATCAAGCGATTTAACTCAAGCGATAGTATTTGGGAGTCTTAATCGGGAGGTCCCGGTGTCGACCAACCTGGCTGAGCTTTTTTTCTTAGTTTCCCTCAGTCGTCAAAAATAATAGTTCATTTTCATAGTAATTCTGCCCGAGGGCAGGACTTACACTGCAATCATAGCCTTTTCATGCTAACGCTTTGCAGCTTTACTAGGGAATTATAGGTGTGGTAGTTTCCCATTGTTTTTCACATTATGTCGGAAGTGTATTACCAGGATTATTTAATAATAATCCCATTTCATATAATCATTAAAAATAAGGCGCTATGTGACTTTATATGTAAAAGCGTCTATTATATATGTATATATGTTATGACTATATATTTGACATATAGCAATGAAGACAAATATGACATGAAAAGAAAAATAAATGTCTGAGTCGAGATTTGAACCCGAGTTTCTAAACTCTGTACGTTTAGCGCTCTAACCATCTGAGCTACTCAGGAATCCAAACACAAACATTTATTTTTCTTATATACATATATATAATATTCTCAATGTGCACGAGAGGTAGCGGGATATCGTTCCAACTGCCATCTAGTGGCTAGCTATAACAAGTTAGCATTATTTTATTTTATTTTTTTAAAGAGAATATTTACATTATAGGATAACGCTTGTATATTTAGATGTTATAACTATATTTTTTAAATAAAAATCAAATGCTAACTTGTTATATTTAGCCACTAGATGGCAGTTGGAACGATATCCCGCTACCTCTCGTGTAAATTGAGATTACTATATCTTGTATCTTGTAAGCCCATGTTTCCCTTAACAGAGATTTAGGCACTCTCCCCCTACAGAGAAGAATTTGAAGCATACTAATTTAATTACACTTCTTTTCGTATAGATGTCACTTAGTGGTCCGTGGTCAGCGTTTCGCCTCATACTGACATCTAGGAAACCAAGGTAGTACTAGGACGGGAAAATTCGGTAAATTTTGCTTTGAGACCTTTCATTCAGGCTTAAGGATCTTTTACGAGCCTGAAAATCTTCAGACTCGGGACCCACCGCTTAATGTCCCTCCCGGAGGACTTGCTCCTTGGATTTTTCCATCCTAAAAAATCCATCGACCCCGGCCGGGTTTGAACCCGCGACCCTCGGGACCAGAGGCAAGGAGCATATATATATATATATATATATATATATATATAAGAAAAAGACATGTTTTTGTTAGGACTCCTGAGTAGCTCAGATAATTAGAGCACTAAACATACAGAGTTTAGAAATTCGGGTTCAAATTCCGGTGGCATTTATTTTCCTTTTCATGTCATATATATATATATAGATATTATAAATATATTTTTGACATTTGGCAATGAAGGCAAATATGATATGAAAAGAAAAAAGAATGCTTGAGTCGGGATTTGAACTCGAGTCTCTAAAGTCTGTACCTTTAGCGCTCTAACCAACTGAGCTACCCAAGAATTCCAAGACAAACGTACAATTTTCTTATACATGTAGTATTCTCAATTCACACACGAGGTAGCGGAAATATCATTCAACTGCCATCTAGCGGCTAACCTAACAGTTAAGCAAATTATTAAAGAGAATATTCAAAAATATATTTATAATATCTATATATACAAGCGTTACTGCTATAAAGTAAATATTCTCTTTAATAATTTGCTTAACTGTTAGGTTAGCCGCTAGATGGCAGTTGAATATTTCCGCTACCTCTTGTGTGAATTGAGAATACTACATGTATAAGAAAATTGTATGTTTGTCTTGGAATTCTTGGGTAGCTCAGTTGGTTAGAGCGCTAAAGGTACAGACTTTAGAGACTCGAGTTCAAATCCCGACTCAAGCATTCTTTTTTCTTTTCATATCATATATATAAGAATGAAATAAAAATATAACGTTGGTAATCCACTGAATACCGTAATAATGTAAAACATAAGTATTAACAATAAAATATTCTAAGAAAATTCTGTAATAACAATGTTAAATATGGATTGCTATATATGTTTAAAAATCATAGGCTCATTTGTTTTTTTAAATAAACATAAGAAAAACAATAAAATATGTTATTAATTTCAAACCGGATATTAATGGAAACAACTATAAGTCAATTTTTAAGAAAAATGTCTTCCAAAATGTATCTGCTGATTGTTTATCCTACTGATCACCTAGAAATCCATCATAGTATCACAATAAATGTTTAAAGGAAAAACTTTCCAGGCGTGCTACGCATATTGATCGACAGATAACTCAGTAGTACATCATTAGAACTTACCTGGAGGTTTTAATTAAAATCTCAGCTCAGGTACTTTTTTCTGTTAAAATACTGTATTTGATAGTCTTGGAATGACAGACTTACGTTCTAAATTTTCGTCAGATATATACCAACAGTAATAATGCATACTTGTATCATAAAATTATATACTATAACATTACCTAAAATCTCCATTCACGGTGTGGTCTAGGTGTAATGTTGTTGCCTCAGACGCAGTGGGTATTGGTTCATTCCTCAGTTGAAACAAATGTCCTGTGTGATTTTTCGTTTTTTCTTGCCTTTAAGACAAATGTCAGGAAACTTTAAGGCCCAAATCATCCCCGACAACACGACAAATGGTTAAATCCTAAAGGTCCTAGTACTTAATGTTAAAGAATATTTAATAAGATAAAAATTATTATGCTTCATTAGGCAATGTTTTAACTCTTTTGCAATTTAATTTACTCTATTAATTGATGGGATATTTAACACATTCAGTACCGTAAACCAGTTAAAGCGTTTAAAGAGACTATCGTGTATGCGGCCGTCGGTCAGTTAACTCGTTTTAGAGCGGGCGCGAACAAACCGCGTTTATATTCGGCGCCTAAATGTTGTATTGTCTTAGTATGTCTTGGAGATCATAAGGTAGCATGTAAATGTACATTTTCTATTCCCGTTTGACACGTTTAACCTTGGTGAATCCCCTTTTATTTTTAAAACAAACAACACATGGAATTCGTTCACCCAAACCTGCCTCCAGGCTCCAATGCAGTCGTATATGTTTCTCGTTATCGCACTGTTGTTTGTGCGTGAGTGAAACCATGGCGAAAGAAAAATATCCACTGAAGAAGAATTAGTGAATATTTTGTATAATGATGATTCAGGTGATGAACTGATTCCTGAATTAGAAGGTTCACAAAGTGAAAGTGACGATGAACTTCCACTTCCTGAAATTGATACGCCGATACCATGTGTCGTGAGTGATGTCAATCACCTAAGTTATTTCACCATCAAATCCTAATAGGATATCTCCTTTAGATATGTACAAAATTTGAATTTTCTAGGACTAATAGTTTGTGAATAATGGTCCATTTTCTGAAGTGCCACGAAAAGGGTAGCTGGGGTATTTAAATGGCTGGCCTGTGGATTCAAATGCCCTGCTCAGTGCCTGGTACTGAATGTGTTAACACATATATGTGTTATATAATATAAAATGTTATACATATAAAATATGCAATTAATGCCAAAATTAATACTGATAGGACCAATGGTGTAAATATTTTTTCATAACATCAAAAATGAATCCGCAGTGTAATGATAGTTTTGTTCATTCGAGAAATCAATCTTCTTATCGAAATATTTTCTTTTCAATAGGAAACGAACTTCCAGGAAGTGTTATGTATATTGGTCCACAGATAACTTGATGCAGTTTCATACTTTATATTAATAAATTAGTTCAAATCTGGCCTATAAGACATTACTTTTCTCAGTTGTTATTTCAAATTAATTTAAACATTTGTTCAAAGTTTCGTAATTTGATGTACTTAAACTACTGACAGGTACATTAGTAATAAAAACGTTGTTCCTTTAGTCTCATAACTTTAGTTCCAGTCTCCCAAGTCTCTCGTTCTCTGTAAAGTATGCAATGCTCGTCATGTATGAAAATGTCTGTCCATGAAGTCCTGGGAGTTGCACAACATGTAGGATCGTGAATGCACTGTTCCAAAGTGGTGGAAGTGTTCTCCAAGACATTCTTCACCAGTGTTGAGACGAAAAGCTGCTCCTGCTATTTTTCACTGACTATCTGGAATGTTGTGTAGTATGAGTTTCCAGTGTTTCATATATATATTTTTTTTCCAGTTCTTCACTTGCAGTATATATATATAATATGATAAGAAAAATGAATGCCTGAACGGGATTTGAATCCGAAACTCTGGGTCGGTACCCCAGCGTGTTATTCATTACACCACCAGGCTAATCCAATTCAAACATTTATTTTTCTTATATATATATATATATATATATACATTATTACTAGATGTCGCGAGAACTCGGTCTTCACTGCCACCTAGTAGCAGGCTATAACAAGTAACCAAATTAAAGATAATATTTTTACTTTATAGCAGCGATGCTTTATCGAAGTTATAATTATTTTTTTTGACATTGAGCATTGCAAGTTTAATATGACATGTTAAAAAATAAATGCCTGAACGGGATTTGAACCCGGAATTCTGGGTCGGTACACCAGCGTGTTACCCATTATATATATATCTGTTCATGCCGTTTTGAGACTGGTATGATAAGGTTGTTTTTGTAATAGAAATAAAAAAGGATGTACTTTTTTTTTCGCTTCATCCACATTTGTATTCCAGTAAAAAAATCTGAAGGTCACAATCTGATTGGCAATTACTTATTACTATAAGTTAACCGTCTACGCATCAATTCATTAACATCAAATAAATCACTTATTATTTTTCTTCTTCTTCTTCTTCTTCTCCGTCGTAGTTTAACATTTAACCTTACAGCTGCACTTATTTTATTTATTTAACATGATGGGGTTAGGCCATATGGCCTTCTCTTCCACTTACCAGGACAAACATATGTTACACGAGAATAAAGCAATTCCAATTAACTTTAATTGATGATCGGGGCAAAAGGTACTATACCAGGATTCTTAGCTAAATTTTGGAATTTCTTAGATTTGGACAGAGTGTATATTTCTAAAATTGCCATCACTGCCATTGGAGGATCGAGTTCAATTTTTAGAAACCATCTTTACAAAATTTCTACTTTATAGAATATACTTCGATTACAATTTGAAATTGTTTAATGTATTTACAAAATGTATTTCATCAGTTTATAAAATGTACTGTATCACTTTGTCCTTGTGGCAATCTTCTAATTAGGGAAGTTTTATATAATGAAATCTAAATGAACATTTAGCCATTAATGTAATATCTATAAGAGGAAGATCGACAAAAAAAAGGTTATTGAGAATTAAAATTAAAAATGAAACTAATACACAAGAAAGATTAATTAAATTGTTCGGTAGACAGTACCTATCTAATACACGTGAAATAAATACAAAAAATAGTAAGATATAATAAACTAACTTGTCGGTTATCAATATTTAAAACACCAACTTACAATATTTGTAAATATTAATGCTATATTAATGTAAAAATATCTAAATTTTTAAGAATTTTAGGGTTAATAAATTCTATCTTCAAGCCACAGTTAGTCTAAAAGCATTCAAGATTAAAAGTGTATAAAACACTGGCTCTTCCAACTCTTTTGTATGGTAGCGAACTAAGGACGTTGAAACAGAAGGATATACAGAGACTTAGATCTGCTGAAATGAGATACCTTCGGAGGACTGCAGGATACACATTACTAGATCACAAAAAAAATGAAGACATCTTAGAAGAATTACACATGGAACCTTTAGAAAACAAAATTTCTGATTATAAGTCAAGATGGATACAACATGTTCATCGAATGGAAGATCACAGAATACCCAAACAAATGTTAAGATATCAACCTGCAGGAAGAAGAAGACCAGGACGTCCACTCAAAAGACTTTTGGATGGTGTTTCTCTTGAGGCCGAAACAGGTCAACAAATGACCTAAATTCGTGAATGTACTATGATGATGATGATGATGAATGCTATATTTGTTTATTAAATTAAATTATTATTAATTGCTAAAAGGATGTTATCAACGAGATATATAAATTAGTGTGTTATTAAATATTTTTAGTTTGTTTTTGAACGATCTTATAGTTTAACATAGGGCGGAAGAGAATTCCAAGATCTGGCAAGTGAAACTGTATGCCCGACGTCGCCCGGATCCTAGAGTGTAACGACCTGTCGGGAGAGGGATTTCAACGTTGGTTCACACGTGTACTTTTTTGGCCACACAAGGTTATTAAGGGTATCTCCGAATGAGTGATCAGCTCCAAGACAACATGAGCATTTAAGACGAACACACGTACGCCCACATATTCATAGTGAACATGATGAATATGATAATGATAATTATGATAACCCGATGATGCTCGGGGACCATTTTGGCCTTAAAATTGCCTGACTTTCGCTTTATAGGTGAGGTAAAACCCCGATAAACTATCACCCAAGAAACTTGTTCCAATCTAGAATGGAACCCAGGCCTGCTGCGTACGAGGCTGCGATGCTACCCCGATATCACATCGGTAGACCAAAGGAAATAGCTCGAAATTAAATAATATTTAAATAATACCAAGCAAATTTATGTGTAAATGGATAAAAATCGTTTAATTTAATTTTCTCTTAACGACAGTCATTCATTATTCATTAGATGGTAGAGAAAATATGGATATTTTTCTAATGGTTATGACTATTTTTCAAGATGTCTGGGTTGGTGACACTGTTCTAATCAGGTCAAAAGGAAAGGCAGGTACTTATCATTGATTTAGATGTAAGTCAATTTCTCGAAATGAGTTAACATGATACCAGATAGCGTTTAAATTGTAAGACCTCGGATTACATTACTGCGTCTATGTCAAGGTCTATTATCAACTGATTGAAATATTGGTTTTCAATCGGCGCCCTTCGTTTCGATTCATAGTAGCAGAATAATACATTAGTGCAACCTAAAAGTGAATTCACGAGTTTATCCGCCTTTTCGTTTCCAAGAACCTGACAATGACTTGGTATCCGTTGTGGTGCAATGAATTAGCAGCCGCTTGATGTGAAGAACTGCAGATCTACTCCATAAAAGAAAATATATTTAAAACAAGATTCAGTGGAAAGAACACGTAGAAAGAATGGAAGAAAGTAGATTACGAAATAAAATCTTACATTATTTTCCGAGAGGAAGAAGAGATGTCGGACGTCCTCGGAAGAGATAGTCTTAGATCTATTAGTGAAGACGGAACAGCAAATACAGCCTAAACCAGGAAGTGAAGAAGAAGAGGAAGAAGATGTTAGCTTCTAGATAAATCTGTTGACAGATGCAGACATCTTCAGACGCAGTTAGGTGTGTGTTAGCATTTGCCTGGATTACACCTTGTGAGTCGGATAACATTACAGCATTTGAAACTTTTCTGCATGGAATCTCAGTTAAGACTGCTTTCAACAATTACAAAACTTTTTGGATCAAAGAAAGATGAACATTCAGGCGAATGGACACGACTGCATACATGAACTTTATAGGAAACGAGATATAATAACAGTTAAGTCTCATAGATAGGCCTCACATTGAGAAAACCAGACGGAGCCATCGAGAAGATTGCATTAGATTGGAATCCGCAAGGAGTAAGAAAGAAGGGACGACCTAGGAAAACTTGGAAGCGATCAGTAGAAGAAGCAAAGGAAAGAGGGGGTAGCTGGAAACAAGTGAAATGGCTGGCTGGAAGCAGAGTACGCTGGGGGAACTTTACTGCTGACCTATGTTCCATTTAGGAATTACAATAAATACATAAATATAAATAAAATAAATAAACAAATAAGTCTCGTACACTGCTATAGGTAGGACATGTGGCACTATTGGAGAATGAAAGAGGGACATGGAAGCTTCTTGTAGTAAAACCGTAAGGGAAGTGCCCAGTTGGTAAACCAAAAATGAGTGGGAGAATAACATTTACAATTATGTGAGGGAAGTAGATTATACAAAAGATAATTGGAAAACATTAGCTCAGGATAGAAATGTGTGGAGAGCTTATGTCCGCTTGATCATGAACCTACAAAAAAATAAAAGGTTTTTATTTTTTTTCCCCTTCCAGAATAAAAAAAAAGTAGAAATTTATTTGTTCGTTGGGGTTCGATAGTGCCAATAAGTTAGTTATTAGTATATGTTGAAATAATAATAGTACATTACGATGCTAGGTTGGGAAGTGGTTTTTACAGAATCGAAGAAAAATGTTTAAAAAGCGAGCGATAGCATGGTTTTTAATTTCCGAGATTCTGTAAAACACTTCACACTTGCGTTGTACATTATTTTTTGCGCGATGGTGTTTTCAAAATAATAAATAATAGTAAAATAATAACATCTTTGGAAATATTTGCGTTCATTATAGACAACTGACTAACGTTAACAGTGTGGGCAGTGTTTGTTAGTTGAAACGACAGGAGGCCTTCAGAACAATTATTGATAACATGGCCGCAAGTGCGTATTTATTGTTTTATATTGTTTCAAATAAAGTTCAATTCATTTAAAACGCAGTGTTTTTTTTTCGTATAATGTATATTAACACTACCTGTTGGATATTTTCTGTATGTACATTGTACGTAGTATACATAGAGGGCAGTGGTTTTACTTCCCGCACGTGGGTGTAAATTTAATATTACAGTATAGTTATTTAGGTTGGCAACCCCGAAATAAGTATAGGAAGTTGAACTTTCAATAATGGTCGCCATTGCTGGTAAGTACGACAAAACGCAGTATCGCGCAAAAAATAATATTAAAATGAAACAAGAAAATTCCACCTGAAAGAATACAACATAGTCGGAAGCGGTGGTCTAGTGGTTATGATCCTTATCTCGAGTTTCGAGGGACACGGCCCTGACCGATGGGTTTTTTTAGCAGAAAAAATCCAGGAACAAGTCCTCCCGGAGGGAGTTTAAGCCGTGGGTCCCGAGTCTGAAGTTTTTCAGGCTAGTAAAACAACCATAAGACTGAATAAAAATACCTCTTTGCAAAATTTACCTACTGATTCCCATCCAGAAATACATTAGTTACCCACTAGATGTCTCATCGAGGCGCTAAGCCGACCCCCTATCACTCGCTGACATCTATGAGTAAATGAGGATAAGTATCTTAACATTGCCAATAATTTCCCATTAGGGAGCGCCCTTATCCCAATACAGGGAAGAAAATGGTTTATGAAAGAAAGAATACAACGCAATTATCTCGTTATTTGAGTAATTTGAACTCTGTTGATCGCAACCTAAAACTCTGAAAATATAATAACACTATTTAAAAATGAATATAATTTATTTTATTTTATTTTATTTTATTTTATTTTACTTATTTTGTCTGCTCTGTGAAGTGAATCACACTAAAAGTATTATTTATTATTATTATTGAATTTGAGTTTAAAAAAGTAAATATTTTCCAGTTGAGAATCGTAATGAATTTGACGGACATTGATAGCTGACTCATTATAAATGGAAACTGTATTAATTATCTGTATTTATATCGCAATGATTTACTCATCTCTGTTTCCTGAAAATGGCAACTCGCTAATTACGAATGTAGTTGTAACATTGGAGTTTGTTTGATTCGTAATTATCGAAAACGTCAATCAAATGTAAACAAATTAACTGTATATGTATATCCTCTTCCTGTATTGAGCCGCTTTCCGGGGTTTTGGTACGAGTGACGTTTATTCTTGAGGTATATTTTAATATCACACCTATTATTATTCTACACAGATTATTTCGTATATTGGTATGTTATCAATGCATAATTATAATACTTTGATAGTATGTGCTTCAGTAAAAGTCATAAGTCCTGTGGGAAACTCTTTCTAGAAATGTTTAAAGTTTCCATATTTTTCAGTAGGTTTATACGTCTTAGCGATTAACTTCAGATCCTCAAATTTGTATCAGTATTAAAAGAAAAGTACCCACAAACCGTGCAAAATATTGCAAAGAACTGAGTTGTCCTTGCTACAAGCAGCGATGATATACGTCGTTTTTTCACATCAGTATGTGGTACTTTTCACATTTCTCTGAACACATATCACATATACACTTGTCATTAGGTTCGTGAAAAGTTTTATAGGAGCACAGTTTGTGGTGGAAGCCCGTGAGGTGTCAGTCTTGTAGTCATATGACGCATTTCATAGTTCAAACCTGTCCATCGTCTGTCTTTCATAGTATAGGTTGCATAGAATGCCGGTGGTATGTCCTTTTTCTTCTCCCATAGGGATTGTAAAAGTACATTGCAGGCTAAATGTTACGCTACATATTTGAATTATGCTTACGTATTATTTTTCATCAAATCTTTAGATGATGAAGAAGGCCTACAACTCAATAGTATTAATAAGCTGTTAGTTTATGCTGAAGATGTAGTACTATTGGATGATAGCGAAGAGATACTAAAGACCAACACGCACACACTATTAAGTAACACTAAGAAATTGGAACTGGGAGTAAATATCAATAATACTAAATATATAGTCACTCACAGAAATGCATTATATAATGGAAATGGACAGCTAATGACAAATGAGGGAAATGTTGAGGAAGTGGCTGAGTTCAAATACCTAAGAACAATAACCACAAATAGATGCACAAAGAAATTAGGCCTAAGCATAGGCTCAGTTCTGGAAATGCGTGCTATTATGCACTACAGAGACTCTTGATGTCCCAACTCCTTTCAAAAAACGTTAAACTGAAAATAATAAAACTGTTAATCTATAAGTTATATTATATGGATGCGAAACATGGACTCTTACTTTAAGGGATGAAAGGAGAATAAAGTTCTTAGGAAAAATTTTGGACCAAAGAGAGATGAACAGACAGGTGAATGGAGAAGACTAAAATAAAGTGAACTACGTGGTTTAAATGGAAAGCCGGATATAATAGAATCTGTTAGGTCTCGTAGACTGTGATGTGGAGGACATGTGGCACGAATGAGGAATGAAAGACTTGCATGGAAGCTTCTTGTAGGAAAATCAGAGGGAAAGCGCCCAGTTGGTAGACCAAGGGTGAGGTGTGAGAATAGCATTAACTATAATTTGAGAAAATTAGATTATACAGGGAGTGACTGGAAAACACAAGCTCAGGACATGGATGTATGGAGAGATTATGTCCGCGCGGCCATGAATCTATGAGTTCGATAGTACCAGTGAGTTAGTTAGTTAGTTATTATTTTTAATCTTCTCAGGTGAATGTTAACTGCATTTAATTATGTTACAGGTTAGGAGACTAGGAGGTTCCATGACGTAAGAGGTTAATCATTCGTCGTCCATTCTGTATCCCTAGTTCGCATATTGTTCACTCTATGTGGGGTTCATGAAGTACCGATCAGAGTAAGGGCAAGTTTACTTGGGATTTCTCCCGTTTTCCTCAGTAAAAATACTTCTTTTCATCTTCTCTTGCGATTATCAGCTGGCATCTGTGTATATCAAAGACCTTCAACAATAGGAATTTCATCTTATTTCAGCCCTCGACGTAGCATAACGCCGAATAGGAGTAAAGGGTTTATTTTACGAGTCTAGTTTCATCCAATCAATGATATAAGTTATATTTTTTTTTGAGACTGTCAATTTTATCTTTAGAATTCAGATCTATATTTTATAAAATTTACGTATTGTAAGTTTCACTAACAAACCCAGTGCCACTGTTGAACCGCGCGGATATATGCTCTTCATATGATATGAAATAAATGAATGAGAAATGAAATGACATGAAAGGGAGGGAAGGGGATATGGGTAGTGTTGGTGAGATGAAATTCGGGAAACTGGAGAATCCCGGAAAATCCCGGTATAGCCCACCACCAATACCCCTCTGGAACAGACAGGATACGAACCTGGGATCCCAGGCGGGGCAACCGCGCGCGTTTACCATAACGGCCTAAACAAGCTCTTATGTAGTTTCCGAATTATGACGGCCCTATGCAATTCTCAATGTTTAATCTCCCTCTATCACTGACGATTCTGCTAGGAATTCATATTCAGTTCATAAACAATTGAAATCAATATAAATTTTATAAATTTTGAAAAGATCAAATCTACCGAATGAGATAGTTCAAACAGTATTTTTTTAAAACTCGTATTCGAAAAGTCCAGGATTTAGGCCTCTTTTTTCCTACCAATTTAACTGAGGTTTCTTTCCTGCTTTTCTCAGTAGTCAAGACGTGTTTGATTGTAATTTCATTACGTGGACTCATTTCTAGTAAATATATAGTCTATTTAAGCGTCTATAAATAAGTGTAATCAAAAATATAATAAATTATTTTACAGTTTGGATTTTAATTATGGAATAAAAATTTGCGATCCTTTTTAATTTTATATTTGAATGATTCAAAGCACATATACACTATGCTAGACTTACAAATGTAATATTTAAATTAATGTACTCGTGCTTACTGTTCGCTTGCAATAGTTAATACAATTGCATTAATTCTTTGTGTGTGTTGGAGTGAGTTTTATATCTTGATTTTTCTCCTAAATTTGTTTTGCTTTATATTAGTTTCTATTGTCGTTAATTATTATGTTCTTCAGTCTGGTAATAATCTGTTCTATATTGTTTTGTTTAAATTATTTCCCCTTGTATTATTTTATTATGTGCCACAACTTATTTTATGTCTTAAAACTGGCTCCTGAATTTATATATTTTGTTTTCCCTCTCCCATTAACTAAAACATTGTAATTTACATATTTTACTAGCTAATACCCGGCGTGCGCTGCTACGCCTAAATAAATGAAAATAAAATATGCTTTTATCTTTTGTTAAGTAAGTAAAAGGAAGCATAATTATAAATTTATATTTTTTAGATACCCCGTGCTGATTACCTGGCGTTTCCCGGGAATCTACTTATGTCGATCTTCTTGAGATAAATGAGCCGAAATACAAAAATTAAAGTGTTTTATGTTTAGTTAAATATGTTAAAAAGAAAAAATTTATATCGTAATTATTTTTAGATATCCCGTGCTGTTTACCTGGCGTTGTCCGGGAACCTATTTATTTCGATCTTCTTGGCATAAATGAGCTAAAAGACAATTTTTTTTTATTGTGAGTTATCCGTAAAAGAATACCCGTCATATGCTTGCACAGAAATCTACGTACTTGTATCGATCTTCTTGGCATCAATGAAAGAAAAAAATGGTTATTGTGAGTTATCCGTAAGAGATAAACGTATGCTGTCGCGGTCTTCTTTGTAGATCTTTTTGAGATATTCAATTCTGTGTATATTAATTTTGAGTATTTGTTATGGTTTAGGCAGCGTAAGGCATTTAAGCGTCCAAAGAGCTACTTTTTTCAGGTTTTCCACTACAAAGGACGATTTTTAAGGGTGTAAGAGTTGAGTATCGCAACTCTCTTATAACCTATGTTCATCCTGGAGAACTCCTGAACATTTTGCAAAAAGCCCCATCACAATCGGATCAACGGTATGGCCGGGCATTAAGTACGAACAAACAAACAAACATACATACAAACAAACAAATCTTCATTTTTATATATTCTATATGTATTAATTATGTAACCGAACTGCACTCGAGCTCGAGCACTTGCTCATTCTGGTGCCAATACTGTGTACAACATTCATTTGTGAATACAATTTGTTCTTATTCTTAACTGAAGATAAAAATGTGTGCCTAAACCGGAATTTTAATCCAAGATCCACATTTTACGCGCTGGCACACTAAACCATTGTGTTACTTATGCAATCCAGAGAGCAATCTTTCTCTATTTAAAATGTCCGTGTACCCCTCCTATTAGTGAACTTCTATTCACATTATAACATGGCCGCTTCTACTAAGAAGACATTATAATGAGAATTCATTCAGCATTATACAAGCTAATTTATTACAATCGTAATATTGGAATTACAGCTTGCTGTTCGCATGTAACAGTTAATACAACTTCGTGATTTTTAATGGACCATTTTTACCTTTTAAGTAAAATAACCATTTTTTTAGTGTTTAATAATTAATGCTACTCTTTACTAATACTTTAAAATCTTACACAATAAATAATACAGGAATCATGACAACGTCCATTTTTCTTGTCTTGGCTGGTTAATATGAATATGACACTTTTATTTAATCCGTAATCAGGAATTAACTAATTTATTGTTTAGGCCTACTGTATGCATTTAAGAGTCTTGTTTATGAGAAGCCGCATTTCTAAAATTGTATAGTGTAATGGTAATAAAAGATTCCGGGCTATGTGGCCGTGGTCTATAACTGGCGTTTCTTCCAGACGTTTCTCCCTCAACTGCGGAGGGCATCTTCAGTAGCGAGCGCTTCCAGCTGTTGCTTCCTTATCGTAGACTCGCGCTCGATACTGAAGATGCCCAGTTGAGGGAGAAACGTCTGGAAGAAACGCCAGTTATAGACCACGGCCACATAGCCCGGAATCTTTTATTACCATGATTTCCGGCCGTGAAAGCCTGCATTCCACTGTATAGTGTAATATTATTCTATTGTGTCTCAACAATGTTTTATAGATTTTATTTCACTGGGAGTATAGTATTTGGTTTCCTATAAAGATAATGTAGTTCTCTGATATATAATCTTTTCCATTCGCTTGTCTGTTCATCTCTCTTTAGTCCAAAAATGTTCCTGAGAACTGTATTCTCAAATACTCGTAATATTTTCTCCTCCCTTAAAGTAAGAGTCTAGTTTCGCTTCCTTAATATAACTGGGAGAATGGGAGAAAAACATACATATTTTCAATTTAATGATTGTTTGAGAAGTTGAGGCGACAATAGTCTCTGTAATACATAATACACATATTTTATACAAAGAAATAAAAAATAATTTAATATACATATTTATTTACTTTCAGATAGAACCAAGTTGCCAATACCGACTTCTTTGTCAAGAAACAGTCATCACATTTGGTAAGTTATAAATGATTCATTTTCAAGTCGTTATATTTATCTAATTTACTTATTAATGAAAATAAACTTTTGTCGCCACAGGTTGTCATGGGAGCAAATTTAATTGTTGCCATGTTTGCTGGACCCCAAGATAGTATGCCCGAAATATTTTCTCCTTCAATAATCGCACACACTTCCTTCGTGTTGTTAAATTCTGGGTTTCGAAGATTAATCTTTTTTTTAAAACTAAGCTGTACTCATAGGTCCTGGAATTTCCATCGAGGCAGGTACTATTGCAATAATTTCTATAAACTGTTTCGTTTATATAGATTCACTTTCGAAACGATGAGCTTCAGATATTTTGACTCCATGAGATCTAATAATCTCAATGTTCTGAAGCGCTTCTTTATCTTCGTAATGCTTCAAGCATCTGCGTCATTTAGGATTCATTTAGGATGTCTACTACTTGTTTAATCTTCCCAAGATTATCAGCATAATAAAGGAATGTCAGCAATTTAGTACCCCAGCAAGTTGGTATGGATTTCGGGGTAAGATGTGTCTCTGGCAGAATTTCTTTGAATTGTTGAATTTGAATAGATGTCATGAGAAATATCGTTTTAACTGAATAAACTAGCGCATTCAAACGAAGGAATTTCGGATATCTTCCGCGATTCTTAGGATGTCATGGACCAGACGTGTGACGTGTGAGACTTGTGGATAAAACGTTAGTGTCTCCCCTTTTTTAACATATAAGCTGCATCATCTGTGAGTACCAGCAAAAGCTGTTTATCTCAGTTCCCTCCTGGCCATAAAGTGCGGCAAAGCATCCTTGATTGCACAAACTATTGTGGAATGGTTTGTCTTCTCAAATACCTTACAGTAAGTTCAGGATTATCTTTAGGATCAAGATTCTCGACAACGTCATTGGATAGGAAACGGCCACAAGTATCTGTGGTCTCATTGATTGTTATTTATATTCCATGTTGTCTATGTCTTTGCTTATGCCCTCCATCGTCTTCTGGTATACCTCCATTAAATATTTTTTTTTCGATAAGCTCATTCATGTGGCATTTTTCGATCTGTAATTTCCTCTAAACATTTTCTAAATACCTCATTATTTAGGATATTCAGCGGTATATTTACAGATACCATTACCTTGCTAAACGTAGGTTGGAGTTGTCTCTTTCCCTGCCAGATAATGTATAAATGGATGATTGAACCAGTTGTTTGGTTTCCTTCCTTGCAAGACTGTTTTTATGTTGTGCTGAACATTTGTTTTGGAGGAAATGTGATTTTTTTCATAAGTAATGCCACGAGTGATTTCCAAATTATCAATAAATTCACGACTCACGAAGTGAGGAGAGAATTTATCTAGAGAATTTGGAAATCAAGAGTGGCATTTGTTAGGACTATTTAACGAATAACATTAAGCTGTTTACTCACAAATAAATGTTTTACTTTAGTTGTTTTAAAATATTTATATATTTAATGTAAACGGCGATGTTTGAAAACAAATCAGAAATGTGAGGTTATGTTCATTCACTGCTGCTTGATCATATTATTTATTGCCAAATAAGATCGCAAGTAAGAGTGCACCCAAGTGGAGAAATAATGAAACACATCAAACTATATATCATAATCAACATTACGGGTTATTCATTTATTTTTTAGTAAACAACTCAGTAAAATCATGGAACCTTTTCATTATTTGCTATATTCAATGTATTTGTTGGAGAAAATAATGCTTTGACCTGTTCACAACATTAAAAAGGAGGAGCTTTCTTTATCACGAAAGCAGGAGCTGATAAAGAGAAATCGATAAAGAGCGAGGTTAAAACACGACTGTCATTGGTTGTAAAACAACATTCATTGAAACGTGATTGGTCATTGACTAGCATTTGTGGCATGAGTTAAATAGTCACTAGAAACCATAAACACACTAGAGAACAATATAAATAGTAACTTGTTAGATATTCGATTTAGATAAAATAATAAAATAAATACCTGGAAGAAATTAAGCACTTCCGAAAATTGGAATTGTCGCCCATCCGTTTTCGAAATAGATGTGCATGTAGAACTTAAGACTTAAAGAAGCTTCTCTATTTATAACTTTGAAGGTTATTAGTTTAATTTAACTTAAAATCTTTACTGTGAAAGTTAAATTAGGTTGTAAATTTAGGCATGTGTGCATTACAATATCTACGATGTTTCCAAGAAGTAAAAATGCATTGAACCACGACTGTGAAACTCTAGCAAGAGATAATTGAATAATGATTCCAGAATAATTAATTAATTTCGTTTCATTCAACAATGTATAAATCTCATGACCATACAATAGAAGTAAATATAACCAACAATGTATTTTACTGTCTTCTTCATATTCTTCTTCTTCTCCTTCTTCACCTTCTTCTTCTTGCATGGATTAAACCTTTTTGGTTCGTTCCGGCTCCAAGTATCGTAGCTGCTGTGTCCATCTCTTTTTAGTGGGCGCCCCGATCTCTTTTTCCTCCTCTTGGTTGATAGTTTAATTTTGGAGCTTGCCAGTATTTAGAATTTCGCCCTGACTGCGTTACGAGCGCAACGCAGAACCATCCTAGTAAAAGGGCAGCTATCTTACCACGTATTTTATTTTTATTTCATTTTTATAGATTTTTTTTTATTTCTTTCGTTATTTACCGTTTCAAGATATAATTCTGTAAATACACTTAATTGTTTACAAGTACATAGTAATGGTATATTACGATGCGAGGTTGGGAAATGGTTTTTACAGAATCGAGGAAAATGTTTAAAAACTGAGCGATATCGAGGTTTTTAATGTTCGAGATTCTGAAAAACACTTCACAAACGTGCGTTGTACATTATTTTGCGCAATGGTGTTTTCAAAATAATAAAAAATAGTAAAATAATAACATCTTTGTTGAAATATTTGCGTTCATTATAAAAAATTGACTAACGTTAACAGTGTGGGCAATGTTTATTAGTTGAAACAACAGGAGGCCTTGAGAACAATTATTGATAACATGGCCGCAAGTACGTATTTATTGTCAAATAAAGTTCAATTAATTTAAAATGCAGTGATTTGTTTCGTATAATGTATATTAACACTACCTTTTGGATATTTTTTGTACATACATTGTATGTAGTTTACATAGAGGGCAGTGATTTTACTTCCCATTATTTGTAATATGTAATATTATAATATTGTTATTTTATTATAGTACAGTTATTTAGGTTGGCAACCCCGAAATATAGGAAGTTGAACTGCGCCATTGCTGTAAGTATGACAAAACACACTATTTCGCAAAAAT